>PPKZ03000001.1:0-600000 GCA_003707675.3 Ambrosiozyma philentoma
TGTTGTAAAAAATTGTTTTTTATTTAAACGAAATCCAATATATGTTTGTGAATCTGGATGATATATCTTTGCCAATTTATAGAATCTTTTCTTTAGCAATTTTTTAGTAAAATCTTTTTCCGGCCTGGATTTGAATCTTACGAAGACCTATTTTAAGTTAGCACAATATTTCAACAATTATTGCTCTTTTACCATTTATTGCTTAAAAAATCTACTTATTTTATTCATAAGGTGGTTCGGAAGTTACCATATTCAGATAAGAATAGAGAAAATAGAAGAAAACCTTATATAATCAAAAACTAATTAGCTATCTCAAAAATAACTGTTGAGTAGAAGCTATAAATAAATTGAAGGTTCTGAGACTGTATCCCCTATATTTAAAAATAGTGTCCGCTTTTTGAATTTTTCCAGGTTTGAAGATGTGAATCTAGATAGATTTATTATTTATTGAATAATTGACGAAAGCATTTAAGCTACTTCTTCTTATTTTAGAAGTATCCAAATAATATAAATACCTGCCTCTTTTCCCTTATTTGTCTTCTAAAATTATTCTACATACATTGGTTTTAAGTCATCGACTATTTTAATATTCACTTTTATTATTAACTACCCCATGAATGTAGAATAGTTCAATTTCAACAGATTTCCACTAGCATTTATCCAAGGCGTTAAGGGGGCTAAAATACTAGTATTCTAGACTCCAGACTGATTTTGAATAAATACCAGCAGTTCTTTTTAAAAATAAATGAAGAGATAATTTAATAAAGAGGAAGTACAAAAATAAAACAATGGGAAAACAAAAGCCCTATAATAAAAAATTTCTTTGATATTTCAACGAAGAGTTATTTTTCTCTCTCCATTTTCATTTTTGTCTATATAAAGTATATAAATAGTGGGACTCGGATATAGCATAGACAGACCCAATTCCCCTTTGATTTGCTTTTTATTTTACGTACTCTCCCTCCCCCAAAAGACAAAAAAGAAAGAACCCTTCTTCCTATGGTTAAGAGCCAAGTTGATTCAATATAGAAATAGATATATAGATCATTGATTATCATTTTTTCTTCTAAAACCCATAAATAACCTGGAAATATAATGCAATCCCTTCCCTCCCTTCTCTCAGCTACAGATTAAACTGGAAAATATATACCACACCTACATGTTAATCAAATAATCGAATTAAAAGTATCGAAACTGAGACCCTACTCAGCAAAGCACATGTCCCAGAGTCTCCTAACCCAGAGAACTATTTTTATGGGGGATATTCAATTCACTGAATTATCACCACCGTGAACAAGAAAACAAATGTTTAATTAAAATGAAAATATGCTTGCTCTACCACAAGGTGAGGTACAAAACTAGGTTTAGAAAACTGGTCAGTGGGTGCTACAAAGGTACTTGGTGGTTTCAAGGGCGAGAGACTAATCCATCTTACTTTCTCTTAGTTTGTCTTTCTTGTTCACAATGAATTTTATTACAAAAAAAAATTAAAAGAGAGTTTTGATTTCTTTTTATGGAACACTTTACTCAAAATGAATTTATGTTCATTGCCAGGTGTGATTTTCCCTTCCTCTCTTTGGCTCATAGTTGTTTACCTAGTGGCATGTCTCCCGACTTCTCTTTTTTTCCTTGATTTTTATATCACTTATCTATCTTTTATATAGCTTGAAGATGAATCCACTCTTCAACGATTTTATTTATAAGACACTTTAATACTTATACATTGATTTAACTTCCATTAAGCTTTTGTCCATACTAATCATACATTAGGTCAGTTTTTCCTGTAGAAAGATATCTATTATCCTTCAATACTCTTATTTATCCGTCAATATCTTATCGTTTGACAAATATTACTTATACAAATAGTATTATTATTATTATTATTATCGATTACTGGTAATATCAGTCAGTACCTGTAGAAATTGATAATTAACGCTTCACATCAGAACCCACTTGTTCATTAATACAACAAATAGGAGAAATGTGAATATTATGTTTAACACTTTTATCTGCTATAACTGAGAGATTAGTTATTGGGAGATCTATTCATGTATTTTTACCTATTATGAAATTCTAAATTTGAAGCATTAAAGTTTTTTTTCCTATAATTACGTTTTTATCACTAATAAGCTGGCATTTTATTGAGTGTTTTTGGCCATGTTCTTCGATTACTAATCCTTTTTTTTCCTCATTTTTATTTTCATTTTTTTTATGTTTACTTTGTAGGGTGACTGGCCTTCACGCTCTAGGTGATTTTTCCACACCTGCAAATTGTTTTCTACTTTTTGTTTAACGAATTAAATTTATTATCATCATTGTTATTATGCTTTCCCCTCTAGTAACTGTATTTCTCTTTTATCTGCCTCTATTCTTTCATATATAACTAACTAACTACGTACAACCACTAAGCCACCTTAACTTTTAGTTAAAACTTGTAATGAAATACCAAAAGATACATACGAAGTATATACTATGCTAATTACGGATGCATTTCACGAACAATGTCTAATATACTCCTTTTAACAGCTCTTCTAATCTAAATTTCTCATATAAACTTTGAAATAATTCATTCTCCTTCATATAATCGGATTGCAATTCACCGGGCAAAACGCTTAAAACTTCTAAATCACTATTGGACACCAAAATTTCTTTCTTTAATTTAGGAATACAAAACACAGCCTTATCGCCACTTGCAATATTTTCAACTACACTCAAAAATATATTATTACCAGAATTCACATTTTCTAAATCAGACCAGCTAGTCAATAGCAACAATCTCTTCCAGATTAATTTCTCTAGAATATCTAATTCCTTAGTCGAATTGATCAGATCAGAGAACACAGGGGAATCATAGGACTGAGCTTTTTGTTTTAAGAGGCCAATTAAAGTAAACAAATTATGAAAATTGTTAATGATATCAGAATTCTCAAGCTTCATTAATGTTAGTAAATTAATCAAATTCAACAGACTCACTCCCTTGTTGTCCCAAAATGTTGAAAATGTTCTAGATAACTCATCCTGTAAGGACAACAAAGAATGCTTTTTCAAATACTCTGAGGAACAATCATCAAATTGAGTACTCTGATACTTGGACTTAATTAAATTGTAAAAACCATGCTGAAGTTGAATGACTGATATATTAGATTCAATTTCTTTGAGCGCAGAAACATTATTAGGAGTAAACGGAGCTGAAATAAGAGATAGCTTAGCAATGTTCAATTGTAATTTCTTGTTATCAATACTTTCCTGGTTTGAGCTTGCCACAAATTTTGAAAGATTTTTCGAAGCTTTTAGATATTCTAAACAATCAATATCATATATCCAACTGAACTTCCAATTTTCTTGTTTCGAATCTAAAAATCTTGTAACATAAGCAGCATGATTTCTAAAGTTGTTTAAGAATATGTTTACTTTATGGGATGCCACATAATATGAGAATAAAGTTTCAGCAAAATTATACCCATACTTTTTAAAATAAAAATCAAATTTTGCATTGACCTCGTTTGTGTGAGTTTCTATAAGGGTTTGGTCACCTGGGTCATCAGCGTCAAAACTACTAATAACTTCCCTTTCACTCTCCAAAACTTCACTTAAGCTCTTGAGATCTTCAAATTTGTCAGATAATTCTAGCATTTTCTCCTGATTATCAGTTAAAATAAATATCTTTGTCCATGTTTCTCTGTTATCATTAAATAATTGTGAAAACTTATTACTTGAGTTAATAAACAAAGGACTTGAATCTTGAAATTTCAAAAAGGATAATGTATCTGATGTTGCATAATATAAAAATAGAGATAGATTAAATAAAACCTCTTTTATGCCCGCCTTTAAGTCGATATCAGTATCAGAATCTAATACACTTGAATATGCTTTCGAAATCTCTCTGACAACATTATTAATTGCAAGCAATGAATCAATTGATGAAAAAAATAGAGGAGTGGTTTTAGTTTTATAAGAATAGTGAATATTCAAAGTGTTATACCTCACATCTTGTTCCACATTGACATATGATTTAGTAATAATTTTGTTAATAATCTTAGCACGTTTTAACATTTCCCCTGAGTTACCGACATTAGTAGCCTCCTTAGCAGCGATCATTAGAACGTTAAGAATCTCCTTGTCAACAAAGAAAGTAAAAAGTTCATTTAGAGGAACATTGTAGCTTGACAACATCTCTTTCAGATCAGTTAAATCAATCATGGTATACAACTCTGAGGCCAGCACTAACTTTTCTAAGCTAACGACAATATCCATTTTTAAGTTTGCACTGATCTCCAAGTTCAAGGACACAAATTTAGATAATAATTTCAAGTATTCAACTCTCAAGCTGAGATTATGATTCAAAGAAGAAATATCCTTAAATTCAGAAGAAGAATTATCCACAATCTCTTTGACAATAGAACTTATAGCTTCTTCAACATCAGATTGTAGTATTTGCATATTGGGTTGTTCCAAAGAGAAACTTATTGGAGAAGAATTATTATTATATTTTAGGTATTGGTTGATATGCAGTTTGACAAATTCAGAAGGGGTAACCTTATGACCACAAGAAACAAGCTCCAAAAGTAAAGTAGAAGATCTTGTCGAAATTGTTGCCGATTTATCATCAATAACATTAATAGAAAAGATGTCGTCTGAAGATCTGAAATCAATTGAATCTTCCCATTTAGAATCGGAGTTAGCGTTCACATCAAAAAACACTAAGAACTTAGCAGATGAGATCATAGCAACCGACCCATTAAGCAAAATATTCAGCTTAAGATCTAATGAGTGTGCAACTTTACTAATCAAATACTTTGATTCAATTACTGGATCTTCATTTTCACCTCCAAATAACTTGATGGAGAAGACAACAATATTTTCTGATTGTGAAGCCAAAACTAAATATCTACCATTTTCTAAGGCCTCTATATCTCTAATTTTAAGACCAACTTCTTCATTGGAAACTAAATATGACATTAAATTACGTTGGTAAAATAAGTTCAAACCATTACTTCTAATATATTGAATCAAAGATAGTTTACCGTCTTCTTCTTGGATAATTATCTTCTTTGATAAAGGACCTTCGTCAATACACTTCACAGAGGATATCTTATTGGAGTTTTGATAGCTATCAATATTATATAGTAAGCCTGGATTCACAAATAAATGAATGAATGAAGTTGAAGAGGAGACATCATGAGAACTTAAAAAATACTTGCCCATTTGATCCTTGAAAGAGATCAATACAACTTTTCTGAAATTGGTAGTCAGTATCAAACCCAAATCATCAAAATATTCACTTGTGGCAATGAATTCCCCCCTCCGTAATTTTATTTTCAAATTGTGCTCGTTAGGAAGAACATCTAGTGATGGAGCTAATTCAATTGTTTCAATAAACTTAAAGTCACCTGAAATTGAATCAATTAAAACTATACCCGGCTTGTCTTGCTGAATCTCATTGGCAATTAATTGAACTTGAGGGTATATTCCATATTCATTGGGAGAATAAGGAAAATCATACGTGATCTTGGGTTGTGTAGGCTGGGTAGACACAGTCTTATAGTCATATACAATGACTCTTTGATTGGTGATCTGAACAGCATATTTTGTTTTCTTATCAGTGAAGGAATTAACAATATTTTCATCTTCAGATAATGATGGAAGAGTGGAACTGAATTTAAGAACTTTGTAATATTCAGATTTGGTTAATTCTGTACATTGAGACAGATTAGAAGAGGACAGTGGTCTAGTAGGTTTGACTTTTGCCGGAGAAGAATTATTTCTCAACCTAGAGGCATTGAATGAGAATGACATAGAGTAGTATCTTATAAAGTAGCAAAATAAAAGAGTGTATATATGTGAGTTGTTTGTGCTGGTATAGTTGAGTTATTCAAATTTGTTTGTTTTCAATTTCGTGTGGAAATATTTCCCGGCTCGCGCACGACCATTGCAAGCAGAGCGCCGCACAACAATTTTTTTTATATTTTTTTATTAATTTTAATTTTCAAATTACCAATCTACACCTGTGTATCAGTTCCCTAAAAACCCATTTTCATATATCCATATACTACTAGAACAGTCACCTTTTCGAGATGATTAGAACCATTAAGCCAAAGAATGCTCGTTCTAAGAGAGCTTTAGATAATAAACAAGCAAAAATAGTTGAAAATGTTAAGACTGCTTTATTCGTTCCTGGTCATAATTCAAACAAGCAACTTCATGATATAACAGTTGATTTATCATCTTTAAAGAAACCAGATATCAAGAGATTTGATAAGAAAAACGAAATCTTACCTTTTGAGGATGCAACAAAGTTAGAATTTGTCAGTGAAAAAAATGATGCTTCATTAATTGTTTTATCTACTTCTAACAAGAAAAGACCTAACAATTTAACTTTTGTCAGAACTTTTGATTATAAAATCTATGATATGGTTGAACTGCAAGTGTTAAATAACTTTAAATTGTTTAAAGATTTTAAGAAATTGACTTTCCAAGTTGGATTAAAGCCAACGTTTACCTTTCAAGGCTCAATTTTTGAAACTGACCCACTTTTCATCAATCTTAAATCTTTATTCCTAGACTTTTTCAGAGGTGAAGTGACAAAGTTACAAGATGTTTCGGGTTTACAGCACGTCATTTCAGTTTCAGCTATTGAGGCAAGTGACAACGACGAATCCATTTCCAAATTACCTTTAATTCATTTCAGAGTTTATAAATTAAAAACATATAAATCACAAGAACCAAAGTTACCAAGAGTTGAATTAGAAGAAATTGGACCAAGATTAGATTTTAAGATTGGAAGACACCAAGCGGCATCATCTGAAATGGAAACTGAAGCAATGAAAATACCTAAACAATTACAAGCGAAGGAGAAGAAGAATGTTGAAACAGATTCAATGGGTGACAAGATTGCTAAGATTCATGTTGGTAAGCAAGATTTGAACAGATTACAAACTAGAAAGATGAAAGGTTTGAAGAGTAAATATGATCAGGATAATGAAGACGAGGAAGCTTATGATGAACATGATATCGTGAGTGATTATGAGGAAGCTGAACAAACACAATATGTTGATGCAAATGAAAACCTAAGCGGTGATGAGGTCGAAGACGATCAACCTGCTAAGAAGAAGAGAAGATCATAATTTACATTACGTACATACTCCTTTTCCCTTTTTTATCGCACTTTTTCTGGCCACGTATTTTAGTATAAGAACTTGTATTTGTATTCAATAGAAACAGGTGAAACATAAGTCCCCAAACAAAGTAGTAAAGAGTTTAAAAGCAGCACATTGCTGAAAATAAAAAACGTCTAAAGAACCATAATCAATGAACTTTCCCACAGGAAGAAAAAAGTAAATGACATCAAAAAGATATGTAAAATAAAAGAACGTGAAGAAGCCTGAAACAACCAAAATATATATTAAAAGGGAGGAAGCATTTAAACACCAAATGATGGATAAGGGCAAGCAGTAGTTAGATTATCAATAGCAAACAACTAATATGCATAGCAAGAATTTGGAAAGAAAATAAAAAAAAGATCCGAACTAATAAAATGAAGGGCGAAAATTATGAGGTTGTTGCTCTCGTGGTTCACTTTGTGTATTTTCTAAAAATGAAGAAACAGTAGTAGGACCATTGTAGAAACAGTACTTCTTTAATAGATGCTGATAGGAGTCTGAATTTATTTCCGGGAATTTTGTTGAATCATCATCATTAATGCTTTCTGAATTCTCTTTGGGTGTTGGATCAGTTGCCTTGGCATTTATCTTAGGAACAGATCTAGGAAACGATGTGGAATTATCGAGATTTAGGTTCTGTAAGTTCAAAGCCTCATCATCAACATTAGTAGGAGGATGGCCAGGTGAAATATTTTCTTCTAATCTTGGGTTGCTTAAATCTTTATTAGAATTATGTTTCATTGGACTCTTGAAAACATTTGTTTTGATAATAGGGGGTCCATGTGGTGATGGAGAACCCATTAAATCAGTAAAAGAAGGCGCATCAGCATGATCTTTAAGAATTAAAGGAGTTCCAGGAGAGTCTATGGTACTTAGTGAAGGTATATTTTGAGTCTCAGTACTGAACATATTATCATAATTATTTGATGGAGTCATTATAAATGTATTTTCAGTCTCATTACTGGAAGAAGAGGAATTTGAGGATGAATTAGCAGCATTTTCATTATTTTTCTTCAAACCAGTAATAAAATTACCAATATTAGAGTGAGTATTATCATTGTAATTCTTCTGCTTACGTTCTTTCATGAGAACAGTTGTATCTTCAAAACTTTTAGATTTTTTTAAGAATTTAGATGAGTGCTTGGGAGCAACTATTTCAAGGTTACGGTGAACAACATCTTTATGTTTTCTTGTGAACTTGATTTTATAATTTTTATTATGATTGTTATCCCAAAACTCTTGTCCATTAGCTACATATCTAACACAAAACTGAACATAAGGATCTAGTTGAAAAGAAGAAGTTGGAGAATTAGAGAATCTAGAGAATAACATTGGAACAGAGACTTTGAAAAGAAATCTATCATATTCAGCCTTCTTTAATAATCTTGGCAAGTCCGGAATATAGGAAGCATCAACATTAATGACAGTCTCCCAGTCATCATAAGTATATCTCAAAGTAACTGATTTTGTATAGGAAAGATTCTTCACAGCGACATGACCAAGCAATTCAGTTTTTTCAGCATTCAAGAAGCACCGCTCTAAGAAAACAGGAGCTTCTTGGTCTATTTCATCTCTATAGGAAACTTTAGGAAATTGAGTAGAATCCAAGTCCCAATGGGCCATCAATCTTTTAAGTCTAGCTAAATAGCTCTCCGAACAAGTACGAATATAACTTCTAGAGACGTTAAGAATAGTAGTAACAGCGGCAGCTGTACCTTCAGCAGAATTATCGAAACCATCACTATCACTATCACTATCATATTCATCAGCATCATCATCATCATTATCAGAGTTATAAGGAGAATTACCAGCACTGATTGAGTTTGGTCTATCCTTCTCATCAAAATATTTGACTGCAATATCCATACCAAAATGAACCTGCCTTGGTGTCGTAGGTGCAGATTTGGATGTGCCTAGAGTATTAAGTTTTAAGGAGGACTTAACCAATTCACCTGATTTCTTTCGAACTAGAGGGTGAAAATAAGAAAAGTCATCATCAACTTGAGGGATAGGAAGAGGTGGAGCAGGAAAAGAGGAATTATCGCTATTATTATTATTATTATTAATATTATTATTATTATTGGAGTCGTTATGATCATTAGTATTATTAGAATTATTATCATTATTTTCATTCAATTTAGAATTCAGTAGAGTGTTCATTTTCATGATTTTTTCAACATCTAAATCAGTAGCGGAATTTGATCTGGAGGGCCGTCTTAAGAAAGACAAAGACAGAGGCACGTCATTATCGGAATTATCAGACGATTGAGCAAAGTTGGAGGATCTAGTTGGAGTTGAAGGAGAAGACGAGCTTGATGTGTTTGGCTTATCTAGCGGGGATCGAGGACTTTCAGAAGAACGACTTAACCTCTTTCTAGAGGAAGGAACAAAGGGCATTGTGAATTTATAAATGGGAAGGGGGAAGAGGAGCAACTGGAGAGTGTAATTCCAATTCCAATTGAAACTAAAATGGGACTGAGCTGGAACTGAGCTTTGCAAAGGTAATTGACACCTGGAAGAGATGGAGTCAGCAGAGTACGCTCAGAAAGAATTGAACTAGGAGAGGGCAATAAGGGGACAAGAAGGCAGCAAGTAACGACGTGATTAGGCTTCGACTTGATCTTGATCTTGATCCTGAGCTTGAGCTTGTAGATTCTGGGGGGTTCTGGGGCACTCTGTGGAGGAAAGTCTTCGGAGGGTCAGGGCATCAGGCATCAACCGATCATAGACAGCTGGAGTTGTTGATAGGTCCCGTTGTAGCTTCACCAAAATTGTTCATCTGGTGATGAGCTGCTATAATATTAATTGCTAGCTAGCTCAGCTGATTGCCGAGCCGCAGGCCAGGCCAGCCAGGGTGGCTCTTCTCCGCGCCAGCCGACAGCACAGCCCTCCACAAATGCGGCTTAGATGCTATTCACTAATTTAGCTCTGAGCCGATCGGGCTACAACTTTAAATACGACTCAACCTCTAGATTGTCTTATACCGAGAATACACCCTCTGTCAACTGGAATATATTGCCCAACAACCACACACCAGATGAAAATCAGTAAAGATAATTGCGTAATAGTTCGGAGAATTATAAGTACCGCTAATCACCATAGGCGATACTTCACCCATTTGGTCCCAAGATCTTACGTAATCATTGTTTAACAGGGCGATCGGCTGCCATAGTTGTAAATCGACGCGAACACGTATAGAGAATATTAATAGAGATTAGTAGCTATCTTGAATAATTCAGTTGAAGTACTCCTATGACCTATCAAACTGCTAACCCTCTGTCTGTACTTCACATAAACACAATATATTTCCCTTAGTTAGGGAGTATCTGTGCCAAAATGCCTACTGATATCAAAAAGAGAAAAGACAAAAATTCAAAAAAATCAAACAAATCTAACAAATCAAGAGGTTCAACTTTAACCACATCAAAACAGAAACAACAACCTCATATTCATAAGACAGAGTATAATTTCTCCTTATGGAACATATGGGTAGCAACAACTTTACTCAAAATACTTTTATTTCCTGCTTACCACTCGACAGATTTTGATGTTCATAGAAACTGGTTATCGATTACTAAACTTTTACCTTTGAAACAATGGTATATCGAGAATACGAACCAATGGACTCTAGACTACCCTCCATTTTTCGCTTATTTTGAGTGGTTTCTATCTCAATTTGTTCCCGAAATTGTTGCTAACGATGGTTGTATTGACATAACTCCAAAGGGTGATTATGGCCAATTAACCATCATTTTTCAAAGAGTTACTGTTTTAGTTAGTGAAATTGTTTTATTCTTATCTTTACAATGGTTTATTGATACTTCAAAAAGTTTGAAAGAGAAAAAAAGAAACTTTGTTATTGCTTCTTCGATAGCTTTATCTCCAGGATTAATTATTGTCGACCATATTCATTTCCAATATAATGGTATCTTATTCGGTATTTTGATTTTATCTATTGTTAATGCTAAATTAGGTAATCATCTAATGTGTGGCTTTTGGTTTGCTGTTTTATTATGTTTCAAACATATATTTTTATATATTGCTCCTTGTTATTTTGTCTTGTTGTTGAGTGGATATTGTTTAAAACCGTTAAGTACTTTGAAAAATAAAAAGAAAACACTACTGAATCTAATTAATTTAGTTAATTGGTTGAATTTAATTAAGTTAGGTTCTGTAGTTACGTCTGTGTTTGTCATTGCATTTGCTCCCTTTGCTTATTATAATGTTTTACCTCAATTATTTTCAAGATTATTCCCCTTTTCACGAGGCTTAACTCATGCTTATTGGGCCCCAAACATGTGGGCAGTTTATTCTTTTATTGATAGAGTTTTAATTCAATTGTCTTTAAAGTTACCTGGCTTCCAGAGATTCTTAGAAATCATGACAAAAAAGGAAATTCATATTGCTTTAGAAAATTCAAAAGCAATGACGAAAGGTGTTGTTGGTGAGGTTGAATTTTCAATTTTACCAAATGTTCAACCCAGTCATACTTTCATGTTAACTTTATTCTATCAAGTCATGTCGCTAATACCACTTTTCATTCAACCAACGTATGAAAGATTTCTCGGTTCACTATCGTTATGTGCTTGGGCTTCATTTTTGTTTGGGTGGCATGTTCATGAAAAGGCCATCATGCTAGTTATAATTCCATTAAGCTTTATAGCTACTCAGGACCGTAAATTACTACCAATTTTCCAAGCATTAAGTACATCTGGATATGTTTCATTGTTTCCATTATTATACGAAAGTCCAGAGTGGTTATTTAAAATCTTAATTACTTTTGTTTGGTGTGTTATTTACCATAATAGTTTCAATGAAGTTTGTCAATCATCAACAGTAATTTATTCTAGAAAAACCTATATTTTAGACAGATTGAATCTAATTTATGTTTTCACGTTTATTCCAATCTGTATATTTGTTCAGCTATTAGATGTCGAAAGTAGAAATTTTGAAATTTTACGAAAATTAGAATTCATAAGGTTAATGATTTATAGTGTTTATTGTGCCATTGGAGTCATCTCTTCTTGGAATTGGTTTACCTGGTTGTATTTCTTAGATGATACTATTTGGGAGCCAAAAGATTAATGTATAATTTACATAATTTACACCCTATACAATTAAGTACCATAATACTAGTACACAAAGTAATTAATTTCCTTATTTAAAAAACTATATACATACAGGTAGACCGATAATAATGAAGTTACGTCTTTTTAGAACCCCTTTTCTTCTTTTTTGACTTTGATTGAGAATTTTTAGAAGCATCTAAACTACTCGAAGTTAGACGAGGTAAAGCTGGTTTTGTTTCATCTGCATTGACACGAGTCTCTTCCTCTTCTTCTTCTTCTTCTTCCGTTTCTTCGTCCAATGAGACTAGATAATTAGAAACGATATTTTTAACCTTCTCTTTAGAAGTATCGACAATACCAATGAACTCAAACAAGCTGAAAATTTTAGACAAGTCACGATCAATTAGATAACCATGTAAATGAACAAAAAAATAATCACAAACTCTTAACAAGGATTTATTAGATTTAAAAACATGACTAACACTGTTTAGGTCTTTAAAAAATGGCACAATTTCTGATCTTTTTTCAATGAAAAAAACGCCTAAATTTAAAATAGTCATTAAAAACTCAAAACTATCCCTTTCAAAACTACTATCAAATAACTTGAAAAAATCAATGTTCTCTAAATCTGCTTGGATTAACCTTTTTCTACGTGCTTCTGCCTGTATTTTTTGTTCATTTCTTTCTGATTCAGTAGAAGCTTCGTCAGAATCCAATTCATTGGATTTAAAAAACAGTTCTCTTGCTTCAGGCAGCATACCGACTCCTACCCATTGAACTAATAAAGTTTGAATTTCAATTCTGTATTCCGGGTCATTTAATTTGAGAATCTTTTTTTCCTCTAAAGATTTTAACATTAAGCAAATGATTTTCATTAATTTCTGTGCGTTGGATCTATTTGTAATGAATCTGGAACCATCCAATTCAAAAGTAGGACTGCTCGAAATTGTGTTATCCCCAGTGTCAAAATCTTCAAGTTCTAAAGAAGATCCCCTAGACAAATAAATTAAACCATTTGAAAAGAATTCATGTAACAACATTGTTTTTTCAACTTCAGATAAAGTAATAGCGCCTTCTCTACTAAATGAAAATTTAGACGAATCATTACCATTACCAGTAGTATTACCTCTAGCATTAACTAACAATTCATGGAAATAATTAATAATCCATTGATTTAGTTCTAAATGAGTTAAAAACCATATTAAAACTCTTCTGTAACCTTCTACCATCAACAACTCGTCAATAATACAAAAGGCAGTACTCGTGTTAAACTTAATCATTTTTTCAAAATTAGAATTTTTAGATAAGAAAGAATAAATTGAATCAACGTTTATTGTAGGATCGTTATGTTTACTTTTTTTTTCTTCTTCTGACATGAAAGTGGCCTCATATTCATATCTGACTACCCAAGCGACACTTCTTATGACTTGTTCTGATAATGTATCAGAGACTGTTTCTTTAGATAACTTATCTAAAGCCTTGACTAATGTAGAAATTGGAGTTAAAAATACACGTGGGTCACTTTGTGATTGTTCTAGCAATTTAATAAAATCTGGTGCCATGTTTACATTTGAACCTCTTGGAATATCTCTCCAATCCCTTCCATCAGTATCAAATTCAATGTCCTTTGCAGAGGACGATCTCACTGCTATTAAGTTATTGTTCTCAGAAAATGATTCAGCTTCGTGAACATCAGCGTGGGTTTCAAATAAATCTTCTTTGTCTAAATGATCTTCTTCATCATCATCAAACAATTCTTCCTCGTCCATGAAAATACAGTGACAGTTAGGATGAAGTTCATACGTCTTTTCATTTTCGTCATCATCCGATTCATCTTCTTTGTTATGATTCTCTCGACTGCTTGTTTTAGAATAATGGTTCAAATGATATTCATCTTCATCATCACCTTGAATCTCAACTTCAAACATGTAATTGATATCTTCATCATATTTATCTTCTGGTTCAAAATTAAACAATAATTCCGTAACATCTTCCAGATCACTACCTAGAGCTAGCATAGCCGCAACATATATCCTCATATCAGCAGTAATTGACCCAGTTCCAGCTTTTCTACCCCATGGGCTCATGAAATTGTTTAAAGATTCATGTTTTAAATCATGAATCCTCTTAGTGAAATCGTCGTTTAGAACTAAAGCAGTTATTGATCTCAAAGCGGAAGAACCTTTTATCACATGTCGTATAATTTCAGGATAGCCTGGAAAGTTTTTCTCTTCGTCTCTTCTATCAATTTCCAGACCATAGAGAATTACCCTAGTTTGATTCTTCCAAATTTGAAGATAAAAGGAAATAAAAGGATTCATACATATATTTTTAGTGTTAGAATAAATCTTGTATATGACTAAAACTGAAACACAACACATTGAATAAAGAACCTTCAATCTATGGTAATCACTTGCTAATTCATTGATTCCGCTTAAAGAGTTATCAGGCAACCAAGTTGGACAACTTCCTTTCCAATGATCTTCGTCATTGTTTACTTTTAACAATGTTGTTTCATTATCACTGTGGCATGCACTTAATATTTTCTCTACTATTTGAGCCAAGTCATACGCCATATCAAAATCTGGAGTTGCAATCGATTCATTGGATTGATAATTTTGATAATTAAGAGCTAGCACCAAATCTGAAACTAAATCAATTGACAAGATCATTTCATCATTGTCACCCGTTTCGGATGGTTGTGTATAGGGGTCACATAAGGTTGAAAGAGATGAAAATAAAATCCATATTCTATCTTGATAGTCTTGACTATCGTCTGATGGGTTGACAATTCTTAAAAACTTGAATAATGCAAGGTGAACTTTATGAGGGTCAAATTTCAGAGAGGAGGTTGAGAAGTCAAAGTCAAACACATATTCTTCTTCAAAGTCATCATCCGAGTACTCCTGTTCTGAATAAAATTCGTCATCATCTGTGGCGACTTCATGAATTAGAGGTTCTGAATATACTTGTTGTTGAGGAGGTGTTGGTTTGCCAGAATTGGCTGCACCTTTACCCCCTATTTTTCTCTTGTTTCTTCTTTGTGGAATATTGTATATATAAGTATCCTTTAGAAGGATGCAATGAGAGGGATGGCACCAAAATAGAGGTTTCGGAGCAAGAAATAGAAAGGAAAGTGTGCTGAATGCTGGCGATATACAAAGATTCAACGTCTGTCAGAGACTTGTCGTGCCACTAAAGTCTTCATGTTTTCTGAGATTCTGATGGTCTTTGAGCTAGGTCTTTGAGCTAGGTCTTTGAGCTAGGTCTTTGCCTGATAACGGATTCCATTACAACCCATCCACCCTATAGCTACATCATGTCTAGAGCAGCAAAGTTGACCCTGGCATTCTCTTCCGTTTTTGCTGTTGCAACTACCGTTGGAGTCTACTACATGGCCGAAAATGACAAAGACGTATGTTACTTTCAAATCCCGTTTAAATACATAGACTTTCTTGTTGATACTAACCCCCCACGCTATCACAAATAAAAAAACAGGCTCTTAAAAATGGACCAGTGAAAGATGCTGCTAGATTGGAGAAAAGAAGGCAAAGGGAGCTGACCTCCAAACAACAATATAATTTGAATGATTTTGAAGCTCAGAAGAAGTTGAGAGAACAGTTAGAAAGCCAACAACCATTGACTGGTGAAGTAATCCAGGGTAAGGATAAAAGCTAAATCGACCAGTTGCATTAACGCTGTTTCTAGTGTTTTGACATCGTCCTGTGTATATATGATATGACCTTGTATATAGATTTCACAAAATGTTATAACTAATCTGCTTAACGAAGACACGTATTTCCCAAAATGGATGATTATGTAACATCTATACTCCGTGATATATACATCAGTTGTTTCAAGGTTTTCTTCTTGAAACCTGTCACTGTATCATATCATCTCGTATCAGAATCATCAAAAACGCGCTTAGACCTGCTCGATAAATATTTCTCCACTGATTCACCGTAGTTGGGTTTAACTCAACACTTTACTCCTATCTCTTCCCAACTCCTAGTCATGTCCTTCCTTGCCACCTTCGCAAAACAATCAATTGCTGTCAACAAGAGATCCTTTATCAGAATGGGCTCCACTTTAACTCCTGTTATCTCCACTAAGGCACCTCCTGCTGCTGCTTCTTACTCCCATGCTATCAAAGCTAACGGATTTATCTACGTCTCCGGTCAAATTCCTTATACCCCTGAAGGTAAGCCAGTCGAAGGTGACATCAGAGCTAAGGGTGATCAATGTATCAAGAATATCTTGGGTATCTTGGAAGATTCAAACTCTTCTTTAGAAAAGATTGTTAAAGTTAATATCTTCTTAGCTGATATTAAGAACTTTGGTGCTTTCAACGAAGTTTACTCCAAATACTTCAATATTCACAAGCCAGCCAGATCTTGTGTTGCCGTTAAAGAATTGCCTTTAGGTGTTGACATTGAAATTGAAGCTATTGCCGTTGAAAACTAGAATAATAGCTTAATTAGATCACTTTGTTTTGGGACTTCATAACTTAAATCCGAAATGCAATTATACATGCAATTTTATATATACGTCTATTTTTTTTAAAATCATGCCATATATGGGCAAGTACCCATTGACATCTATATGTCATGAATAAAGTCAAAAAAATTTACGTTAAAGTTAAACTGAGTAGTTATAAATTAAATATAGCTAAGATAATGCACATATATACCAATCAATTGTATAACTGCTGGAACAAGTCCTCAATTCTGGTCTAAAGCATAATTGGTATGTTCTCGTATATAATCAATTTTCAAATTGTATCTTCGGCTAAAGTAAACTCTTCATAATCTGATAGAATAACATTGCAGTCGACTCTCCCTAGTCTGAGTCTATCTTGATTCTCATGATATGGATCGCCTGTCTACATCTAGGTGCGTCGATTGGTCGATTTGAAAAACCATATCTCGACTATCGGCTTAAATTAAAAGAAGTTGAACCGCGACGATAATTGAGGGTTATAACCCTTTGTTTTGTCACGTGAGTTACATGCTGCTCCAGAATTCCAATTTTAGTATGTCTGTATTCGTATACCAATTCATATAATTCTACAAAACTACAATTATTACTTTCCCAACGGTAAATTTAGTCAAGGGTATATGATGTAGAGTGGTTGGCACTCAAAGTTTGCTGAAGTGTGATCTGTGACTGTGAAATATACTTACGTAAGCTCTGACAGTAACGACGAGCGAGAAGCGCAGCGCGAGAGCAGTACCGATGAAAAAATGCACTTTGTGAAAAGGTTCAACAGATTCACCTTATAACTTTGGTCTGACTTCAGAACTTCAAATACATCATCTGACAATCAAAAATGGCTCAAAGAGTTACCTTCAGAAGAAGAAATCCATGTATGTACCAGGAAAGTCAAAAATAAATAGCATAGAATGTTAATCAACAAAGACAGATTATATATTGAAAAGAATGATACGGAGAGAAATATTCCACCTCAAAATTTGCAATGAAAAAGTATGAGTCCAGTTTCGAGTTATTCAAATGTTATATAAACTACATATCAAAGTGTTTGTTGAATTTGATTTTATAAATTGTAATATCACGGTTTCTCAAACTTTAAATCAATATAAAAGTTATAGTCATCATCAGCATAATTAATATCCTCATCATTAGACATATGTTGCAAGAAATGGAGTATATAGGTTTTACCATGAATGGAAAGTCTGGTGTCTCTTAATAAGCAGCATTGCTAAAATTCTTTGCTCTATAATCAGGTTATTTTAAAGTATTAGAAAATTTTCAAGCGAGCTCTAAGACAAACCATGACTGTCATGTTTATTTTTCATTGGCGTCCTTATTTTGTTCAATCATATGTATCGTTCTATTTATATGGTCATTTTGTTTCACTAATGGTTTTATGAATACTCAAAGATCTTAAAGTGAAATGCATATACTAACAATTAACATGTTTGTTATTATTATAGACAACACCAAGTCCAACCAAATCAAGGTTGTTAAGACCCCAGGTGGTAGATTAGTTGCTCAACACATCAAGAAACAAGGTACCAGACCAAAGTGTGGTGACTGTGGTATTGCTTTACCAGGTGTCAGTCAATTAAGACCAAGAGAATACGCTTCTGTCTCTAAGACTCACAAGACTGTTTCCAGAGCTTACGGTGGTGCCAGATGTGCTAACTGTGTTAAGGAAAGAATTGTCAGAGCTTTCTTAATTGAAGAACAAAAGATTGTTAAGAAGGTTTTAAAAGACCAAGCTGACAAGCAAAAGAAGTCTAAGAAATAAGTGCTGATTTGATATAATCTTATACATTTTATTTAATATTACGTCCATCTGTTTTTTCTCTACACTTCTTTGTACCTCATAATACACACTTTAAAATTCCGGAAAGGTAAAAATACAATATCTTTTCTAAAGCAATTATTAGCTAATATTACTTATACTAATGTGGTATTGCAAAATGCTAGCTGGTGTAATAATATGTATTAGAGAAATATGTAGAGTAAATTAACGTTTAAATCACTTCCATAAGTTTGAAAATCTTAAGACTGTTAACTAGTAGTCTAATATATCTTCAAATTGAGAATACTTCCCAATGTAGAATTTAATGGTATCTTCGTAAGCATCGAAATCATCAGCTTTCAACAGGTTAGCCAAATCTATGTTCAAGGGACTTGAAGGCTCAGGCTGGGATAACAGCAAAAGTATACCTAAAATCGATGAGGACAAGGTCCAAGCAGGAGACCATTTGTCAGATTGTAAAATATCTAAACATATTTCGCCCGTTTTGAAATTAATATTAGGATGTGGCATAACGTTACATATCCGATAAGTATTATCTTGAATTGAATTGTTGTTGGTCTGTCGACTATTTTTATTATCTTTCAGCATATCAGTGACAAACCTAAACTCGGGAGGAGAAAGGGGGTACGAATCTGGTATCTTGACTGTAAGTTTCCAAGCAACACCCTTAAAAGGTGTTCCATCAGGACCAAGAATGATAGCATTCCAATCAAATAAGCTGTCTTCAGTTGGATGAAGTGAAAGTACGCCAGAAGACCTCAAACTAGAAATATCACATGCCAGATCATTTTGCACTGATTTATACTCCTTTATGAGTCTCTTCTTCGTTGTGGACATTTGTGACAACTATCCTTGGGGTAATCCCTTGGAGTTGTGTTATCTCTAATTGTATCCACATCCAGAATCCACATCCGAATCAAAATAATGTTGGTGGTGAGCGGCTTGATAGTGTTTACGTAAACCTCTATGATAATCGCACGACCCACCGGAGCAGGCTCTGATATATCGGTCCTACCACACTACTGGTAATTAATCAAACGATTATTATATTATATCCACAAACTCCTGAACTTCTGCTGTTAATTTACATTTTATAAATACTTGCAACTCTCCTCTTCCATTTCTTCATATCATAGCACCCTGTTTCCGTCTTCCAACTTTCTCTAACGCTTACCATATCGCCGGCTTACGCTTCTTCCCTCTCCCCGCTTATCTTTAATCTTAATCCGATAAATCACTATGATATCTACCACCACTAGAAAGCAATTATCACCACTTTTTAAAGCAACTTTCAAATCCACTGGTACTCTAAGGTACTCGTCCTCTTCTTCTGCCTCTGCTATGGAAGTTGTTGAAACTACTAATTCCTCTCAAACCGCTACTTCTCATTCTAACGAGGGTTTGGATCTGCTTGAAGATTCCACTACAGGGAATATCAACACCTGTAGCTGTGAAACAATCACATCAGCTTCTCTTCATTCTGTGAAGTCTACTTTAGATTTTACTTCTTTTAAGCCATCCAAAAGAAATTACATTAATTCGTTACCTAGAGTACCAAGTACTGAAAATATTGATAAAAATTCGTTATTATTAGATATGCTTTTCAATAATTATGGTCCATTGTCTCAACCAATAAAACAAAATCATACTAGATCTCCTGCAACTATAACACTATGCTCTTCTAAAAAAATGAGAAAAGCTAGAAAGAAATCACAAACTACAATCCCTGAAAACATCGTTAAATACAAGAAAATAAAAGCTGAAAATTCTATCAATAATTACAACGTTTATTTCAGTAAAGTAAAAAAATTTACTCCTATTAATTCAATCTTTACTAATTCTGTTCTGAATACGCAACAACATAATCTAGAATTGTTTAATTTACCTTTAAAGTATGTTGAAAATCTTAGACCCTATGAAGTTTCAAATAAGCCCGGGGATGAATCATTTAGAGATGATTTAATCTACATTAGAAAGTTTGAAATAGATGCTAAAAACTTAAAAATGAGAGAAAGTATGAAATTAAAATACGAAAATGACTTAAAGTTGGCTAAAAAGGGGATAAAATCATTATCAATCAAAGATTATGAAGAATTTTTTGGTTTTAAATAAATTTTATCGTATATAAAATTGAATACTTAGGTGAATTTTATAGGGATAGGATGTGTAATCTTTTCTTATGTTCCTCCGTGATAAAATTGAAGAATATTTATTAAAAGTACTTTTTTCTCTTCTGTCATATATATACCACCCACTGTTCATGTTTGAGATTCCTACATTTACAGTTGTTAATTTGGTTTTTGTCTTTTCTCGCATATTATTATTTTTTAGATACCTTTACATACACTTTAGAAATTAATTATACTATAGGTTCGTCAATTGTGTTGGTTTTCAATCAAATGAGCGCATGTGTAGTTTTTCAAGTTGAGGGGCCTACAATTCTGAGCCGCACGCTGAATGGTAAAAAAAAAATTTGAATCATGTTAACATAAAAAGATTGTATATACAATGACTTCCTTTGTAGAAAAAAAACTCCCTAATAATACCCAAGTTCGAATATTGAAATGAGAAATTTAAATATTTTAAATCAGGGTATAGTGAAGCCTCAATCAAGAACATACCCTGACTTAGAAGTTATCACTTCTCAATTTGATGTGATAACTGATAGTATTACAATTGTCTTGAGTTCTGAAGAATCCCAAGTTATAGAGGTTCAGCAATTTCTAAAAACAGGGGAAATTTTGATTTTGGCATCATTTCCAGTCAAAGCAAATGATAAAATTCTTTCCTTCAGTCATCAAGCTGATATTTCTAAACTAGTTTTTGTTTTTGAACAAGGAGATATTGTCACGGCTACATATGATGCACAACCTGATCCAGATACTACAGTTGTTGAAATTGTCGGCTCAATTGACTTAGGTTTATTGGCAGCATGTTGGTCTCCCGACGAAGAAACACTTGCTTTACTTACGGCGGAAAAAAATATATTATTGTTATCCAGACTATTTGAACCAATCGCAGAAAAATTTGTGAATCCCAATGAGATATCTCAGTCATCCCAAGTCTCTGTTGGCTGGGGTAAGAAAGAAACACAATTTAAGGGTAAAGGTGTTAAGCAATTAGAAAGAGAAAGGTTGGCCTTGAAGCATGCTGGCTTAAATATTGATAGTGACAATGCTATCCTTCATGATCCAACTGTTGCTGAGATTCAGAATGGTACTTTATCTGTTTATGATTATCAAACTTCTAAGATCTCATGGAGAGGAGATTGTCAGTATTTTGCTGTTTCTAGCGTGGAAGAGCCTGAACCTGAGAGCTTTAGAAGAGTCATTAGAGTTTATTCTAGAGATGGTGAGCTAGAGTCGTGCTCTGAAGCTGTTAATGGACAAGAAGAATGTTTAGCTTGGAAGCCTCAGGGATCTTTGATTGCTTCTACTCAAAGAAGATTTGAAGAAGAAATTGAAGAAGAAGTTTTAGATTTAATTTTTTTTGAAAAGAATGGTTTGAGACATGGTGAGTTTACGACTAGATTAGAACCAGGTTCAAAAGTTATTGATTTAGATTGGTCATGTAACAGTGAAGTTATTGCCTTCCAACTATATAACTCTGTTCAAGTCTGGACTACTAAAAATTATCATTGGTATTTGAAGAAAGAAATATTCAGTTCGCAAGAAGAGCCTATTCAATATATTAAGTTCCATCCTGAAAAGCCTTTAAGGCTGATGATTGGTACTTTATCCGGAATTGAAATAGTTGATATGACATATTGTCTGAATTCAGGTTCGACTATGATACCATTTGATGTTGGGATGACTTTGGTTGCTGATGGTACCACTTGTATGGTCACTCCATTTGCCCTAGCCAATGTTCCTCCTCCTATGTCATTGAGAGAAATTGAGGTCGAAACACCTATTGTTGATATGGCTGTTTCCAAATCAAATTCAGTTTTTTCTATTTTAACCAATGAATCTGTTTCAGTCGCTACTACAGATTTAGGAAATATAATTAAAGGAGGTAAGCATCCAGAAATTGTTAGTATTATTGATAAGGCTCAATTCTGTGAGATTAGTGATCGTCTAAGGCAAATAGCTATAATAAAGGATGATGTTGTTGCTGTTTTATTTGATACCGAAAACTTCTCTAGAATTGCATTGATTGATTTAGCCGATATCCTTCAACCTACTGTGATGCATGTCTTAGATGTTGAGCCATGTAAAGCTGTGTTATTGCAAGTCACTTTGGATTTTGAATATTTGACTTATGAAACTACTGATGGTTCCATTTATCAATTAGATTTGACTGACTTTGCTACTATTAACCTAGGAAAATTTCCTCAATTGTGTAATAGATATGGTGTCGCTGTTATTAAAAATAGTGAAGAAGTTGATTCTATTCCTCATTATGTTCCATTTGGTGTTACGGAAAACGGTAGATTATCTGTGAAGAATAAACAAATATGCACTGGTGTTACCTCTATGTTGCTAACTGATTCTTATCTTCTTTATACTACTGCTCAGCATCAACTTAAGTTTGTTCACTTGATAAATAATGAATTCTTATTTGACGAAGGTGGTGACGAAAATATATTGAATTTCGATGCCGAAGATGAAAGAACAAGAATGATTGAAAGAGGCTCAATCTTGGTTTCTGCTGTTCCTTCTAAATCTTTGGTTGTTTTACAAGCTCCGAGAGGTAATCTAGAGACGATATCTCCTAGAATTATGGTTTTAACTGAAGTGAGAATGGCAATTAGTGATAAACGTTATAAAGATGCATTCTTGACTTGTAGAACTCATAGAATTTCCTTGGATATTTTACATGATTATAACCCTGAATTGTTCTATGCTAATGTTGAAAAATTTATTATTCAAATTGGTAAAGTTGAATATTTGGATTTATTCTTATCATGTTTATTGGATGAAGATGTTTGTGAAACTAAGTATAAAGAAACTTTAACTCAACAAGGTTATAATGGAACCGGTGCTCCTAAGAATGAACAGGAGATGTATCAGCAAAAGTTATTAAAGAGTTTCCAAGGATTAACAGTTGAAGATAAGAATGAAAAAGCAACTGGGAAGGCAAAAGTCAGTAAGATCTGCCAAGTTGTTTTAAATGTGTTATTAACACCACCATATAAGGAGGAATATTTACAAAGTATTATTACTGCTTTTGCCTGTCAACATCCTCCAAAGATCCAAGAAGCTTTAGAGCTTATTGGAAGTATTACTAATGACTCTCAAATTGAAAAATCCATTCAGCACTTGTGTTTCTTATTAGATGTTATGAAGCTATACAATATTTCCTTGGGAACTTACAACATTCCATTGACTTTAGTCATCGCACAACAATCACAAATGGATCCTAAAGAATATTTACCATTTCTACAAAACCTGCACATTCAAACTGGTCTGAGAAAAAGATTTTTGATTGATACGCATTTGAAGAACTATGAGAAGGCCTTAGATTCTTTAAGTGAAATGGAACCAGAAGATTCTGTTAACCTCGACTCTGAAATATTATCTTATGTTATTGATCATGAACTTTATAAGCATGCTTTGAAGATATATAACCATACTAATAAAGAGAAATTCCAAATTATTCAAAAGGCCTATGCTGATTACTTGCATTCCTCACAACAATATTCAGAAGCTGGTATCACTTATGAACAACTAGGTTTGTACTCTGAGGCTTTAGAAGCTTACACCTTGGCTAACAAATGGAATGAAGCTTTAATGTTATCTTCCAGACCAGAATTAAAATCACAATTAAATGACACTGCTGATAGGCTAGTTCAATCATTGAGTGATTTACATGAATATTCTGCGGCTGCGTATATTCAATACAAATATTTGAATGATGTTGAAGAATCGCTTAGATTGTATTGTAAAGATTATTCATATGCAAAGGCAATTCTATTATGCTATGAAGATGGAAATCCGGAATTGGTTGAAAAAGTTGTTGACCCAGCGATTGGTGAAGGTTTTGGTGTTGTTGCTGAGTTATTAGCTGATTGTAAGGGACAAGTTACTTCCCAATTGAATAGACTAAGAGATTTGAGAGCGAAGAAACAAGAAGATCCGTTTGCATTTTACGGTGAGGCTGGTGAGAATGGTGATACGCCAGATAATGTTTCTATTGCTGCATCGGAAACTTCCACAAAAGAATCTTTCTTTACTAGATATACAGGTAAAACTTCTGGTACAGCTAAGACTGGTGCTTCTAGACGTACAGCAAAGAATAAAAGAAGGGAAGAAAGAAAGAAAGCTAGAGGTAAGAAAGGTACTATTTATGAGGAAGAATATTTGACAAAGTCCATTGGAAGATTGATAGAAAGATTGGAAAACACTGAACCTGAAGCCATTAGATTAATTGAAGCTTTGTTAAGAAGAAATATGCATGAGCAAGCTTATCAAATTCAAAAGAACTTTGTTGAAGTCATGGAATTGTTGAAGAATAATATTGTTGAAATCTATAGTATTAGTGATAGAGATAGAGAAAGAATTGATGATCGTGGTATGGTGTATTTGATCCCTGAAATTCCTGTTCCAACTATTAAAGAATTCCCTAAGTTGAACGTTTTGGACTATTAAAATACCTTTTCTTTCTTTTTTGTTGTTGATAGATGTTATTTATCTTTTTAATATAGTTAATTAAATTATTTGCATATTCGAGCTACTTATTAGTACGCTTGAAGTGTCAGAGAACGGAGAATGCGCGTCATCTTAAGACTCGCGTAATCGAGTCTCAACTCAATAATATCCTACAAATTTCATTTCTTACCAGTCACTTTGAATCTCTGATGGATTTCAAAAATATCTAATAATTTAAAATTAAAAAATATTTGCCGTTCCCTGGAATCGAACCGGGGTCGCATCTGCCACAAAGATGAGTACTGACCACTATACTAGAACGGCTATCAACAAGGAAATGATCAAGCCCAGGATTGAACTGGGGACTTTCTGCGTGTTAAGCAGACGCCATAACCAACTAGACCACTCGACCAATTCTTGAAGTAGAACCTTTACCGTTATCTACAATATGTTATTACTTTCTATCTATATTTTAATAACTTTAATTTTAATCATTAAAATAAAATTAATTTTCCTCCACATTTAAACAATTTTTAGATTTCATATGGTTTTCTGTAAATTTTCTAAAGTAGATCCAATATAGACATTGACTACCAGGTTTGTATATCTATTTAAATTCATAATAGGGGTTATATTTAAGAAAAAAAAAGCAATGAAAATTGTGTTTATGAAAATACACATTTTGTGAACAAAAATTTAAAAATAAAAATTAGGTAAAGGGAGGTGTGTGCTTTGTTAATCCAGGTGAATTTATAACGTAAGAAGATAACCCAGTAAAATTTAAATAAAAGAAAATAAATATGATTGGAAGTGATGAAAAGCAAAGAAACCCCTCCTTAATTAGAACATAAGTGGATTTCAAAGTTAATCAGATTTTTAGGTAAACTCACTATTGGTACGGTCAAAGTCTGAATTATTTATTAGTGACAAGCTCTTGTACTTTCGAGAACCAATAGGGAGATGGCAGAAATTAGGAAAGTTTTTTGTTTTATCTATGGGTTGAGCCCAATTGTGCAATTTGACCAATTTCTTGACTATTTAACTATTACAAATTAAATTCAAAACAGATAATTTCCTTGCACTTTTTCAGTATTTTAGTATTTTACTTTCTCACTTTTCAATGATGTTAGCCAATACATTAGTTTATCTTTTACCTTGCTTCTCCTTAGATTATTAATTATTAATTATTATATTTGTTTCAATAGATTTCGTACTATTTTCTGCCCCTTTTGTTTGCTTTCATTGTATCTAGGAATCTCTTTTAATTTATGATTCTTTAATTCCAATTACAAATGAAGGAACACGTGAGTGCCAACACGCCGCAGATTAGCACACCTGTACACCATAATTGAGGTTAACCCGCGCCGCTAGCCTGGCTGGAATATATGAATGGGCCACTCCAATTCGATCTAATCCAAGTTCCAGTATACCAGAATCAAAGCTCAATCGCAAAGTAACTGTCTTCATATTTCCCAGTACTTGACTCATCACCTATCTACTCCTTGGGCCCTTCCACTCAATTACCCCTGTTTGTCCTGGTTACCAGCTGTTCATCTTAGAATTCAAAAGCTCTTTTCTATAAAACACTAACACGACATACTCCTCACCACTTGCTTAATTCCCATCTTTGACCCTTAATTATCTACCAGTCTCTACGTATATCTGCTTCACCAAAACACGTCTCAACTACACTTATACCTCTTCTTTTGACTCCAATATCCGCTTTCTTAATATCATTCTATTTCCTACCTTAAAGAGATACTTTTCATCAGATGATTCATAACTCTAGCCCCCAGAATATTAACCAGGGAGAGCAGCAACAACAGCAACAACACGTACATACTCCCTTCGGAAGTGCTTCTGCCCAACCCCCCTTCCCCCCCCAACAACAACAGCAAATTCATGACGGATTCCAGTCATCTTCTTATTCCTCTCAACATAACATAGGCTCATCCTATACTTCAACAACTTCTCCATCTAATTTTGCAAGCTATAACAGTCCGTCTGCTCAACCACCACCTACCTTTCAACATCAAAACTCTTCATTTTCAAGATCGGGTTCTTTCGATGCTTCACAGGGTCTGCCAATTAATCCATTCACAACAGGTAGCTCGTTTATACCTCAGTCAGTTTCTCATTCTAGTCCGATGGGAAGAAGAAGTTTGCTAACATCGAAACTACAGGGCCAGCGTCCTTCAAATCTTAACCAATCATCTGGTAATCTTGATCCGCCATCACAACAACAAGTAGGAAATGCTGCTGGAAATAATACAAATTTTTTTGGATCCTTTCATGATAGTTCCATGTCGACTTCCTACAACCATACCCAATTTCTACGAAACCAATCGGCTCAGCAGCAACAATCACAACCACAGTCGCAACAATTTGGTTCGTTCCATAATATGCCTACTCATGTTAGTTCTTCATATGGTCAACACCAGGACAGCCCACAGCAACAGCAACCACAGCAACAGAATGGTGCATTAAATATGGCAGTTTCCACTTCTTCATCCTCCTATACACAAACCTGTTTTGGATTTCAAATACAACCTGCACCTGCGACAGCAACTACCTCGAAAGATATTGCCTTTTCCACAAATTCATCTTCAAGTACACTTTATCAAGATGCTCAACAATCAGTGGTTGCTACGCCTTCACAGACAGGTACTTCAATCTCTTCCAACCAAGCACCATCGTCATCACAGGACCATCAGATACAAAAGCAAGCAACTCACGCTCCTCACCATCACTTTATCTCATCATCAGCTCCTGCTCATTCTGGTCTTGCATTTTCATCTTTTAACTCAAATAACAGGCCTTCTGTAGACCGTTTTGATACTCGCCAAATTCAACAACAATCTGGTCAACCTCAATTTGTCCCTCCCGATCAACAACAGCAGTACAATTCATTATCCTCGTATAGACCACCTAGTACAGAACAGGAAACTCACTCTGCTCCAATACCTCTTGCAGAGGAACATTTGAATATAGCTGAACATCCTGTTCAGGATTTATTATTAATGCTTTCAGCTCTATTGCAAAAAATCGTTGAAGCCAACGACCTGCTACATCCTGATCATTACACCTCGGCTTCCATGCATGCGAACAATCGTCATGATTCATCTACACCAACTCATACTACCTTTGAACAAAGTAAATATACTGCGAACGTGATCGCATTTCATGGACGTAATATTCCTGCTATATCACTACATGCATATTTAACTAGAATTTTGAAGTATTGTCCTGTTACAAATGAAGTTTTTTTAAGTTTGCTAGTTTATTTTGATAGAATTGCGAAGAGAGCTAACAATGGTGATTTTAATTCTACATTTGGGACAACTAATGTTGGGGATAACAATAATGACAATGAAGTCACTAATAAAGATTTAGATGATGAAATGATGACAGATGAAGCAGAAGGTGATAGCAATAATAACAATAAGAAGATGGGATCCCAACAGCAGCAATTATTTGTTATGGACAGCTATAACATTCACAGATTAATAATTTCAGGAATTACAGTTGCCTCTAAATTTTTCAGTGATGTGTTTTACAAGAACTCAAGATACGCAAAAGTGGGAGGATTACCATTAGAAGAATTGAACCACTTAGAACTACAGTTTTTGTCATTATTGGATTTCAAGTTGATGATTCAAGTCGAAGAGATGTACAGATATGGGGATTTGTTGTTGAAGTTCTGGAAACGAGAGCAGGCTAAAATAGTTGCAGCACAACAGCAACAACCGCAACCACAACCACAACTTTCCCCAGAATCGATAAAGGAGACTGCTAATGGAACGCAGCAGTAAGTGGTATTTTCATAACATTTATCTCTGATGTATAGTAGTTATAGCATATAGCATATAGTTTAATAGTATATAGATGTACTTTTATTATTCACTTCGGACTCAGTGTCTTGGCCCGCGGCAAGCGATCTGGGCCGCCCCGGCCGCGGAGCGGTGTATAGCGCAGTAAGTACGCACATGGAGAAATCTGAAGTGATTCATTCAATTTTCAATCTAGTTTTCGACGAATATACTCTTAGTTGTCTTCCTTCACACCAACAACCTCTTAAGCAAAAAAGGTATATATTTACATCTACACTATATCATCATGGATTTAGTTAACCACTTAACAGACAGACTTCTATTTGCCGTCCCAAAGAGTACGTTGCTTTTTTTCACTTCACTATATTGTGTGCTGACTCATTTCTGGAGAAATCTGAAAAATGCTTAATATTTTAATGTTTATACTAACGAACGATCTGACCGCAAAAATTTACAACAGAGGGAAGATTATATGAAAAATGTGTTCAATTATTAAGAGGTTCTGATATTCAATTTAATAGATCTAATAGATTGGATATTGCTTTATGCTTGAACTTGCCTATTGCTTTGATCTTTTTACCAGCTGCAGATATCCCAACTTTCGTTGGTGAAGGTAGATGTGATATTGGTATCACTGGTGTTGACCAATGTAAAGAAAGCGACGTTGATGTTGAAATTGCAATGGATTTATTATTTGGTAAATGTAAATTACAAATTCAAGTTCCACAAAATGGCCCATACACTAAACCAGAACAATTAATTGGTAAAACCATTGTTTCCTCATTTGTCAATTTGACTAGACAATATTTCGAAGAATTAGAAGGAGTTAAGCCAGGTGAATCTATTAAAACAAAAATTAAATTCGTTGGTGGATCGGTCGAAGCTTCTTGTGCTTTAGGTGTCGGTGATGCCATCGTTGATTTAGTTGAGTCTGGTGAAACTATGAAAGCCGCAGGTTTATATGCAATTGAAACTATTCTAGACACTTCCGCTCACTTGATAGTCTCTAAGAATCCATCACACCCAGATTTGGTGAAGACTATTAAATCCAGATTAGAAGGTGTTATGGCTGCTCAAAAATACGTGTTGTGTAACTACAACGCTCCAAGAAACAAGTTAGATGCTTTACTGAAATTAACTCCAGGTAGAAGAGCTGCTACCGTTTCTCCATTATTAGAAGATGAATGGGTTGCTGTGTCATCAATGGTGGAAAGAAAGAATATGGGTTCAGTTATGGATAAATTAAAAGAATTGGGAGCCAGTGATATCTTAGTCTTTGAAATCTCCAACTGTAGAGTCTAGATCTGTTGATATTTATAACTTATTTACATTAATACAGCGTAATAATTAGAATTTCTTGTTGTACATAACGTCCATAAATAAGAAGAGATGATAGGGAAAATTCATTTGTATTGAATGAATTATAAATCGTTTAATGGCAAATGGGTTTCCAAATGAATTTACCAGAATTGGGGAGTTCCCTAATCCTGTTAAGCTTTCAGCTCTAATCACGTAGAATTAATGAACATTTTGCTTCTAATGTCGACAAAATTAGACTAAGCAATAATAGCTCTTGATCGTTGTATGTGTAAAACGAAAGATAGCTCTATAATTTCTGCATAACAAATCATAAATTAAGGGAAGTTTAAATTTTAAACATACATTTAACTGAGGATAAGCTTTCAAGCCAATTTTCAAAATTATCAGCGGTGTTCGTATCCTTTGTATAACTTTCTTATTTGTTGTTTCACACTCATTGCTTATTGCATACTTTCTTTAATAGGTTATACTCTACTTCTTGGATGGTATCACCATTTTTAGGAATACTGTGGGGCTTTTTAGGGTAGAGTTGATCGAACTCAGAAGACATAGAAGCAGCCAATTTTAAATCTGGATTAGTTAGAGCATTGTAGATGATAGTCTGTTTCTTGTGCTGTTCGTAGGACTTGGTGTTCATCTGAGACATCGCTGCTGACTCACTTGTAAAGAAGCAACGTTCGTCGATTGTGTTTGTTCTATTGCCTCCTAACTTTCTGAAGCTCAGCGCTGCGCCAGGTCAGAGGTCCAGCTCAGAATCAGATCGAACACTTCCACTGTTTCCACTAAAACACCCCTAGACTGCCACTTGTTCGTCTCCTCCACCCTTCTTTCCAGTGTTTCGTATACCTTCCTCTCGATTCAAGTGCACACTGCTCAAGACAGTCCAAGAGAGTTTCCACACGTCCAAGACTTCAAGCGCCTTTCTCCTCCATGGTAGGCTCAAACAACAACAACTACAACAAAAGTGCACCATCCAGCAACTTCGAAGACCAGTTCACTATAGAAGACATCGATTTGGATCAAGACGAAAGTTTTAATAGATCTCATCAGCAGAGTTTGAACCAACATACAATAGACAAGGACTTTGAAAACACGTTGAATGTTGCTTTAGAGCACATAGATCAAAACCCTTTCCTGAATTCTTACAGTAATAATAATAGAAAAACTCCCACCTCTCCTGATAATCTTGATTCATACTCTCTGAAAAGTATTTCCTTAAATAAAATGAACAGCAACTATGGCGATGATCTGAACGATGGCGATGTCCCACTAATTCAAGCAGATGATAACAATATCGGAAAAAAGTCAAGATCCAAAAGTTCCAAATCGATATGGTCAAAAGGTGTTGATTCTTTGTTGAACTCCTCAAATAGACTTGTATTGGGTTCCAAAAAGAAACAAATACAGCTGCCAGATGGTGATAGCGAGTCCAATAATGATACAGATTCATCTGGCTTCCAACCGTTATTAGAACAAAGAGTCATAATTCCTCATATGGATTCTACATTTTCTTCAAATGCTATCTCAAATGCTAAATATAACATGTTTTCATTTTTTCCCGTTATTTTGTATGAACAATTCAAGTTCTTTTTCAATCTATATTTCTTGTTAGTTGCGTTATCTCAAGCAATTCCTGCTTTAAGAATTGGATATTTGTCTACATATATTGTTCCATTGGCCTTTGTTTTAGCTGTTACAATGATGAAAGAAGCAATTGATGATATACAACGTAGAAGAAGAGATAGAGAACAAAATAATGAATTATACGAAGTCCTAGGTTCCAGCAGACAAGTCCCTTCTAAGAATTTAAAATGTGGTGATTTAGTGAGATTAACTAAAGATAGAAGAGTCCCAGCGGATATGATTTTATTACAATCAAGTGAGCAAAGTGGTGAAAGTTTTATTAAAACAGATCAATTAGATGGTGAAACTGATTGGAAATTAAGAATTGCTTGTCCACTTACTCAACACATCTCTGAAAACGATTTAGAAGTTATCAAAATTACAGCACAACCTCCTTCTAAGCATATCCACTCTTTTTTGGGTAAGTTCAATTATGGCGACCATACTACAGGTTTGACCGTTGACAATACTCTGTGGGCAAATACTGTACTTGCTTCCGGTACTGCTATTGGTTGTGTTATCTATACCGGAAAAGATACTAGACAGTCTATGAACACTTCAACTCCTGGTGTTAAAACTGGTTTATTGGAAATTGAAATAAACAGTTTATCAAAAGTTCTATGCATTGGTGTTTTTCTTTTATCCGTTATCTTGGTCGCTTGCCAGGGATTCACTGATGACTGGTATGTTGATATTATGAGATTCTTAATTCTATTTTCTACCATTATCCCTGTTTCTTTAAGAGTTAATCTAGATTTAGGAAAGTCTGTTTATGCATATCAAATTGAACATGATAAAGCTATACCCGAAACTATTGTTAGAACTAGTACTATCCCAGAAGATTTGGGTAGAATTGAATATTTGTTGAGTGATAAGACAGGTACTCTAACTCAAAATGATATGGAATTAAAGAAGCTCCATTTAGGTACTGTTTCTTACGCTGGCGATACAATGGATCTGGTTGCTGATTATGTCTCCAATATTGGTGAGCAAATTAAAACTTCTAGAAGAGATTTGGGTAGTAGAGTAAGAGATCTTGTTGCAACAATGGCTATATGTCACAATGTTACACCAAGTTATGAAGATGGTGAATTAGATTATCAAGCTGCTTCACCTGATGAAATTGCCATTGTCAAATTTACCAAGAGTGTTGGATTATCATTGGTTAAAAGAGATAGACACAGTTTAGCATTATACCACGAAGCGTCTAAACTTACATTTGAATATAGTATTCTACAAGTTTTCCCATTTAGTTCTGAAAGTAAAAGAATGGGTATTGTTGTTTTAGATAAAACTAGAGATGAACTTTGGTTCTTACAAAAAGGTGCCGATACGGTCATGATGAAAATTGTTCAACATAATGATTGGTTAGAAGAAGAAACTAGTAATATGGCTAGAGAAGGTTTGAGAACCTTAGTTGTTGCTAGAAAGAAATTAAAATCTAATGTTTACGAAGAGTTTAAAGTTAAATATCAAGAAGCTTCTATGTCTATGACCAATCGTGATCAGGCGATGGCCAAGGTGATTTCTCAATATTTGGAGTATGATTTAGAATTGTTAGGTTTAACTGGTGTTGAAGATAGATTGCAGAAAGATGTTAAGACTTCTATTGAATTATTGAGAAATGCTGGTATTAAGATTTGGATGTTAACTGGTGATAAAGTTGAAACGGCTAGATGTGTTTCTGTTAGCGCTAAATTAATTTCCAGAGGTCAATATGTTCATACTATTACTAAACTTAATAGACCTGAGATTGCTATGCAACAGATTGAATATTTAAAAACAAACAGAGATGCTTGTTTATTGATTGATGGTGAATCATTGGGTTTGTATTTATCTTTCTTCAGAAAAGAATTTTTTGATGTTGTTGTTCATCTACCCGCAGTTGTTGCTTGTAGATGTTCCCCTCAGCAAAAAGCTGACGTTGCCTTATTGATTCGTGAAGCAACTAAAAAGAGAGTTTGCTGTATTGGAGATGGTGGTAATGATGTCAGCATGATTCAATGTGCCGATGTCGGTGTTGGTATTGTCGGTAAGGAAGGTAAGCAGGCTTCTTTAGCAGCTGACTTCTCAATTACTCAATTCTGTCACCTAACTAAACTTCTTCTATGGCATGGTAGAAATTCTTATAAGAGATCCGCTAAGTTGGCCCAATTTGTTATGCATAGAGGACTAATAATCTCTGTTTGTCAAACCTTGTATTCCATCTGCTCTTCTTTCGAACCTATCGCTCTTTATCAAGGTTGGCTAATGGTTGGTTACGCAACTTGTTATACAATGGGTCCGGTTTTTTCTTTAGTTTTGGATTGTGATGTTAATGAAAACCTGGTTTCATTATATCCTGAGTTGTACAAGGAACTTACAGAAGGAAAATCATTATCATTTAAAACCTTTTTTGTTTGGTGTTTGGTTTCTTTATATCAAGGCTTAGTCATTGAAGGACTTTCTCAAGTGTTTACTGGCTTAGATCAAGAACGTTTTACACAATTGGTTGCTATTAGTTATACTGCTTTAATATTGAATGAATTAAGTATGGTCGCAATTGAGATTAACAAATGGAACAAGGTTATGCTATTAACTGAGATAGTTACCCTTGGCTTTTATATTGGCTCTATACCATTCCTAGGGGATTACTTTGATTTAAGCTACGCAGGATCATTGAAATTTATTTGGCAGAGTGTTGTGATATTGAGTGTATCTCTATTACCTATATGGAGTGCTAAAGCTATCAACAGAAAATTAAGACCTCCAAATTACGCTAAGGTTCAACAGGCATGATCGTGCAAGAGTTTATATTCTATAGTCTGCTTCTTTTGTTTTGTTAGTTTTGTTTTGTTTATTTTCTAAGGATTATATATTGTTATATAATAACAATTACTTATACACTTTTTAGCGGTGCGCCTTTTGTTTCAAAGCATCTCGTTCTAATCTATAATAAATAGGATACGCAAACGCAAATGCTTATGAATAAGAATAATAATAGATAACTAGTAACAACAAAGATATAATAGGCACCAAAAAGACTAAAAAGTCAATATGAATGCATGATAAAATAAATAAATAAAAGGGGAACACAAAAAAGGTAAACACGAAAAATGCATCAAACCTTCCTTTAATCACGCCTTGAACTGTTAAGCTCATCTTCAACATAATCCTGTAACGAATCATCATCCATTGAATTAATGGATTCCGAACCAACATCATCCATACCTTCATCATCATCTTCTTCATCGGATCGTTCTTCTTCTCTGATTGTATTATCATTATCTACTTTACGTCTTTGGAAATCTTTGATATGAGCATTAGTAACAATTCTTGATAAAGCGGCAAGACCAGCGGCCATTGATGAAGGTCTACGTCTAGTTCTTGCAGAAGAAGTACCATAATAATGTTCTTCATCTGAAGCATAACTCTGGATAGATTCAACATCGCCCATTTCTTCATCAGTTGAAGACGAAGGTGGTGGAATAATAATAGAAGGTTGAACAGGGGAAGCCATAGGCTTCTTTTTCTTTGGTAAATGTATTCTTTTAATAACTGGGTAAGGTAATGGAATCTCTCTTGAAGCTCTGTATAAATGAACATTAGTAGCATGTTCATTTTCCATTCTAAAGAAAATCCAAATACCTCTTCTAATAACTTCAGCTAAAGCAACAAAGAAACTAGTTAATGCGGACTGTTGAATTTCTCTATGGAAAAAACAATAAAATATCCATTGAAACCTTAAAATTGGATCTATAATCATCGCAGCGTAATAAATCCAATTATTTTTTAAAATCAATTCATCACGAAGTAAATAATTTTCAGAACCAAATTGGCATAATGACCAATCCATAAATAAATCCCAAATTGAACTAAAAATTGAATTAATTGTAGCAAATGTAATCAGCAAAGCTCTATATTTTGCAGTAGTTTCAATTCTGTAAAGACTTAAACACATATAATAAAGAATTGAACAGAAATATTTAGACATATTAGCCAAATGTGGAAACCAGTCACCAGTATCAGCATATCTTCTAAAACATTGCAACAGTCTCCATATACTTGGCAAAGTTGATAAGAAACCTAAAAGCCTAGATTTTGAAGAACCACAAGTTGTTGAAGATGAGCCATCAAGACAACCTTTCCAATGAGTACCGTAGAGACAGAAAAACATGGACATATTAGAAATTGAATAAGTTAATGAACAAACAATATCACCCAGAAAAAAATCTTTGAATTCAACAGGGTATAAACCACTTAGAACTAATCTTTGAAACGTCGACAACATCCAAATTCTCGAATTTAAGAACAGAATATCAAAAGGACAGAAGAAAATAAGTAATCCTAAACCAAGATAAATCCAAGGCCAATCTCTCCCATTAAATTGAACCGGCCAGAAATCATGGAAACTGAACCACCCTAAAATACTTAAAGTGAACAAAAACACAGAAACCAAAAACATGAATTGTCTATAATCCAAAGCGTCTCTCGTGTTAAATTCAAAAATAAATTTATAATTCACTTTGTATTTAGTCCAAGCCATACAATTAACTGCAAAGAAGAGTGCCATAATCAACATTAGGAAAAAACCAGCCCAAATTTGTAACATATACTTCCCTTCAGGTAATTCGCCCTCATTAATTCTGTGAATTGCAAAATAAGTTGCAAATGCAAGCATTGGAATACTAGCACCGATTAAAGAACCACCACTAAACGTTTCACTATAGTATTCCTCTTCAACTTCAGATGATCTTAATTTTGTAATTGCAATTTTTCTATTGCCGTTTTCAAACGATTTTGTGAACATTTCTTCAACTTTAGTCATTAGATTATCTAAAACATCGGATGTGGAAAAATAAGCGGAATCAACCTTTTTCATATAACTTTGAAGAATTGAATCATTTGTAGCCTTATCATATTTCTTAATAATCTTTCTAAAAGCAGTTCTATTTAGTAACCTATAAGATTTCAAAAGTTCCATTGATCTATAGAACTCATAAACTGCTCTTTTCAATTGACGTCTAGCCACAAAATAAGGAATATTAAGTGACGGAAGTGGTGCTTTCTTCTTTTTACGTGAAAAATCCTTCTTGTTAAATCTGGGGTCTTGTTCATTTGACGATGATGCTTTATTATGACGACGGATACTAGAAGCAACACTACTCATAGCAGTAGATTGAGCCGTACCAATTTCACGATCCACTATATCGGCTTCATCTTCGGAACATGAAATATCATTATCATCATCGGAGTAATAGCCCTGCTCATAATATTGTTTTTCAGCCTTACCATCTTCTCTAAGCCATTCAAAAGTTGATAAGGAAGGCCAGTCAAATTTATTCAGTATTCTAAATTTTCTTTTTGCAATGAAAGCAGCAAATCTGAAATTGCTTTTGGCTATATCATGACCAAATTGATCATCATCATCATCATCGTCGTCAATATTTTGTCCATTTGCAATAGAATCTCGTTTCTTTCTAGCCCTTAAAGCTTTGATTCTTTTCAATTTCTTTCTAGATCTTTCTCTTTGTTCATCCAATTGAAACAATTGATCCTGTAAAATCAAGAAACGTTCAAGGCACACATCTTCTCTTTCCTTATAGAAGTTTTCAACTTTACTTAATTCAGAATCTACCCAGGCAATGAATTGTTTTCTTGCATATTCAGCTAAATCATCCAGTTCAGTTTGATTTTTATCAGCAGTACGTAAACCAGTGGCCATTGAAGCTCTTCTACTTAAATTATCGAATATTTTCGAAACAGTTGAAGGTCTTCTATGAGTACCATCATTTGCATGCAGAAAAGAGTTTGTTGTTTTAAAACTATTAGGAGATAGACCAGGAGGTTTTGGTAATGTGTTTGGATTCAGGTTAATGTCCTTATTGCTATGATTCGACTCAAGTAATGGTGTTGTATCGTTGTTTTCTGCAATTACTGTAATTTCGTGGTTATTCATGGAATTTGATGTTGATTCATGCTCAATGAAATCAGTATCAATCGCCGGGGCAGGTAGTGAGAAATCACCATGATCCAGATCACGAGGAGAAACAGCACTAATACTTTGGTATCTGGATTGAGAAAAAGGACTATCTCCATTTTTGAAAGAAGAAGGAGTCTTGGATTGTTGATTTGAAGAAGAAGGAAGCCATTGCATAGAGTGTTTCTGAAATATAGATGGGGTGCGTTGTCTAGAGTCAGAGGCAGCAGTTTGAGGGATTGAAGGAGAAACACCCTTCTTTACCTTTGACTTTCGGGAAACAGCAGATGAACCAACAATACTTGACTTCTTTTTGAGTTGTTTTAACTTCTTCTTACCCTTCTTGTAGTCCAAGTACTGAGCTTTCCACTCCGGGACTAAGTGTTCATTCAAATCCTGGCCAAACTTCATTGCAGACGATGGAAGTGGTGAGAATGAAAAATGTGAGTAATCTACGATGAATTGGATAAACCAAACGTAGTGAAGTAAGGGGAGTAGGAGAAGTTGTAGTAGTTGAAGGTGAATTGAGCTGCCTTCAAGTTATAATAAGTCCCTGTAAAATGTGTGCGGCGGTGCTAGAAGTAAACAGAACACGTGCACAGCCGCAAAATGAAGTTTTTTTGTTTTTTTAAATAAATTTAAAATAAATTAAATAAATAAAATTAAATAAATAGCTAAAGAGGCCGTCTACAATTAATTAAATCAGCAAATTAATAATCAAACAAGCAAATAAATAAAAATCTAAATATCTAAGCGGAGTCAGAGTTGTCTACCAACACTGTCATGGATCAAAGTCTTGAACAAAGAGTTCTCACTGGCGTTAACGTCATCCTTCTGATTGGCACTCTTCAGTTCCCCGTTAGCAGCATACAACCAACTTGCACGGTCCTTGATGCAACGGTCACCCTTGCAGCCACAGGAGATAGGATGGTTCATGTCTGAGGTATGATCCGAGAGAATTAAGGAGGGATGGCGGTCTGGGAGTTTGTCCTTCTTAGGGGCGGTAGTGGGAGGGATGTAAATGTTATCCTTGATATAAGAGATTCTGGTGGCTTCCATTTTGCTTTGTCTGCTCAGTGCTATGTACACAGTACTGCCAGAAAGGCAAGCAGTAGCATCTTCTTGTGTGTTGCTTCAGACATTTCAGAAGTAAAGAGGGTTTGGGGATAAGACAGTATTTATATCACTTAATCAAATGACTCACTTTATCAGAAATACCCGCCAGAACCCATTGTTTTCTTATCTATAACTTTACTGAACTCACGTCAAAACTGAATATGCTTCCCTCGATCCGTTCCCTTACGATGAACCTGGTTGTGCATTCTGCTTTTCACATACAATACATGTACAGTTTATATAGAAATGAGATCAATGTACTACTTTGGTGACTTTGAACATATATAAACAAAGCTAATGCGATGATTGGATATCAGAATCGAATAATATTCATCAGCTCGCCGAATCCAGTTTTCGTCGCGTCGCGATGAGTTGTTTCGGAGACTCCTTCCGCTCAATCGTTTAATCTCTCTGATTTACTACGGGCATTTAACTTCGAACTAATTAATGAAACGAATAATTGAAGTAAAACAAAAAGAGTAGAAAAATAGTAGTAATAGTATACAAAACAAAACGACACAAAAACCGGATGACAGAAAAGTGAAAGTAGAATAGAAAAGTAAGAGAAAAAAATGCTATTGTTAAAGGTAGTAAAAAGAAAGAAGAGGTCGTAAAAAACATAAACATTTGTGATAAAAACTTTTTTGATTTTTAATAGTTTTAAACATACTGCTCGGATGTAAAAATGCATGAAAAAGCACAAAGCAAAAAAGTCGTTAAACAGCAAATAAGAAGGGTAAAATTGGAATTCGTTAAAAAAATAGAAAAGTAGTAGATCAATCATCTAAAGATCATTTTTGATTATTTGTTTAATGCATAATACTTATATAAACCTCTTTGACTAAAATCAACAGGGAAAACATCATGACCATTTTCAGAATGAAGACTGAAAGGACCAAAGGAACAGTTAATCTTTCTTGAAGCATATTTTAGAAAGTCTGGAAACTTAACTTTTTTCATGATTTTTTGTCCAGTATTGATATCGAAATAAATGATATTATTGTTGAAAATTAATTTCTCACCTTTTAATTCTTTATCCATTTGTTCTTCATCTAATTTGAAAACCCAATTACGTCTTCCTTGTCCATTATTATTAAAAGGTTTCCAAATTTCTAATTTATTCTTTAGATTGTACATAGTAATTTTACCGGTTGAATATTCCAATGAATCAACAATCTTTTCGTCCACTTCAATGGCTTGTAAAGTTTCACAACATTTCAGAAAATGATTATTATCAATGGACCATCTAGTGATATTTGAATTACCAGTTAAATCTAAAAATTTTAAATTGTTTGTAATTGATAAGAATTCAGTCAATTCATGAATTGTTAATTTTGATGAAGATAAAACTAAGCTTTCTAAATTTATAAATCTACTATTAATAATAGATAAATGAGATGGTTTAACTTCTAATCCACCCAGATTCAAATATGTTAATTCCTTAGCCTTCAAGTTTTTTAATAAGAAAGATAAAGTAACTGAATTAAAAGGGGAAGCAACTGTCGTATCACATTGTAAATTTAGCCATTTTAAAGAATGCTCATTAACAGAAGGATGCTTAGTCAAAAATTCAATTAAATCTCTTGTAGTACCAATTGAAGAACATCTGCCAATTGATAAATGAGTTAACCTAGCATTTTCATTGATACAATCATTCAAAATTTTGGCTGAAATTTGGGTGTGGTTTAAATCCAATCTTTTCAAGTTATTTAACTTCGGCAAAATTTTCGTTAAGGTATCTTGGCCAATATCAGTACAATCATGTAACGATAAATTTTCAATTGATGATTCATCAGACTTAATAGTTAAAGAATTCAAGGCATTAATAAAAGATTGACCAGAACAACCGCATAAATCAATTGATTTCAAATTAGGTAATTTATTGAATAAATGATCTATGATTTCATCATTAAAATCAGATGCAATTGATTCAGAAACTAAAAATTCTTTTAAATTCGGAGTGAATTCAAGACATTGCAAAATAGTTTCATCTGTAACCATTTGAATCTCTTTCATCATTTGGCCTGTTCTACCTAAGCCAACAGAAGTAAACTCTGAAAAATCTAAATAATGAACGTATCTTCCTAAAAATGGGTTTTTCTTCAAATTTTTCAGGAATAAATGGAAAGAATATGATCTTGTGAAATTTGCATATCTGTAGAAATATTTCAAGCTCATCAAATAAAAATCAGAATTAACTAGTGAAATCGATTTACCAAATTGTTTCACATTAGTATTTAAGGAGTAGATATTTTCTGGGTTATTATAGTAAACATACTCAATGATTTTATCCGTTAGTTCAGGAGCAAAAGGGGTGAGGTTAACATTGTCTTCTTCGGTAACAAGGGAAGAAGAGATTGGTTCATCATCTTTTTGGTTGGAAGCTGAAGGGTTTTGGTCTAGTAGTGGATTTTGTTGTTGGGAAGGGAGATTAGTCAAACTAGCAGGTGATTCGAAAGTTGTCATTCGAAGTAGGTGTGTTGGTAGCCAAAAAGTAGGAAAAAGGAAAAAGGGAAAAAAGGGCAAAGAGGAAAAACAGGAAAAGCCCGTCTTTTTCTACTCGTGTGGCTCCAAAAAAATTTAGAGTCTCCGGCGATGATTCAATGGATCTGGAGCTCGCTCCGCTCTTCTCCTGGTAGTGGTAGCCTACTCAGTTTGTTTGTGACTTTTGTCACCACTCCAGCTAGCCTATACGCCTCCGGCAATACATGTGACTAAAATTCATATATATACAGTGGTTATGGTCCATAGTTTTTCGAAGGTATCTTTAAACACAAAGTTGGTAGCTTGTAAGAAAGACCTCGATGATATCGGATAATCCTGCTTTTCTTTTGAATCAGAAAACCCGAGGGCGGAGATTCTCAGATCCGTCTTGACTCTTTAACAATTTATCGTGCTTCCATTTGCTGTATAGCTGTCTCCAATCTTAATCTACGCCTCCCTGATTCCTTATCAGCCATATTGAGTATATAAGTAGCTGAAATATACCGGAGTTAAACACCAACCCCAAGGTAAGGAACAGCGAATATCCAACGTTCGACTTATATTTAAACCACATTACATACGCTGTACACCACCTCTTTTTAGGCTTTTGAAATGAAGAGTCTATTTCGAAACAGACACCTCGGAGATCCACTTTTAATTAGACTATTACTTATATTCTCCACATTTTACGTCCCTTCTTATGATCCGTTGCTAATATGGAGATTCAATCGCAGAGTTACAATGGAGCATACTCAGAGGACTGAGAGTATATTTATCCTATGTTTCTATATATAAAAACAAGTACAGAGAAGAAAAATGAAAAGGGGAAACAAATCCAAAATAAGGTAAATAAAAGATTAAAACAGGGAGAAAAAATCAAAATAAGAGAAAAAACAGATAAAGAATAAAGAATAGATAAATTATATAGTAATTGTACAAAATAAGGGGGTAATAATAAGCAGAAATAACAAAATAATAAAAATAAAAATGAATAATTGATGGATGATGGTTATGATGATGATTATGATAATGACAATGAGGATGATGATGATGAATAAATTATGTATGTTTGATATTTGATAACAATGATGATTGATCTAAACTATAAGCAAAAGTTGTAAATAAAGTGAGAAAATACCTACGTGTGTAATTAACGTCCACCAGTTAGCCATAATAAATGCTGTTTCATTTCTTCAGAACAAAACTTTTCTCTAACTGCTTTAGATTTTCTTTCATCTGAAAAATGCTTACTTAAGTAAGAACATTTTAAATCCATATGACAAATATAATCATTCATCACTCTCCAAACTGAATTTTCTAAATCTCCAGTAAAATATTTGGCATCAGAAAACATTCTAATTCTATCCCCATTCTCTTTAACAATAAATTTATCTTTAATTAAATCCAATGGTAACAATCTTGGATAATTAACTCTGAAAAATAATGCTGATTTTTTGTCACTTGAATCTGAAACATAGTTTATAAAATTGGCATCTGTTAAAGTTTCTGGAGATGCATCTTTATATTTTTCAAGAAATTCTTCAACTGCATAATGATCGATAATTGGATCAAACTGCAGCATACCAACACCTCTATATTCATTATTATACCAAAATCCATTAGCTTCAACGTTCGTATTGACATTATAATAAGGTAATTCTAACGCAGTGGCAGCTGCAGCGAATGTTTCCTTTTCTGCATTACTGGCACTTTGAGACAACAATTGATAAAAGCATGCATTACCATTTAAATTATAGAAGGATGCTAAAATCAAAGTTTTCCAGTGTCTTGATTTGCTGATAACCATTAAACCACCATCACTTGTTTTGTCAGGAATTGCACCTTTTCTATCATGTAGTGCAAAATGTTCGTCAGCTTTTCTTGATGAAACATGTCTAGATTCAGGTAAAGGAAATGGGCCATCTCTAACTCTAGAACCTTCAACTCTTGTCTCAGAAACTTGGTAAAAGAATGGAGAAGTGTATCTTCTTGTAAAATCTTGCCAATTAATTAAACCATATTTTGAAAAAGGTTCTTTATAAAAGAAATGTTCATCTAGAGGTTTTAACAAAATTGAATCACCCGACAAAACAATTGCATTTTCGAAACTGGAAGTTAATATAGCCAAAGATCTTTGCATAGTGGATTCACGAATGCCAAATTCTTCATAAAACAAAGTTTCTTCTTGACCTCTTGTAATACCTAATTGTTCAGTAGCAACTATACATTTGGCATTTAATTGGGGTAAATAAGTATCACAAATTTCTCTGTCTTTTAGGTAATCGTTAAACTTTGGTAAAACAACTTCAACAGGTAAAGTACCGCCCATTTTTCTAAACATTCTAGTTGCAATTAACGATAACCAGGTAGTATCACCACCACCTAAGAAAACAACACCATCGCCTTTATAATTTAGTAGATCTTGATTATATTCTGGAATAGCCTTGACAAATTCAGAGTGTGTTGTTTTTAAACTATTAACAAAATCAAATGGGAAACGACCAATTTGGGCCAAAAAATCTGAAGATAATATTTGATCATTTTGACCAAAAGCATTCGAGTCAAATGTGAACTCAGTCAACTTATTTTGAGGTTGATATTGTTCAAAGATTTGGAAAATAGTTTTAAAGTAGTTAATTCTTTGAATTGATGCGCTTTCCTGGGCGTTATCTGAAATTATACCACCAACTGGTAGATCTGCCGTTGTACTATTATCTGAAGAAGACAAACTAATATCTTTTAACCAAGAGGTGTAGTTTGATTTGATGATGTTTTTCTTTAAACTGTGTGAAGAACCTGAGAATACAGAGGTGATGAAGAATAGACAAAGTACAGCAAGAGTTGCTATACCTAACACTCTGTTTTTATGATTTCTTGAATATATTTGAAATCTAGTTTTATAGAACCTGTAGTATTTTGCGAAAGACACCATGGTAATTAAGGAGAGTGAGTGGAAGTGTGATGTTATCCAAGGTGGTGTTATCTAGGGTATAAGAGACTTGGAGGGCAAACACGAGAAGAAGTTGTCAAGATGGTCGGAGTATACGTTAACGTGAACGTGAATCGGGTAAGTGAAATTAGGAGCTGGAAAAAAACAATGGCGATATACTGCAAAACTTTTACTCAGGTTTTTAATAGAGGAGAATGGATCTAGCAGTTCAGGGACAGCCTCTGTAACAGTACAGCTGGTATATACGTATTAACCAGAATTTCCAATGAACTGTAGAAAAAAACAGCTTAAACTTTTAAGGGTTTAGAGGATATGAAGATAGTGACTGTCATAAGCAAACACGACACGAGTCCCACGCTGCACTATCATTATAGTGTGCTTTTAGTAAGCTTCTCTCAAGCCAGTACATACAAGCCCATATCAATTCGTCACTTTATGTCTCGACTCTTAAATTGTGATAATATCTAGAGCTGGAACAGAGCTGCTGTATAATTAAGTAGCGGTGCTGTGTATAGGTGGCTGTCCTATGAAGATCGTTAAAATCCTTTAAGAACGTGCTTTCAAAGTAATTGTTACGTAATTAAAGTAAAACTAAATTAAAATAAAACAAAAACAACTATGCATTACACAACAGCACAAATGTTGTAGTAAAATTTTTATCCCATCTCATCCCACTTATGTGGCTTGTAGCATGCGCCATCTTCCTTTTATCAATTCATCCCACCCTTTTGTTGCTTCCATTTGACCTTTTCACTCCCATTGATAGAAACTCCATAAAAGGTATCGTTTTCCTACTTTTAAATCATTGATGTATAGCAGGACTCCTCATATCTACTATCCCTTTATTCTGTACACCTCACTGTCACTGATTGAATAGATATAGGAAAGGAAATCACTTAATCAGCAAAGGGCCCTCACTAACTTTACTTTGGCGGCTGTAACAAATTTTCAACTTATCGACAGATTATCCCGATTTCGCATTTCGAATTTGTAACCATGTCTTCCCTTACCACAAATTCGACCACTACACCACAACAACAAACTCAAAACTCATTTTTTAAAGATCTTCGAATAGGTTTATCCAATGCTGCTTACCCAATTATATATCATGTGTTAAATAAATATATTCTGGTGGCCATAGGATCAATTCTAATTTTAATCGCATTATATGGTATAAATGAAATCATTAAATTAACAACAATTGAATTCCCAGCTTCAGTTTGTCTGATGTTGTTAATGTTTGCTGGGTTATCAATTCACTCGTGGTGGTTTAATGAAGATGCAACTCAAAAATATATTTTAAAGTATTTTGATATTCCATGTGGGTTTGCACTACGTTGGATGAATATTTATTTTACACCTCCCTTTGTTACTTTAGTCTTAGCTGATAAAGTTAGTGTTAAAGAAGCTTTTATCATTGCTGCTGTTTTTACTATTGGTTACGTTTTCAGTTTTGGTTTTCTGGCTTATTTTGTTTGGATTCTACAAATTTTATTGGGTACTTATGATCATGATAAACCAGTCGTTGCAAATGATTCAGAAGATATTGAAAAATCAGCATCAGCCGAATCCCCTAAAGTTGAGTCAACTAATCCAAGCTCAAATAATTCTCTTTCTGATAGTGTTAGTGACCGTCATTCTGAAATTCTTAGTGTCACCGCTGAAGGTTATGATGAAGGTTATGCATTACAACAAATTGCAACAAATTATGAATTATCAAGAGCTGTTACAAGAGCAAGTGAAAGACATCCTGAAACGGGTGTTGCAATTAAACTGATTCCACAACAATCTAATAGTCACATTAACCAAATTATACATCATCACCGGGACAAAGCTGAAAGTAATGCTACTGCTGAATCTTCTGAGCCTGGATCCGAAACTATTGCATTAACTAAGACTAGAGACGAAAGAATAACTGATTGGTTTATTAAATGGTTTGACTTTTTAATTTACGGACTTGTCTTCATCGTTGGTATTCCAATTTATTTCACTACTGGTTATGAATTATTATTTCAATTGGGAACCGCTGTTTTGTTGTTTAGATGTTGCATGATATTATCTGCTCAATTAAGAAGATTTTTACATCCTATTTTGATTAGTTTCTCTCTCTCTTTATTGGTGTTTTATATTTTCAGTTTGATCAAAGGTCAAAACTTTTTTACTTCAATTAGACATTATAAAACAGGGAAAACATATTTACATTTATTTGATTCTGAAAATTATTCAAGATGGCCAGGTGCTGGAGATTTCTTATTATCATTAATGGATGTTTCAATTGTTTCATTATCTTTAGCTATGTATAATTATAGAGGAGATTTAAAAAGAAGTTTCTTGAGTTTATTACCACCAATTATTGTTGCCACATTTATGTCTTTTTTCATTTATCCACCATTGTGTTATCACGTTGGAATCTCAGCAGCCAGATCGTTAGGATTCACTGGTCGTTCAGTCACAATGGCACTAGGAACACCATTAGTTACCGCATTAGATGGTTCGGTTCAATTAATGGCAGTCACAACAATCATGTCAGGTATATTAGGTGTTTTATGTGGTGATTTTATAATTTTCAGCATGTTTAGAGTTAGAAAAACAGATTTTGTTTCAAGAGGTGTTTCCATGGGTGTTACATGTGGTGCTGTTTCGACCGCTCATTTATTAACTGTTGATTCAAGAGCTGCTGCTATGAGCTCATTGAGTTTTACATTATTTGGGACTTTTATGGTTATTCTGAGCGCCATTACTCCACTTGTTAAGATTCTACAGGGCTGGGTTGGAATGTAGGCGTTTTGTACTGTACATGTACTTTTCTTAAATAATTAATTTTATACGATTCTCTTCTTTTTTTTTCATTTATTCGTTTATTGATTTATTCACTTCTTTATTTTATTCACTTTGGTCATCTTTTGGTTTTAATATTTATATTTAATGTCAACGTTCACGTCATATAATTGTATTCATAGTTACAATTCACGACTTGTAACTAAAACAGTAGCAGTGCAATCATCGATTATGGTCAAATTAAGGGATATTACTTCAGCAGCAAATATGTGTACGTGATAACCCTAGATATAGTCACATGGGGTCTGAAGGTCGGACTTTGGATAATAGAACTGTTCGGGAAGATGAGGAAAGTAGGGGGTGCTGATGGGCTGATAGGGTCTGATCGGGTTTAATTGTATGGTAGGTCACTGAATCGAGAGGGCACCGGAAATTAAGGAACACTTTCGAGTCAATCAAGGGTGGTGGAGGGTTCACTTTCCAATGGTAGTATAATTATGGGTTGTAGAGTCAGGCTAGGCCAGTTACATCTAAAGTGTAAGTAAAAATGAAATCGTTAAAGGTGGTGGTAGCATCACCACCTTCGTCATACATGCAAAATAACCTATATTAATTGTTGGGTAACACTTAAGGTACTATATGGCAATTTTCTCAACTGAATTGTGATCGATCATTTCAATGAAATCCAGATCCAACTCGGGTCGGGTGCTAGTCTTTTCTGATTTAATGTAAGGTGCATACAAAAGTAGGTTGATCGTTGACCCAACCATGTAACCGATTTCATGTTAAACAAATGCAATTATAAATTTCTCAAACGGCCGGGTCATCATGATCATATATAGGCATCAAGCAACTTATATAACAATTGAAATAAATATATTAATCACAAGAATAATTAGATTAAGTTAAAACGTCCAATTTATCATGCATAGAAGACAAAAGTGACGATTTTGGTTTGAAACATGGGGTTGTAGTTTGATATCTTTGATTCTGATCCCTTACAGTCATTTAAGGAGGTGAATTAAGGAGCCCATACTATGGGTAATTGAAGTCATAACCCCCAAATATGTATAGCTCGAGGTGATTCGGAGTGTTATATATATGGGTCTCAAACTTTTGTTGAAGCGCTGTCTATGAATATGTACACAGGTTTTTCAAGCGATCCCTTTTTAGACGATTTATCGAATCCCTCCCGACATATCCAGTTAACTAAGCTATTTTTATTTAAACGATCGATCAAGGCATTAAAGTCAACAATGATCAGCTTGTACTTTAAAAGACATATGTATGCATGTATCTCGGAGTTTAAAAATTAACTGTTACGTACGTTGCGTGAGTGAGGCCTGTAACTAGCTGCCGACTCGATCATCATAAGCTGAAATTAAAATTAAACGTATCCATATCAATTGACAAATGCAGTCGTCTGATTCGCTCATTTTTAAACCTGCTACTTAGCCTATATCTGGGTGAGATATCGTAAAAAAATAATAATCTGGGGTAATTTGCGTATTGATCCTTCATTTGGCCGGTCGAAGAGAGCAATTTAGAATTTTCAACGGCAATTGGTTTAACTGTTTGCTTTACAGATCTTTCATTAAAGCTGGAAATTGGAAAGTTGTCAGATTGAGGTGTCTGGGTATGTACATGGTAGCAAAATTATTTATTCGAGTGATTGGTGGAATTATTGCCAGCTAGACGGCTAGACAGCTAGAGAGTTATTGGTGCTTACGATATATCTCATTGTTACATCATAACTAGGATCGATCCTAACTGGAAATTATAAGAGATAAATTTAAATTGCAAAAGAAACGCTTGCAATTGGGTTAATTGGTAGATCGATGACTGCAGCGCGCGTTGAAGCCTGATCAGGCAACTGACAGGCAGCACATTGCTAGTTTCCGGGTGGAAAATACTGAGAGTTGCTGTTTGTGTAGATGTGTCACTCGAAAGTGATCCTTACACGAAGTAAATCAAAGGAAAGCAATACGCTTAGTATCCAAATTAGGAAATATGACACACACTGCACCAGCAGAATCCAGGTCACGCAGATGTTTGAGTTCCACTTCCCCAGATTTTAGCCCGCGCACACCGACACCCCACGCGCCACTCTCGAAGGCTCGCGGCCGAGATGGGATTATGCTCATTTTTTTGACTATTGTTGAGCGACATCTTCAGCCGGCCGGAGTCTGCGGCGCCCGAGAAGATTGCAACCACTCACTATTGATGAGTACTTCTATGGCCAGTATAGTTCTGGAAGTTCTGATTCCTGAATTGGCCAACTGGAAAGGGAAGGAACGCAATTGAGGCCCAGTTAATTGAGCACTAGCAAAAGAAAGGACTTCTAGTTGTCGGAACAGCTCTTCTCCTGGTACAATCTCAACTCCGGGCATCTCAGTGCTTAATTTATATATCTCTGCGTTCCCTTTTACTTCATTCCTCTTCTCCACTCTCTGTTTGTTTGTTTGTTTCCCCTTCCCCTCCTCCCTTCCTCCAACCCAACCACTATGATAGCTCAGAACACCATGGACTCCTCATCGTCGTCCTCTTCCCTATCCTCAGAAGCTGGCTTCCTCAAAAAACCCTCCAACTCAAGTTCTTCCTCTTCCTCCTCCTGGAACATCATCAAAAACCCTGCCAATGGACGAACCAGAATCTCACAGGCTTGCGACCGCTGTCGTGCCAGAAAGATCAAGTGCAGTGGCAAGTCCGAAAACAACCCAAGATGTACCAACTGTGAGAAAGATGGCTTCCAATGTGTCGTGTCGGACAAGTTAACTAGAAACTCGTTTCCGAAGGGCTACACTAAGAATTTGGAGAAGAAGCTATTAGATGTGGAGTTGGACAGAAACAGATTGCTCTTAGAGCTCAACGACCTTAAAGCCAAGTATGCTAACTACGAGGAACTGCAGTCGGCACCCATGCTGCCTGAACACAGCACCACCTGCACTGTGGTCCATCAGATGAATGGAACTCATTTGGAAACAGAACAAGAGCCTGTCAAGCACGAGTATAGCATGGACATCGATATGGATGACCAGGCCTCTTCCAATGTGTTGAAGGTCGACGACGAAGGCCTCCTGATTGTTGACCAGTCCCTCCGTTGCCCTCTCACTACTCATTTCACTCAGCTCAGTCTCAACTCCTTCAATGGTTATGAAACTGTTTCTCCTGCTTCAAATCCTTCTAAGAGAAAATTAGATAAACCAGATGACTATGATTCTAAAACTGAAGACAAAGATTTGAAAATCTTATCTAATTATCATATGAATTTAAACAGATACTTGAATCTAATCCTTTATAAATTGATTTTCCCCCTATTTTCCCAAGATTCTAGAAACAAAGCTAGATCTTCAAATGTTCCTGATAAAAATCTAGATCATCTAATTTGGTTGTTTTTTAATGAGTATAATAAATTGATTCCTATCTTGGATTTCGAATTATTCTATAACGATTACTTAAATTTCATTAACAAATATACCATTCAAAACTCAACTTATATCGAAAATGGTGAAGTCAAGAAGAAATACCATGATTTCAATATCAAAGAACAAGATTTATTAGTTAAATTGATTTTGATTTTGAAATTCACTCTATCTGAACCTAAACATAATTCTCAGTCTTGTATTCCAAACAGACAAGCTTTAAATCAGTTTGACGAATCCGTTAAGTTAATTAATACTAAGAATTTGAGACTTTTAGTTAAAGATATTGATTTTACTTCAAATTTAACTCTTGATAAATTCGAAATTGGCTTGATGTTATTTTATTATCTATTAAAATTTGAAAATTGTACCGTCCTAGTTGATGAAAATAAAAGAAAATCAAAATGTGAATTCCTGAGAGAAATATTACAATTAAATATGTTTATGAATTCTGCTTTAAACTTAAATAAATCCTCAGAGAAATTGAGCTTTACAAATGATCTCTCACAACAATTAAAAATGCAAAGATTAAAGTTATATTGGGATTTTAGAATCTTGTGTAAACTGTTTCAAACCTACTTCACTATGGATATTTCTAACGTTAACTTTGAAAATGATGTTAATAAGCCTAAAGGTTTGGAATCAATTAAATTGATTAACAGTGATATTGAAATTACCTTGAATTTATTTAGATTATTTGATCTGTTGCCAACTAATTTCATGCATTTAATTTCAGAAAATTCAACTTCAGATTTGGAAATTATCAATCAATCATTAGATGATTGGGCTATTGTTTTACAAACTTTATCCAATGAAGAAAATTCGACTGTTGCTAATAAATTGAAAACTTATTTTTATTACCTGAAAATTATGACTAATTTACATAACGCTGATAATTTAACTGATGCTTGCACTGGCTTTATTAATGTTGCTTATGATTTGGTTTTTACTAAATCAACAGACGTTTCTGTTAATAACACCGAAGTTTTAAGTTTGAATAGTTTTAATTTTCATGTTATGTCTCTATTATCAATTATCAATTTGAAAGATACAACTGATAAAGAATTAAATTCAAAATTACGTAAAATGGTTCAAATTTATCAATTATTTGCCAACTTGAAACTTGTTGATAACGCAATTGATATTTTAGTTAGATATATTAAAGATAACATTTCAATTAAAGCACTAGACGACCCAATTCAAAGTGATGATTTAAAATTATTTTCATATAACTTATCAAGTTCAACATCCTTATTTGATAGAAAAACAACAACACCTTCAATTCCTGCAAAGGAATTAGAATCAACAACTGCTTTTGATCTATCCGCTTTCCAAATGCCTAGTGATTCTAAGTTTTCTACATCCACCACCACAGCTACTGAAAATTCCAATAAAAGGCATAAAAGTGCCTCACCTTCTTCTCCTTCAAGTGTGTTTTCAAGCCTTTCTTCAGCTTCAAGAGATTCTTCATTATCTTCAAGAAGATTATCTGCTTCATCAAATGACACAGTTCCTTCTCTGTTTGCTTCAGCCGCTGCTCCTGCCACCCCTGAATTATTAGCCACCAAGAAGAGAAGAAATACTTTATTTGACACTTTTTCGCAATCAATTAATGGTTCATTAAATAATGGTCTAAGAAAGTTACGTACTGAGCAATCTAATGGTATCGGTTCTGCTTCATGTAAACGTAGTAGATCATACTCCACTAGTGTTACTATTGATGAACAAAGAGAACAAGAACACGAGTCTCTGAAGTTACAGTCCGAATCAAGATCTCAATCTGAATGTGGTACTATTCCTCCATCTGCTGTTATATTTGGCTCTGCTACTGGTAGTAATGATGATGATAGTAACAATCAGTTGTTAGAAGATGCTCTTAATAATGGCACTAATTTCTTAAAGTCAGAAAGTTCGATCTTTGACGAACCTATTTTTAAAGGATTTCAAAACAACAACAGCAATAACAACAGCAATAACAGCAATAACAGCAACAACAACGAAACCCATTCGGGTAACGGTATGAAGAAAACATTAGAAACTATTCCTTCGGAGGGTAATATTGCAGGCCTATTAAATTTAAGTAAAAGTACTGTCAACTTATTAGCAGCAGCAGCCTCATCATCAAATAACACAGATAGCAGCAACAATAACATTAACACAGATGCAACTACTACTACAACGACAGCCGAAGCCACAGCCTTATTTGCCACTGCTGTTTCTCCTGATTTTTCGAAAGCTTTCAAAAAGTCTCCTGTTAATCCCGACTCAACCGTCTTTGCAAAACCCAGAACTACATCTTTCAGAGACGACGATGATTTAAATAAATTAAAAGAAAGAGTTATGAATTTGAAAAGTGGTGTCAGTACATAGTTGTTGTACTCTCGGACTTCAAAAAAAGTTATTGAATTTGCTTTATTTTCACTATACTATATGCTTGTGTGCTAATTCTCCTATATTATTATTTATTAAATTAAATTTGGGCAGGCCTGGTTTGTTTGGTATTGTTTTAAAATCGAATTATTTATTATTTTCTATATTTATATGAATCTCTTTTCGCGTCATTTATCATTTATTTTATCTTATTTATTTTACTTTCTCGCTTTCTCTCATTATTTTATTGTTACTTTTATATTTATGTTTCATCATTAATTGATTGGAATTGCTTTTATTTATATTCATTTTATTTTATTTTGAATTATTTATCCTCTTTTTTTTTATTTTATTTATGGGCTTTTAGTTTAACTTATTGATTTTTTTTTTCTCTTATGGTGTTTTAGTTTTAACTCTCTTTGTCTTTTTGCCTTTTATACTTTTACTTTTATTTTTATTTTGGTGTGTTTTTACATTTATTTTATTTTTTATTTATATTTCTGAAAAAAATACTTTTGGATTTTTAGAATGAACTACAGTTGTATTACTTATTAGCTACTGATTCCTACTAGCGCATATAAGGCTTAAAAACGTAAAGACGGAGTCGTTAATATAGATATCAAAAAACAGAAAAGAGGGAGGAAAGGCCAAGGAGATAAAACAAAAAACGCAAAGCTGATGAAGAAAAAAAGAAGCCCATGTATAAAGAGAGGTGATAAACAAGGTTTGTAAGACCATATCTTGAATCATTTTGGTGAAAAAAAGAGGAAATTAAAAAGTAATGCAAAGAAAGAATAGGTAAAAGAAAAAAGGGAATCTAGAAAATGAATATAGTTTTAACTTGGAATAGTAACAAATGACTCGGTACTATCAACTCTACTTAATTGCCATTTATGAATACCCACAACTATTTTTCTTAAACATAAATGCAACAAGAATGAGAAGGAACCCAAGAATCTGAAAACGGCAAATGCAAACACAGACCATAAAATGAAGGCTAAATATTTATTAGAGTCAATACTATCAGGGTCCCAAATTTGTGTAATGGTCATGACTAAAACAACATTAGCAATAACCCAAGTCAAAACAACTCTGGATCTGATATCTCTGTAGTAGTCATCTGATCCAATAACTGTCTTTGCAACACCACCATCTCTCAGTTCAATTGGAGTCTTTCTTCTTTCTTTCAATTGGAATAAGTTCTCGGCATACATTGAATCAATATCTCTTTGCTCACCAATGATCTCCAATCTAATGATTTCTTGACCTTCTTCATCTGTAACAATTGTGGCTTTACCTAATGTAAGAGATGGTGCATTATCACCTTTTGTACCCCATGAAACATCATGTGTGTTACAAAAAGCATAGATTTGTAATAAGCATGTGTAGGCTGGTAACATTAAGAAATATTGCAGTGATGATGAGAAGATATGCCATGGATCCAAATATAAGAAGGATGATAACGCATACAAACCATAAGTTGAAGCCATTGAAACACAGATTGATGCAAAGGTTAAACCGGTGACTTCACCCATTTCATTTTCTTTCAGCATATTAACCATGAAAACAAAACCACCTATAATAGCATATAGACCACAGCATGTTAATAAGAAAACAGCAATAAAGAATAATTTTGGAGCACCTTGTGGTCTATTACCCATTGAAATAACTAACATACCAATCAATGTACAGATACAAATATAATTCAAAATATAGAAACCATATTTACCAGCAGTTTCATTTATTGTAATTAAAGCACCAGCTAAGTAATAGAAAGTAATGTAGAAATTAGCAATGGAAAAGAAACTGAATAATAAACTGATGAATTGATAAATGAATTCCAGATGAAAGAAAAACTTTCTTAAAGTTGAATGATCAGTTTTCCAAATTTGATAGAAATGAACTTGAGCAAACAAAGCTGCAAAGAAAGCACCGTTTAACCATCTTCTTCTTTGTGAAATAAATTCTGATAAGGATTCTGGAACATCAGTTTCACCCTTTGCATCTTTAACGTATTTCAGGACCCATTTTGCATCTTTTTTAGCAACCAATTCCCAAGCTAAAATTCTATCTTCGGCCAAATACATATTGGCGGTGAAAATATCAGCATCTGCATCGGTATCACTTCTCTCACCTTTGAAATAAGAGTTAAGTGGACCAGTACCATCTTCATTATTTTTCAAGGCAGTATATCTATAAGCAGACAAAGCACCAGGTAAAACACTAATATAACCAAAAGCGGATTCAAATGGCTTATCTAAAATATTTGACATTTTATATTCAAAATTTTGAGAACCAACTAATGGATTCATTAATTTAGTCCAATATTTACCCTTCATTGCAACAATTTGACCAGCAGTACCTGCAACATTTGAGTCTAAGTCAAAAGATTTCCATAAATGATAAATAGCACTTTCATTTGGTCTAGTACCAACATCTAATAAAGCACAAACATTTGGTTCTAAGATTGGACAGATACCATTAAATAACCATCTATGAGAATTGATCTTTTTAGCATTAGTTTCTTTCAAACAGAACATAATTTGAACCGGAACAATACCTTTATCGGCACCAACGAATTTTAAATCCTCATCAATTGATAATTGAGTAGTATATTCGAAAAGATGAGCTCTGACTTCCTTTTGATTAACAAAAGATTTTGCAATACCTTCTTGATAAACACCAATGGCAGATAGCACTTCCAAAACACCAGGAGCAACTTTATTTCTACCATCTGCAACAATCATAACAACAACTTTTTTCCATGAGTCTTCACCCCAAGTTGAACTATTTTTACGTTTGGTCAAATAAGCAATATTCTTGAAAACAGCATGTAATGTTCTGGTCAGGGCAACTTCATCTTCATTATACATAGTAATACAAACAACTAATTCAGTTTCTCTTGCTAATTCATTGGCTCTTAAAGTAAACCCATCTTCAGCAAATTCATCTGGATCAGCAGTAACGGCGGAATACTTCATGTAATCAAATTCATCATCACCTTTTAAAGGTAAGAAGTTATGCAAGGTTGAAGGAACTGGATTATCTAAAATCAAATTACCATTCTTTGGTCTGAAAACTTTTTGTGTTGCTCTATAATTGTTTCTTCTAGGTTGGAAATCTTGTGGAATTTGATCAAACATATGACCATCTAAACTTGATGTAAATTCTTGGTTATAGTCTTCAGAAGCAGCGGTTGAATCACTCATAGCAGAAACGTATGTGTGAATTTTTTGTAATGGAGCTGCACCAATATCTCTATCATTTAGTGTATCTTGAGATCCTGAAGAAGTTCTAGATCCAGTATTTGGGGTCAATGATGGAATTGAAACGAAAGGATTTGGATTGTCTGAATTTGCAGCAGCATAAGTTGAAGCGGAGAAAATTGGTTTTGGAACATCTAGTGAAGTTTGGTTACTTCCAATAGATCTTGAAAATTCGGTTGGGCCAGAAGTAATTCTAAAAGGAGAAGTACGTTTGCTTGGGCTATAATTACCTAAATCATTTTCATCATCACTTTCTCGTTCATCGATACTATGTGCAATAGGTTTAGCCCTTATTGGGGATTCTTGATTGGTAAATCTTGATCTTGGGGTATCATTACCTTCAGCAGCTTGAATGAAGTTGTTTGCAAATGTGCTGTTATTAAATAAATTTGTTGTTGAATCGGATCTTCTAAATGAAACAGCAGGAGAATATTTTAAGGCAGCTTTGGAAGGGGACGCTATATTATTAAAGAAAAGAAAAAGACAGAGAAGTTAGTATTTGGAAAAACAGAAATTAGGAGAATGGGATTAACCAAAAGACTGGTATCAAACATACCTCTTCTTGGGGAAGACATCGGAGTGTAGCTCTGTTCAGGTTTTCTGATAGGCGAAGAATCACCATATCTGTCATCAAAAGGATTATTCATTGCTAGTCAATTTCTATCCTTAAGTTTGAAGTTTGATATAGAATTCAGAAGAAGAAGTTGTAACGAGAGCAGGCGAAACAGATGAACCTGACTGAGATTTTGATATGTATCGCTAGATAAATGAGTGTTTACACTTCAAACGGCTTGTTTACATCACTTCCCGATTCGGAACTTTCCAGCACAGCCAAGATCTGGATCTGGGATACCGTCGCGACTGTGTTTCCAGATCGACCTGTGCGGCTGGATATCCATCCCTCGTTATATGCTAAGTACAATATTTGTAGGTATAGCCACTATCACTATATATAGATTAGTTAAACTTTTCAAGTGTTTCATAAATACATGATACAATGCACAGATATTTATATCCACGTTTAATTATGAAAATTTCTTCAATAGTTAAAATAAGTACATATATTATGTCGTTAGAGAATCTTCTATGCTCCCTTAAAGAACCCTTTTTTGGTCTGAGTTTAAAGATTAAATACCTTTCTGTATCCATTAGCAACACTTGTATGGTGAGTAAACATTATAGAGGAATTACATTTTCATATATATTAACTTAATTTATTTGATAAAGCCAAAGATTTTTTATATAGAGCGAGTTCTTGTTCTCGTTGATCGGGGTTTCAGAGATATTCCTTTGACATCCCAATTAGGAAAGAGTGGTCTTTATTTAACGGAACATCATCTAATTCTTATTTTTCAAATCCGCCTTCCATCTTCAATTATTCTTAAAGAAGCTATTCAAATTACTTTTTCTAATTTGTTTTAAAGTTGTTGCAAATTATTTAAATACAACCAAGTTTTCCTTTTCTTTTACAAATCTTCCAAAACCTCATCGCTATTCAATATATACTCTCTTTACTACCAACACTTACAATACACGCACAAGATGTTTTCAAAAACTTTATTATTAGGATTAATTGGATTATGCCAATTAGTTAAAACTGATTATACCACTACACTGAATTCTCAAGAACAAAGGATTTTGGCAATTGAGGAAGATCTTGGAGTTATTGATGTTATGCTCTCAGATATAGATGCTAATTATGCTTCATATACATCCTATATGGCCGCAAATAATATGGACTTTCCAGAAGCATTAGTTCAATTTGTTGTTGATTATGATAACATGGCTGATAATACAGCGGAAAGGACATCGTTCTTTATCAACAGTTTACCACTTACAGAATGTTACACCTTTTATAATGCCTTTCCATGGTACACAAGTTTATTGAGTGATGCTGGTGCGACTACTTTCTATTTACCTGATGCATTTTCTACTCTGGTTTTGGAGGATTCTGTTACTTTAGATTTAAGCAGTGTCAACCTTGATGATGATACAGGTGCTTCTGCTTTCATCGTTAGTTCAACAGATATTGATTCAGATTCAGCTACTACTACTTCCACCCCCACTGCAAGTTCAATCACTTCTTCTACAATTTCAACTTCATCTTCAGCCTCCACTTCTTCTTCCACTTCCAAAAATACTTCAAGTACAAGTTCGATAGCAAATGCTGCCATCGCTCTCACAATTCCAGGTGTTTTATTCACCTTCTTTCTAAGCTTAATAATATGAAGATTTTAGGGACCTTTGTACTAATTTGGGTTTTTTTGTTAGCTGTTTATCGATTTAATTTTTTTTAGAATATATAAGTTTAGAATAAAAGCAAAGACTATATACCATGAACCGAAATGAACGATATTATTATTAAGGTTTTCTATTCCGGAATTAACATTCGTTGTAATCTTTTGAATAGATCATCAAAATGTTTATCATTTAATCTGTTAAGTGCATACATTTCCAATTCATTATCAGTTAATTCATTAAAAATCCCTGTTTTATTCATTAAGTCAGTAATTTTTTGAAGTAAGACAGTTTCTCCATTATTACATTCAGTTATTTCAGGTTCATCGACTGGAGTAGATTGAATGTGTGGCGAGATCGTGTAATCATTAGGTTTTTGCCTTTTATTAATATGAGAACTAGGTTTATCATTAAAAACACCTTGACGTTTAGCAGACTCAATTTGATTTTGATGTTGTCGATGTACCTTATATGAATTCTGAGAAGGAGGATTATATAACCTTTGCTGCGATTCCCTTTGACTGAAAGCTTGATTAGGATTAACAAACAGTGAAGATGGAACACTGGTAAAAGACGTATTACCAGTTTGATTGGGTTGATTGAATTGGTAGTTAGAATTAGTTAACTGTGATTGACTAAACGAAGGAGAAGATTGATTCCTATTCATTGTTGGAGAATGGGAGTGCGAGTTCCTTGGAGGAAGATAGTTGGAACGCAGCTTGGTGAATGAATTATTGTTAAAGCATGAGTTGGTAACCGAAGATGAAGGAATAAAATCTCTAGAATTGAAATGGGAAGAAAGATCAATTTGCTGAGACTGACTAAAATCCACTAACTGGCTTTGTTTCTGTAAGTCATTTCCTGGACTTTGTGAGGACTGAAAGTTGCCTTGCGTTGATGAAACATGAAATGCTTGACTACAGTTATTATTGACATTAGATCTACTACTTATTGCCTCTTTTGAATCATTATCAACTATCTGCACTCCATAACGTGTAAGAGCTTGGATACAGCGATTAAAGTCGTTATGATCATTGAAACTAACTTGTACCTTCTTCTTATGCAGACTATCTTTTGGGTAGTACTTGATAGCAATTGAAGGGTATTGGGCATATGCTTTACATTTCTCATTGGAGGCAAACGGGAAACGTTCCTGCTAGTAAGTAAAACATCGGTTAGTATCTATATTTAATTGGGGAACAAGAAATAGAAACGTGGCCTGGTCGTACCAAATCCTGTAGTTTCCAGCATATCTTAAGCAACATATGCTTAGGGTTGTTGGATTGAGGCGTGTTGAAATCGATAGAAAGGTCTGTTCTGTAGGGAAAGTGCGTCCAAGAGCTCTGGTCTGTTAGATAGGAGTACTTTCTGACAGGCACCGAGATGTATGGCAGAGGCTGTTGTGACATTGAGTATGACTATGATATCCTTCACTCTTAGTGTGTCTCTTAAAGGGGAACAGTTTAGAAAGAGAACAAGCTGTAGGACATATGGATCGCCTATTGCTGTACTGTTCTCCTTCGACCTTCTGTGTCAGCTCCCGAAACACGCTCTATTCAATTTTCGCTAGCGGGAGTGGACCGCCAGCCAGCCGCATTCAGAGCTGGATCAGATACACCACCACAATAAATAAAATAAAAGACAACTGATAAAACAACTGATAAAGACAACAATACTTGTTTGTCAGCTCTGCTTTCTCTTTTGATTTGTCGGATCTACCACAGTACACAATGGCTAACAACAAAGACTACACTTTTCTACCCACAACTCAGTATGGCTCTCAGGAAGAAGAGCCACTGCAAAACATACAGAGTCAGAGCTCCTCTCCTTCCCTTATCTCCAAAGGAAGTTCAACTAACACAAGTGAAGCTGAGATTCAACCTTACACAGCAACTCATGCTGGCATATCAAATCATATACAGATACCAAACAATGGCTTACATACTTCTAGAACCTTTGAAGAAGTGGCACATCTTAGTGAACCTGAAGAAACCCCCCTTGGACGTCATCTAGGAATATATGCGGTTATAACGATGGTTATTCAGAGAATTGTTGGATCTGGTATCTTTGCTGTTTCTGCTATCATTTATAGAGATGTTGGAGGTTCTCCAGCTTTGTTTTTCTTGGTTTGGATTATAGCCGGATACACCAGTTTTGCTGGCTTATTTTGTTTCTTAGAACTTGGTACGATTGTTCCAAGAAGTGGTGCTATGAAAGTGTTCTTGGAATACATATATTATAGACCTCGTATGCTAATGAGTGTCCTTTTCAACTCTTATTCTCTTTTATTTGGCTTTGTTATCACCAATGCGATCATTTTTGGTCAATATACTCTTTATGCTATAGGCTATGAAGATGTTACTCAGTCAATGCTACCTAAATACGTTGGTGCTCTATTTGTTATTCTTATTTGTCTAGTTCTAGCTTGTTCTACAAAAGTAGCAATGCATTTACAAAATGTAATGAGTTTCTTGAAAGTTGGTTTGATGCTTATTATGTCGCTGACTGGGGTTTATGTTTTATTAGTTCCAAGATCAATTACTCATTTACCAAATAATTTACATTTCGATGAGTTTTTTAAAGTGAAAAGACCATTTACTTTATCAACTTTTGTGTCTGCTTTATTGAAAGCTATCTTCTCTTTTTCTGGATGGCAAAGTTGCCATGCTGTGCAAAATGAAGTTAAGGATCCAGTTCGTACAATTAAATTGGGTGCTCCAATTGCTTTATTAGTTATTAATGTCTGTTACTTCTTTATTAATTTAAGTTATCTTGTTGTCATTTCTGATGAGGAGTTATCCAATTCTGGTGAAATGGTTGGTAGTTTGTTATTTGAGAAAATCTTTGGTTATGTTGTTGGTAGACAATTCTTAACCTTATCGGTTGCTATTTCTGCTGGCGGTAACATCATTACGGTTTTATATCACTTATCAAGAGTTAACCAAGAAATCTTCAGGGAAGGGTTTTTGCCATTCAGTAGATTCTTTGCATCAAATCATCCATTTGGTACCCCAATGAGAGCTTTAATATTCCCATTACTAATCTCGGTATTCTTCTTAGTTGTTCCAACTCCTGATGACGTTTACGATTACGTTATTAATCTTGAAAGTTACCCTCAAAACATATTCACTGGCCTGATTTGTGTTGGCATTTTGATTTTAAGACGTCGTAAGACTGGAGTTGAACCGGCAATTAAAGCAAGCTACATTCAAATTGCTTTCATGACTTTATTATGCCTATTTTTAACACTAGCTCCTTTGAATCCAACTAAAAAGGCAGAATTTACAGGGTTCCCAAATTATGCTTATACAGGTTTGGTTGTTTTATCAATCTGTATGCTTTATTGGGCTATTATGTTCAGATTATTACCAAGAATCAGACATTATGATTTGGTTCGTAAAGAAATAACATTAAGTGATGGCTTGGTTATGAAAGAATGGGTTAAAGACTACGATTATCAACAACTACAACGCGCTCCCGGATCAGTGTAATGGGATGAATGTGCACGCACGTATACATTATCCTACTTTTAAGGTCTATGATAGATTCTTCCTTATACAATAATGTAATATAATAAAACTAATTTTTATTCTGCGAATGATATATATAAAATTAAGATATGTAATGTAACTCCAATAATCTAAAAATAATGAAAGAAAAAAGATACAATATACTAAAATATTGAACAAAAGGATTGTGTTTTTCTTGAACAAAAGAACAATAAAACAAATTTGAAAACAAAATGTAAATGTAAAAAAAGAAAAAAAACAGATATTAAATTTATTTGTTAAACGTTTTAACCCCACCCTAAAAAACAAAAACAAAAAACTGAAAAACAAATGAAGTCTATTTATTCTTCAAATTAACAAAAGCTTGCTTGGCTTCGGCAACTAAATCATCAAATTCACCAGTTTGTTGACACATTTCTCTAAACTGTGATTTTGAATCAGTGATTAACTTATAAGGATGATCATATTCTTTAATCTTACCAGCATCTAAAACCAAAATCTTATCATAATCAATAATAGTTTTCAATCTATGAGCAATCGTTAAGATAGTAGTACTGGAGAACTCTTCTCTAATAGTTTTTTGAATCATGGCATCTGCCTCATAATCAATGGAAGCAGTAGCTTCATCTAACATCAAAACCTTTGGTGACTTTAATAATGATCTAGCTAAACAAACTAATTGACGTTCACCTTGAGACAAATTACCACCACTTTCAGTAATTGGATTATCTAAATCTAAAAACTTATTTTGATTTTCTTGTTGGGATGTAGAATCACTGATTTTACCATTACCATCAATCAATGTTTGGTAGTCATCAGTTGAGATCAAATTAACTCTCTTTAGTGCCTCGAACATTTGTAAATCAGCATATTCATTGAATAAATCTAGATTGGATCTAATAGTACCGGAAAATAAAGTTGGATCTTGTGGAATGATGGTTAAAGCTTGTCTTAATTTCTTTAAACCAATAGTACATATATCAACATTATCAATCTTAATATAACCAGAATCTGGATCAATGAATCTGAAGAAACTTGTAATAATAGTGGACTTACCGGCACCAGTTCTACCCACAACACCAACTTTTTCACCAGGCTTGACATTAAACGAAATAGTATCGATGACTCTTGGTAAAGCTGGAGCATAACGTAATGATAGGTCTTTAACCTCAATGGCACCATGTTCAGGCCAAGAAGAAGGGGGGTCGGATTCTGGAATTTCAGCTGGTGGCTCTTGAACAGTATCTTCAATATATTCTTGAATACGTTCAACAGAGTTCATATTAATTTCAACCATAGCATACATACGCAAAACCCAAATAGCATTTTGATTGAATGAAACAGCAAATGACAAAGAAATACCAGCTAAACCAGAATCAATCTTAGCAGCATAGGCAACAGCTAAAGTAGCAGCCAAAAACACAATACAAGAACCAATCATATCAGTTCTGAAAGCTAACCATCTGTTATTAACCCAAACGTAGAAGAATGGCTTGTTGTTTTCATCAATTTTATTCATGTTTTGAATCAAAAATCTACGTTCATCACCATATGCTCTAATAGTAGTAACACCGACTAAAGTTTCAGTAAAATGTTGATGAATTGGAGATCTGGTAATTGATTCAAAACGTTTCAAATCTCTGGATAGGTTCAAATATAAAACACCAACCATATAATAAACAATTGCAATGAAAACAGCAAAGAAGAGAAAAACTGGAGTAATACTACAGATAACACCAATGGTACAAATGCAAGCAATAAGACAAACAACAAAGTTCTCAGCACATGGAGCAACTTCTTGATCAATGGATTCAATATCCTTGGAGAATCTATTCATAATACGACCAACAGGGGTGGAATCAAAAAATCTTAGATTAGCCCTCAACACCTTAAATAGCAGAACCTTGAACATTCCTCTTGAAGCTTGTAAACCACCATAGAAGGTAATGATAACTCTGGCAGAACCAACAAAAGAGTACAATAAACCAATGAAAGCATAAATTGAGATGTAGAAAAGAGTTGAATGCTCTTCATTTAATGCATAGGCTGAAAGTGGAGTGGAGATAATAGGTTTATTCCATTGGATTGATGTCAAAACGCTAACTATCTTTGAAGGATAAAATGGTGAAAGTAATCTAGACGAATTAACTAAGAAACTATCCAAGGCATGATATCTATTTTCCTCAGCTAAGGACCAAGATCTCAACCACCAAGATTGGAAAATATAGACAGCTTGACCGGCAGCAAAAGTAGAAATTAAAGCAAACCAAACAGATTTAGAGCCAAAGAAATTAACATAAGCTTTGTAAACCCTAATATCAACAGAACCATCACTCTTGGTTTCTTCGTCAATAAGCTTACCTTTTTTCTTCTTATCATCGGCATCAATTTCATCATCATCATCGTCTTCAGGAACTGTATCAATCATATCACCCTTTGTAGCAATTGCATCAACAATACCTTTCAAAGCATCATGAGATTCAGGTTCTTTGTTCATACCGACTAAATCAGCAGAGGAAGGAGCAGCAGAACCCATAACACTTTTAATGACATCATTTTCCAACGCATTTTCTTGAATCAGTTTATCAACAGAACCTTGAGTCTTAACTCTACCATTATCCATAATAACAATATGATCAGCTTGTTTAATTGTTAATGTAACATTGTGGGAAACAAGAATACAAGTACGGTTCTTCATCAAATCACCAGTAATACAATTTTCGTAAATGTGAACACCAGTGTGAGAATCAACAGCAGATAGACAATCATCTAATAAAACATAGGAAGCAGAAGAATATAAAGCTCTGGCTAACGAAACACGTTGTTTTTGACCACCTGATAAAGTAATACCCTTTTCACCAACTTCTGTTTGGTCACCACCTTCTAAAATTTCCAAATCTCTTTTTAGACCACATGCTTTAATAACAGCCTTGTAACGCTTTTCATCAAATGGAGATGCAAAAACAATATTATCTTTAACAGTAGCATTCAATAGCCATGGAGTTTGAGAACAGTACGCAACAGATTCAGTCAAACCAGTAACCTTATTAGGAACTAGATCTTCTCTTGGAATCATTCCTGGAATGAAAACATTACCTTCTAGTAATTCCATTTCACCCAACAAAGCCAACAATAAAGAACTTTTACCAGCACCAGTAGCACCAATAATAACATTTAATTTACCAACCTTGAAATCAATGTTGATATCTCTTAATTTGAAATCCGTAGTACTATCTTTGTCCCAAGAAAAAGTAGCATTTTCAAATCCAACAACTGGAGAATTAGCATTACCTTTCTTAGCCAATTGTTCATATTTCGAAGTCTCTGTTTCATTAAGGAAATCTTCAATTCTATCTAAAGAAACTTTAGATTGAATGACAAAAGAAAGCATATCTGCAAATTGATCCAATGGTGACTTTAATAAGCTGAACAAAGATAGAGCAGTAAATGCAATTGGAGGAGTTAATGGTCTACCCTCAACAACAGCATAACAATAGAAACCAACAAATGCAATTAGAGTTGGAGTAGCATACCAAAGGAAACAACCAGCAACCCAAATAATACATCTCATCTTTAAATATTTTAGCTCTTCCTCCCTAATATCTAGAATTTCTTGGGCAAATTTATCTTCCCAGGCAAAAAATTTAATGACTCTAATATTTTGGAAAGTTTCATTTAATTTTTGGATTCTGTTATCAGTGATCTTTAGCATTTTTCTTTGATAATCACCCAAAACCTTAGTGATTTTATAGTTAAGAGGGATGAAAAGAATAATGGTAACAGCACCAGCAAGTGCTGGCCACCCTAATAAATTATAAAGTAAGTAAATGGCGATAACTGCCATAACAAGTGAAGACACAAAATAGTGAAGATAACCACATATTTCAGAAACCTTGAAAGCATCAACAGCCATAAGGTTGATGATAGCACCTAGGTCTTTTTGACCATTTTCTTCTTCTTTGGACTCCTTATCACTTTCTGAATCATTATCTTTCTTGGCTTCTTCTTGATCCTTTTCTTTGATGTCTTTACCTGTCTTATTTAAGCATCTTCTTAAAGCTTTAGCATAGACTTCACCAATAATAACGGCTCTCATTCTTGTACAAACTCTTCTACCTATGAATAAACATCTACCATCAAAACAAGCAGAAACAACATTAACAACAAGCATTAAGAATGCAAATAGCCAGGCCAAATTGTCAGAAATCAGACCTGGAGTTTCAACATACTCTAAAAGACTTTTCAATAACAAAGTCGGAGCAAAGGTTAAAACAGCTCCAACCGCAGCCAAAATAAATTGTAAAGTTAATTGTTTCCAAAATTGAGCGAATAATCTAATAGTGAATCTATGCTTTTGATAAGTTGCATGGTATTTCATCAAAACTGGAAAAGCGAAATCATCAGCTCTTAATCCCCAAATATCAGTAATCTTTAAACCATTTTTGTAAGCATCAAAAACCATACCATCTAACCAGGCATAAGAAACGATTTGGAAGAAACTGGAACCAAATTCAGGAGAAGAAGTTGTATCATCCTGGACAAAATATTCAACAGGCTTATCACCAAATTTGAAAGTACCACTTAATAAGAAAAGTAAAGTCGAAATAATGAACTGAGAGCAATAGAACCACTTACCATAGGGTGTCTTAGTGTGTCCTAATAGAGCCGATCTTATCAAAAAGAATGAACCAAAAACATTAACTGTGTATAAGAAGAAAGAGTGGTACCACATATTTGGTAAACGATTACTCAAACCTGTTGAGACTGTGAGCAATCTTAAAGTGGAAACTAGGAATAAATATCCCCAGAAAAATATAGTTAGATATAGAGAATATGAATCATGTTTCCATTCTTTAGCTAGATCAGAGAAAAAAAATGGAGTAACAGAAATGGCAAGCTGAAGAACAAGGAGAATTTCTTCAATACCTACTTTAAGCTTTTCAGTAGTATCTCTAAAAACAAACTTAATTGAACCAGAACTTTTGCCATCTTCATTGACAGGCTTAGAGTGAGCAATATCGAAATGCTGCTGAGAAACTGTTAGAACGTCTGCGGAAACGCCATCCCCTTCATTTATAGAGTCAAATCCATGCTGAGAATTTTCAGGAAAAAGAGGTTCATTTTCAGGAGATGGTTTTAGTTTAATGGAGCTGGAGCTATGTGTTCTGAAGTATCTAATTATGACTAACGTCAGGGAGATTGAAGCTAGATACCCAGGATAAGCCTCCAATAACTGGTGCTTACCGCACGTGGTAAAATCATCGTAATGCCAGTATTGGCTACACTGGGGTATCGTCTGATTGGATGACAACAATGACATATAGGAGCAGGCCAATTAAAGGGGTTGATGTTAGTCGTGGGGAGGGAGACAGAAGAAGAAAAGTAGTCGTTAACATGTCAAAACTGAGACAGATTTTCACAGATAGCAAAATCCAAAAAGAGCGTAAATTAAATTAAAATTTAGCTTAGAGCGCTTGTTCTCCGTCTTTGTAAGCGGAGCTATAACTAGTAACTACCACCATCACTAGCGGATCCTCGAGATTGGTGATGCGCCCAGCGACTCAATGGTAGCTGGCTCCAGCATGCTGAATTCCCGATTTGTCATCAAATCTCTATTTGGGGAACAGGAAGAAGAGGAAATAAAGTTGACCATATATGTAAATCGAGCCTTGCCTAATTCTAAAGCCAGGATAGGTGTACATCATATTAAAAGCCCTTCTATATAATTTGGCTTAAATGGAATTCTTACCTTCTTACATGCTACACCTCCAAACTAACATTGTGAAGTGATTGTAGTGCAGACAAAAGTATATCAGAACAAAAGGAGCCTACACATGATTGGCGTTTGACCTAAAGCCGCACTGGCCAAGATTTTGGCATCGCGGCTCACATAACCACCGACATTATAAGATCAAATTAACAAGAATTATTGCCATACTCTTACCTTTGTTTTTGGTAATAAATGTCACAGATCACCACTATGCAGTCAATGAAACACATTAAATAAATGGACTTTCAGGAAGAATGGGGACTTTAAAGTACAAAAAAGACACTTCAGTAAGTGAAGAGGGAATATTAATTTACAACTTACAGAAAAATATTTTATAAATTAATGAAACAGATTATGAGTAATTAACAAAGACAGAATGAACAAGAAGAATAAAGGATATGTAAATAAAATATAACTAACTAATTATTAATCTAATCATCGTTCTTATCCTTGGAACCTCTCAACAAACCAGTTCTTCTAGCAGCAATTAAACCAGCCTTTTGACCAGAAACAGCACCTCTAGAAATAGTAGAAGCTTTACCAATATGTTGATGGTTACCACCACCGTGAGGGTGATCAACTGGATTCATAGCAACACCTCTAGTCTTTGGCCATGAGTTTCTCTTAACTCTGTATTTGTGGAAAGCTCTACCAGCCTTTAATAATGGCTTATCGATTCTACCACCACCAGCAACAACACCAATAACACCTCTAGCGTCAGAAGAAATGATCTTCTTAGCACCAGATGGTAACTTAACTCTAGTCTTGTTTTCATCTGGGTTGTGACCGATAATGATAACGTAGTTACCAGAAGTTCTACCTAAAGCACCTCTGTCACCAACCTTTTCTTCAACGTTGGAAACAATGGTACCTTCTGGTAAAGAACCTAAAGGTAAAACATTACCAATGTTTAAAGAAGCTTTCTTACCGGCGTAAATGAATTGACCAGTGTAGACACCTTCGTTAGCAACGAAGATTTCTTCTCTTAACTTGTACTTGTATGGGTCTCTGAAGACAACCTTAGCTAATGGAGCACCTCTACCTGGGTCGTGAATGATTTGCTTGACGACACCTCTGATGTAACCGTGTCTTTCAGCATAATCTAAAGTTCTTAACTTAGCAGCACCCTTTCTTAATCTGGTGTGGGATGTGAAAATGGAACCAGCACCCTTTCTTTGGTTTCTAATAACTCTACCTATAATAATAATTAACAGATTGATAATGTTAGTATTCAAATAAATCTTGTTGATAATTAATTTCGCAGAATTTTGGAATAATAAATGGGAATCTCATCATCTTAAGGGTAATTTATTCTATTGCTTTGCAAATGAAGAAAACTTATGTAATTATCTTGTAAGAAATCAGAGGAACTCAACTGTATATAGCAGTTGATGCTTGATTTTTTTTGACAATTTCTAACTTTAACTAATATTGTTAAAAGCAGATTAAAAAAATACTTCAATCAATTCCGAAACTTCAAGAAATATTTAGAGACTTTCAATTTGAAATGTTCAATAATAATCAATAATATAAAGAATTGAACTGTAGTCTGATGGAAATGTGAAACTTTTTCAAAGATGACATCTACATAGATCACACGATATCTGAGGTACATTTCAATAAACATATATAGCTGATTTCAATACATTAACTCTGAGTCTTTCAATAAATCAATAAAATCCATTTTTTCAATAATTCAATAATTCATTTCAATCTTCCTTTGATGAGCATGAGAATCAATCCTTTGTAAGACGATATTCCAAAATATGCAATTTCTGGTGTAGCTAATGGTCACTTACCCATTGTGAATTAAATTAGTGGACCTTTGGTTATCCTTTATTATGGACTATATTATTTCTTCAGTACCTGAACCTTTTCAAAACCTCTTCGACACTTTTACTGCGAGAGACACACCACCACCAGCCAACCACAGCACTGCTGCACACAGTGAGTGGACTCGGGAGAATCGCACTGGGCTCGCTAGGACTTCTACCGTGCGGCGCAACACTGAAAATTTTAGCTGAGACTAGTATTGGTTAGCGGTGCGTGGGTGTAAAATGAGCGAGCTATAGTGACTGCGATTTTGAGTAATCAGTCACCTGATAATATCACGTGTACACCAAAGGTTTTTTTGATCAAAATTACAAAAGCTCAAATGAAACAAACCCCAACTATGATTGAAGAGTCCATTTTCCAATATTAGTCTTCAGTCTATATAAGGATATGGGTTCCCACATAGGAATAGAAGAAATCAGTTCAGTCTGTTTGCCGCTGTGGGGAAATACGCATATGCATATGCTCGCATTGATCTTCAGAATACACCAACAATAGAGTGTGTTTGAGTTCATTTAACTTCGGTTATTTCTCGAAAATCATACACGTATTTACTTAATAATGTATATTTAACGTTTGTATAGATTAAAACTGCATGGGGAGCAATAATGCAAGACATGTACAAGAGAGAATAAAAGTTAAAACAGTGTACACCTATACAAGAAAGAAAGAAAAATGAAAATTCAAAGCTTTTTTTTTTGGGGAAGAAAAACACGATTAAAAAGGGTATAACCTATAAACCCACCGCAAATTATAAGTGAAAGAAAAAAAGAGGAAGAGAAGTATAAAAAAAGTTAGAAATGAGATAATAGATGGTAGGGAGTCATAAGAGATTCATTAGAAGAAACAAGACTGAAGAAACATATTATAAGTTTAAAAACAATGGTGTTAATACATGAAGAAAGAAAAAAAACTAAACCCACTTTACTCGTATAAACAAAAAAGATTAAAACAAAAATAAAGCTGTAGTAATGTTATTATTTCTATTCTTTAGTTTCAGCAGCAACAGGCTTTTCTTCTTCAGTCTTAGTTTCAGAGACATCAGTAGCATCAGTTTGACCTGTTTCTTCTTGTTGGTTTCCTTCTTCATTCTTTTCACCTTCAGGAATCATTGAATCAATTGCAACAGTAACATTCATAGGCTTGCCTTTAAATTCCTTTCCATTAAATTGTTCAATCGCTTTCTTTTGATTATCTTCGGTAGCAAATCTAACAAAAGCAATACCTTTATTTTGAATTGGAACACCTTGTGATTTCAGTTTTTGGTATAAATATTGAGGTAATATCTTTCTTGGGACTCTTATCCATTGAGGCTCTAATTCAATCATAAATTCTTTTAGGTCATGTAAAGTGACATTTCTATCTAAATTACCAACAAAGATAGTCGTCTTAGATGGAACACCTTCGTCCAATCTCTTTTGCTTTTCTTCTTTAGTTCTTTGTGGAATTCTATCAAACGGAGTATGATTTTGGTAGCCAACAACATGAAAATTAGGTTGATAAGCAAAACCACCTCTTGGAACAAATGAATTTCTGAATGCACCACCCCTTGGAGCATAAGAACCTCTAAAACTACCCCTTGGAACAAAACCACCTCTGCCTCTTGGAGCAAAACCACCTCTAGGGTTATTGAAACCACCTCTACCAGAGTTTTGGTAATAGCCCCCTCTAAAGCTTCTATCATAATTATTGAAATGATTATTATGAGGTCTTGAACTTTGAGGAACAGCTGTTTTGGCATAAATTTCTCTGTCTGAGATCTTCTTACCATTGATGTTTTCAATTGCCTTTTTAGCATCATCTTCAGTAGCGAAAGTTATAAAACCATAGCCTTTTGATTGTTGAACAGTGACTTGCTCTTCTTTGTCAAAATATGGCTTCTTTGGGATTTCAACACTAACGATTTCCAAGTCAGTTAAACCTCTGACTTCCTCTTCAGTGACAGCATAAGGCAAATTACCAATGAATATTCTTTCTGGAACAATCTTAGGGGCAGTTGGCAATTCTGGTCTCTGTTCTTGTTGTTGTGGTTGTAGTGGTTGTTCTGGTTGTTGTTCTGCAACTTTTGGTTCCTCGACCGTGGTAGCTGGAGCTGGGTCAACAGCTGGAGCTGGGGCAGGGGAGACATCTTGTTGTTGTTCTGCAGACATATCTATATGTTAGTGATGTTAATTGATTGACTAGGAGTAGTAGTGGGAAGGGGAAGAGACCGGGAGGAAACAAAGCAGAATAAGTCGGGGGGCAATCCAAAGTCGATTTTTCACTTGACTCCATCACACGCTCAGTGCTCACGCTCACCCAGTGCTCACCCACACAGTTCATTCGATCATTCTAATTTCTAGGCCCTCGAGCGAGTCGGGAACTATATTTAGCAGGTTCGTATAAACTTTCCGGCAGTCCTTGAGATGGTGTACGGGTGGTAATATCACGTGATAGGCGCGCCGATCAAGGAAGATCGACGTGTGGACATCTAGTATTATGTCGACATACTCCGTGCACCAGTCTAGAGGAGCCCAGCCAATGAGAACCCGCAAAATTGCGATCAAGAAAAACATTTGCAGTCGACAGTTGGCCAATCACCAATGGTTGGAAGCGAATTTTCATTAGCAAACCGAGTTATAACCTCTTACTTATCATATCACTTTCTCTCTATAGCACACCCTCCTATCGTTAGCCAAATCATATATATACAATGTCTTTGTTAAAGGATTTAATAGACTCTTTTGCTCCAACCGCTTACGCTGAAGAAGTATGTGCAAAGCTTACACGGAACGAATACTAGACTCAAGCACAACAAATACAGAAATCTCAGGTACTATCCACTAGTTTCACCACATTTAATTAATGAAATACACAAACTTTCATTTGAAATCGAATGGCTTTAATAAATATTGGACTGTATGAACTTATTGAAGCATTTGACTGTTGATAAGAAATCCAAGCTATGTGCAGGGCCAAATAACATTAGAAGCGGGCACGAGCCAGCCAAAGCATACACAATTGGTAATCAGTCACACTTGAATATTTAGGCTCTGACCCATTCTGAACTTTACAAAGCTATACTTTTAATCATCTAGAAATATCTACATAAGTTCTTCATTTGTTTTGTCAAAATTAGTGATCTGAGATTGTAATTTTTGTTTTGTCGACAAGTATAGCTTCCTTCAATTTAAAATCCCAAATTCAATTATTGAACAATTTACTAACTACTCTAATATTTGTTTTACTATTAATATAGCCAGTTGAAGTTACCACCGCTGACGAACCAGAAGTTGAGGCTGAAGCTTCTGCACCATTAGCCGATGATGACGCTGAAGAAGAAGAAGAAGAAGCTGAACCTGCTGCAGAAGCTGCAGATGATGATGATGATGATGACGACGATGATGACGACGATGAAGATGAAGAAGAAGCTGGTGATCAATTAGACACTTTAAGAAAACAATGTGCTGACACCAAAGAATGTGCTCATTCAGTTCACCATTACGCTGAATGTGTTGAAAGAGTTACTCAAGAAATGGAAGAAGAAGGATATGACGAAAAGGCCTACAAAGAAGATTGTGTTGAAGAATTTTTCCATTTACAACACTGTGTCAATGATTGTGCTGCTCCAAAGTTATTCTACAAATTAAAATAGATTCTCTTAAAACCCCTTCTACATATACACCATTTTTCTCTCATTCCATATAATTGATTTATGATCTTATTCTAATTTATTATTATTATTATTATTTGTACATTTTTGATTTCATCACATTCATATAAACAGTCAGCCATTATATATAAAAAGGAACGTCACCCTATATTATCCATTCCGTTTTACATATAAAAAGCTCACTTCCTCTTTTTATTTTCGATTTTATTTTGTATAAAGATTAAAAAGAGTTTTACGATAACAAAATTTACTCACTTATTGTGGATTGTAGTTTCTGTGGGTGTGCATGGTTTCGTATTACAACAAACATATCTTTGTCACTCCTCAATGAATCATATTTGACCAATGACCATTTTTGCCCCTGTTGTCTAGAAGTAATTTTATTGCAACATCAAATTTTAATTAAGGTATTCGATTGAAACTAATTGCTGAACTTGAATATGTAACAAATCAAGAACTCGGAATCTACAAGAAGAGAACAGTAATCTCAAACTAAAAGTGCAAGTTGTGTTTATATTAAGTTGAAAAGGAGAAGGAAATAATACATAAGATATAGTACTAAACTTAAGCCTTAGCAGCAGCAGCAGCGACAGCCTTAGCTCTCTTAGCCAACTTAGCTTGGGTCTTGTTACCCATAATACCACCACCCCAGTGTCTTCTGTTGTCTTCGTATTTTTCAACAAAGTTGGAGTTGACAGTAGAAACTAACTTAGCTAAAGCAGCTTCGTCTTCTGGTCTAACTTCAGTTAAAGCGGCAACAGCAGAGTTCTTTTGGTGAACTAAAGTACCTAATCTAGCCTTACCTTTAACGATAGCGTATGGAACACCCATCTTCTTACATAAAGCTGGTAAGAAAATAACTAATTCAATTGGGTCAACATCGTTGGCAATTAAAACTAATTTAGCCTTCTTGTTTTCAATTAAGGAAACAACATGGTTTAAACCGTATTTAACAACGAAAGGTTTTGGAGAAGCATCTTCTCTCTTCTTACCTTCAGCAATAGCAGCGGCTTCTTTGGTTAATCTTTCTTTCTTTTCAGCAGAGGTTTCTGGTCTGTACTTGTTGAATAATTTGAAAGTTTCAGTAGCGGTGTTTCTGTCTAAAGTGTGAGAGAATTGAGCAATAGCTGGAGGAACCTTTAATCTCAGAGATAAGACCTTCTTTTGTCTTTGTAATCTGACGTATTCTGGCCATCTGACGAATCTAGCTAAGTTTTTCTTTGGTTGAATAGCTTGACCTAAACCAAAGTTTCTTGGAGTAGAATCAATTAATGGGTTCTTTGGAGCAGCTTTCTTAGCTGACTTTGAAGCAAATGGAGCTGGAGCGACCTTCTTACCTTTTGGAGCCTATTGAAAAATTGTAAATTGGGAAAAAATTGTTAGTAAATTGGATTCATATATTAGATTCATATATTAAACTGAATCGGTTTTGGCGCAGAAACAGGTATCATGGTAATACACAAAGATTTAATCCTTTAAATTTCCAGTTGTAACTTTCAATTGGTTTTAAACAATTATATTTATAATCTAACAATCTTGTGCATAGTGTATATAAAACGTATGATTCTGGCTTTAAAATTTTCAATATTGTGACATACCATTTTGTATTGAAGATATTTAGTCGGTATGGTCTTTCTTTGATCTAAGTGGTATGTCTGGATATTTCATTATTATAACTTAGGAGTACCACGCACTCTCTCACCCTCAGTCTGGAAAATTTTTTGGATCAGAAAAGGTCACGTGCTTCTAAAAAGGGTTTAAACCCCTGTGGAGCATACATATACTGAGAAGTGGCGCACTCACTAGCCACACTTGCAAGATAAGAAAAGCCGCTTTGAGAAGCTTACATATAACATACTGCTTCATGCTTTAAATGAGATTGGCTACGATACTTAGTTCAAGTTCAAGATGAATAATATTAGCAAATCTTAGAAATAGGAGAAATACTGAAAGCAAAGGCTAAATTGAAAAAAACACACACAAACAAAATTAACTATTTTTGAATATCGATGCTGATAACACAATGATCTTCAACACCCATAGTTTTCTAAGTTATTTCCAAGTAAGAATTAGTTAGTATATGTGGATTATAATTTGTTCATAAAAGGAAATTAAGATAACATACCAAGAATCGCTTATAATCATCAACACTATCCATTATTTGACCTACGATATTTCGATACTATATTAAGAGGAAATATGTTAGTACTTAGAATTACATTGGAGAAGTTCGAATATCATTAACATTCCGCTCAAGAAACATACCATTTTTAATCTTCTTTGATATTCAACACTGGCCTTCTTGTGAGTATCCATTAAATTTCCTAATTGTCGTTTAGCAACTTCCTGATCCATTCCATTATTCAACTTGCTTAACTGTAAATCAATCCTTTGAATATCTTCAATTATTTTGGACCTTTCAGCTAGTAGTTCAGCATTTGACTTTTCGGATTCTTGATTTGAGTATTCTATAGTTGAAGTGGTAATTCTAAAGTTAGTAATTTATCTTAAAGTACAATCAATTTAGACCAACATACCTTCTTTCAAAGTTTTAAAAGTTCTATCCAACGTAATATATTCTTCTTTAAGTTGACTTAGAGATTCCATTGTAACTTCTGGACCTTCATTACTGTTGGAAGATTCATTTATTATTTCTTTGTAACAGTAAAAGCTTGATTTTCCATAGGTCTTGGACACTAGTTCACCTTCAGATAATAATTGTTCTAAAACAGTAGACATTACAGTTTTTGAAACTCTACCGTGAAGATTTTGAATTATATCAGTAACGCCATAAGGTCTATATTGCTCTCTTAAGTAGTTTAAGACTAATTCTTTGGCTACAATAATGGGCAGATATGAACATGTTAGTAATTGTTCCCTTTAAGCTGATTGTGTAATTTGAGATCCACATACCTTCTTTCTCACCTAATTTTTCTACTTTCTTCTTCTTTGCTGTTGTGACTGTTTTTGGAGGCATCCCTGAACTTGCTTAATATCAATTGGGTGAATTTGCATGAAAAGGGCAAAAAAACAAGTCCTTGGTTTGTTCCCTTTTTTGAGTGTCGAGAGACGCGTTCACGCTCTTCCACGCAACTTGACTACACTCAGACGATTCAAACAATTTGATCCTTAACATTTTTAATTTCGATTTTTGAATGATAAAAGTAAAAGAAAGTAACGTTTATACAAAGTGATACATAGAAAAGAGGTTCAACGAATGGTTTCAGGCATTTTCATCATCACAGAAACTAAAGAAGTCCAACCTAAGAAATGTCTGGTTCTTCTTCCATCACCAGTTTCTTCATGATATTGTTCCCAAGCATACCCCGTCTTCATGTATTCATTATAAATATTTGTAACCAAATTTTGACGTAATTCAGTGTAAGTTTCCTTGGCTAAAGCTCTGACTTCAGCATCCGTAGCTTCGTTTGATCCATAATAATATAAACCTTCTAGAACCAAATAATTCAGGTTGATCCAAATGTGACCTCTCCAATAGTCTTCGCCAGTATGGAAGTTGACATCTTGTTTCGATAATGATCTAATACCATATGGAGACCATAATTGCTCAGGATCCCTCAAACTTTCAATGATTGGCTTCAAATGTTTAGAATCAGCCGGTATAATTCTAAGAGCAAAAGGCATCAAAGTAACATAACCAATATGGCATTCAACAATTTCATCATCATCATCATCAATTGATATATCACAATAACTAGAGTTTTCTTCAGACCAATGCAGATCATCAAGGTTACCAATAATACTATCTAAACGTTTCTTATATTCCTTGGCATCTTCATCTTTACCTAATAAAGTAGCAATCTGGTGAATGGATCTTGTCATCACACCCATCCAAGAAATCAAGTCGACATTTAATTCAGCAATATCAGGGGCACATCTTGGGTAATCATCCAAACCACTTGGTAAACAATGAGTTCTGGATCTACCCTTCCATCTATAAACTTCTTTTGGGTCGTGACATTTTCTATCAAACTCTTTAGCTTCACCACGCTGAGTTCTTCTGAACCACTCATAGTGCTTTTGCAATTCTGGGTAAATCTGATGGGCATATGCAATCAATAAATCTGGATTTTCCAAATGCATATTTCCCAATCCTTCAGGCTGTAAAATAAATGGATCCTGAGAATCAAATTTAACAGAGTCGATGTGACTTTGCCTTTCATTCTTAGTAAGTTCTAATAACTTTTGGAAAACAAGCATTAAAGTTGGAGGATTAGCGACATTAGGATTTTGAGCAATGAATTCAGCTGGAACCTTACTTCTGGATTCATCACCTAAAATTTGTTCCCTAGCAATCCATCCGTCGTCATCTATCAGAGAAAACCAGCTCTTCAAAATCTCTAAAGCTAAATCAGAATCATACTCTAAAACAGGTAATAAATGAAAACCTTCATCCCAATAGAAGCCTCTAGGGAAAAATGGTCTACTTGGAACACACGTAAAAAGTTCATATTTATTCTCTTTTTGCCCAACTAACTTTGTTTCTGAAAATTCAGCATCATCAACTTTAGCATTTCTGTCAACCATCTGATCACCATAGAAATAGCTGATACCACCCATTAATTGTGAAATAATTTCTTTGGCAAAATCAACATATTTCACATCATTAAAAGGAGCTGTTAATTGGAAATTATTAGTGAATTTCTTATCGAATTTTTCAATAGCCGTTTTAATATGTGCTTTTAGGTTGTCATTGTCGATTGGATTTGGTGTCAAATCTTTATTGAAAATGACAGAAAATTCAAATGGACCTTTGAAAGTCTTTTGAATCAGATGTAAGTTACCTTCAAAATTAGTTGGATTTGTTAATTGAAATAATTGTTCTGGCGGAATATCTTTCAAATTAGGAACTTCTGGTTCAAGAGTTTTAATATTTTCCTGAAGTAAAGTCATAAATATATCTCTGGCTTTCCACACATTATCATCAGGAACATTCAAGGACATATGATGGGTCTTAGATGGATCTAATTCAGGTCTAAATAATTTCTTCTTGGATTTTGCATATTGCTTCTTATCACCACTGGTAATATCGATATCAAATCCACCGCCTAATCTTTCTGAATAACCTATTAACTTTATATCACCATCCACTAGATTTAATGGTTTCTTATCGGGAGAAACATATTGTAAATCACCCTCACCTTCCAATCCAGCATAAAATAAAACGGATGTCTTGATGTTTTTGGTTTTTGGAGCACCCTTAATGTTTAGAGCCCAATTACCATTTTCTGTTTTCACAAATTCACTTGTGATATTAACTTTAAATTCTCTGTCATTGATCACTTCAATTCCACCAAATCTTGGATCATATTTAATCCATCCAAATTTCTCTAAATCATCAGATTGATCACATTGATGACGCATTTTACCAACCGAATTATAATTATCAATATTGAACCAAAGCAAACCTGTCATCAAGGACTCTGGGATTCTTGGTTTCACTCCCAAATAAAGATTTGATCTATAAGCACCCCATAGTAAAGATTCTGAGTTCATCTTATCATATTTTTGTGTGATTTCCTCTAAGTATTCTTGATCAGGAAAGCCAATAGGTTCTTGACTTGCACCCAATGCAACTACAATCAACAGGAAAAGACTCACCAGTTGACAATACATTGCAGATATATAATTCTTGAAGGGAATCAGGTGATCGAATAAGGAGTATTTTTGATGGGAAGAAGTCACAACATTAACGTGTCATCACAACTCGGCTTTTCATTTATCCAAGCGTACCTGAGCGAGAATTGGTGCGTGCTGAGTCCATGCTCCCGACTTCTGGATCTCGGATCCATACCTGTATATATTAAATGATACAAGAACACCAATCAATATAGTAGGTGTCAGCAACTAAAATTAAAATTAAAAATAAAAATAAAAATAAAACTATAATATACAACTGTCTATAATGGTTGATAAAATAAAATAAAATGCGTTTAGAAATGCGACGTAATGTAAATGGTTAAAATGTAAAATAGAATAAAATGGTCAAAGGAAACCGGTTTTCCTCTTCTTTCTCTTTCTGACGTTAGATCCATATGGACCGCCTACAACTTGTGAAAATAGTGCCCGAGACCCTGTATCTTGTGATTCTTGTGATTCTTGTGTTCTGCCCAAAACCGGTTGCGATACTGGTTTGTGTTTATCTTCAGATTTGGCTTCTTTTTGACCGGAAAATGACACTTGAGAAGAAGACAACTGGGAGAAACGGCCGAGAAGTCTTTTATTTCTAGGTCTAGTTCGTGATTTGACATTTTGAGAGAGTGAAATAGTAGGAATTTGAGTTTGAGATTTATCATGATATGAGTCAATTTGACTGTGGCTGTGACTGTAACTTTCCGTATCAATACTATCTGGATTATCGGCATGTTCATCATCAGAGAAGTCATCTAATAGAGCTGATTTGTTGGTGTCTAATGTAGAACGAATACTCTCAATTCTTTCTTGCAATTGCTCTGCACTTAAAGCCTTTTTGGAAACGGTTAGTAAAGACAGCCCAACATCCTTAGAAATACTTCCAACTAATTTGGTTAATCTACCATTAAGAGGAGCCAATTTCTTCAAAAAATCATTAATATTAGTAAACTCGTCAAAGTCCTCAAGGTCTGTAGCATTAACTATTTTAAAATTACTCGTCAGCCACACATCAGAAGAACAAGAAAATTCAAGCCCATTTTCCAATTTGAAGTAAAATTCCATTAGTTGGAAGACCATGCTTTCAAGCTCATCAAGATTATGTATTGAGTCGGAGGATTCACCGTTGTCTATTAAAAATGTGTGAAGTTGATCAGTCGTACTCAGAAATTTATTTAAAGCATTGCTAAGATTGTCCGCATATTGCTGCATCTCATTATATTCGGTTTGTGTCCCCTTATTGTCTTCATTAGATTCATTAGTAGTTTTGTGCCAGTTAATTAGAAATCTATAAAAATCCTTGTAATTATATAAATTTCTATCTCTAATAAAAGCATCATTTAATATTGGAATAGAAAAGTTTCCGATATTGATTGGAGTTTCGAAACTTGAATTTTCATTTCTGAGTAATACGAGACTGGATATTTCATGGTTTTCCAAAAGTTGGTAAGAAATAAAAACTCTTTTTGAGTTGCCTACTGATACTAAGTCAAATGACTGTATTGGTTCACTGGGATGCTGGGAAATCATATATGGGGAATTCAAAACTATTGGATTACCATTTTCAAATGTGAATTCTAAAGCATAAGTGAATGAATTTAATCGGGAACTTATTAAACACAAATAGTTCGTGGAGTTAGCGGATTGGTTCTCACGGGGAATACTTAAAACTTTCAAGTTTAAGGACATATCTCTTTCATTTAAATTATGCTTCCAAGCAAGTAATCTTTTAAACCCATTTTCTTCGTCAACAATGATAAGTTCTTTCGTGGTAAGCAGAAATCCAATTCTCTCAAGTGATGAAGTGGGCCGTACAAAATCTAATAATTTAGACCAAGCATTAGCAATTACTTTGCATTCCAATCTGTCATGTTCAGCAATATGTATAGCCGATCTAGTCATTATATACATAGCTTTATATTCACGACTCCAGAAAAGCTTTTTAAAATTAGATAATTCAACTGGATCATATATAGTTTTGAACCGCCATTTCAATCTCACGTATTTAATTCCGGTTTCAATTGACTTCTTAACGAACACTGCATAATTACCCTTCACGTCCACAACAGCGAAACGTTTATCAGATTGCGAAAAATCCATATGGGAAAATTCAAAGCCAGCAAGTTGATCTTTTTCAAACTTAAAAATTGGTTCTATATGTAAATAAGATAGCGGGTACGTGAGCTTTAAGACATGTAGTGAGTTTTGAGTAAGTATTCCAATCATCTGACAATCATCTTCACTGGACACCGATACTAGATGATTAATTTTATAACTGAGTCTCAATGATCTTGCTGGGCCAAACGGAAAAGCTGTTAATTTACTAGTTGGGTCATGCTTTGTATCTAATGCTGTGAAAGTCACTGTGTTTCCAAGCGGACCACCAGCACTGATTAGCACCGACTTTTTTAAATGTTTCTTGCTATCTGACAGGTCCACAATTTTAATTAAATCATTGACACAAGGATCAAAAAACTTAGCAGGCTCAGTGTAGTCTTTAGAATTCGAAGCTTCCTTCATAATGGCTTCTGGAACATATAAGTTACTGTTGATAGTTTCAATCTGAAGCCTTTTGTTTAAGGATTTTCTCATAGATAATGGGAATAAACCATATAATTTATCTTGTCTTGGCTGTATTTCATGTCCTTTATAATGTATTCGAAAAGATTCTGGAAGTGTCTGTAGTTTTGCTTGTGTTGTTGTTCTCTTTCTGGGAAGCTTGAAAAATGAATCTTCGTCTTCAAGATCTTTATTGAGCAACGACGGGCTCAATATACCAAACCCGTCCAATCCGTAGGTTAAATTTATTCCTACATCTTTTTTGGAGGGAAACTCCATTGCAGTTGAAGATATTAGGTTGTTCGAATTTGATCAGAGCTTTTAAATCGAAACTAGAGATAAATCAAACATACAGTTGATCCACTAACTCTTTATTATAACAGAAAAAATCTGAAAAATCTTCAGGCGGTGTAAGAAAAAGATGAGCCGCACAAACAATCTCCATGTTCATCTCCGTTTCTATCAAAGTTTAAATTAAAAAACTAAAGTAAATAGAATCGAATCGATCTTTTAAGTTCAAACACATTATATATAGTTATAAAACAAAAAGAAGCAAAAACTGTAAATAAATATAACTATTTAGAGGCATCTTCCCCGGACTGGAATCTCAAATCCCAGTTAATCTCAGGACCTAAAACTGGTAAAACTTCGGCAACACTTTGGACATCCTTATCACCTCTACCAGAAACAGTAATAACAATATTTTGATCTTTGGACATCTTTTTGGCCTCTTGCAGAGCACCATAGATAGCATGAGAAGACTCCAAGGCTGGAATAATACCCTCATATTGTGAAATTAATCTAAAACCTTCCAAAGCTTGTGCATCAGTGACTGCAATGAATTCACATCTTCCACTATCTTTCCAACCTGCTAATTCTGGACCAACACCAGGATAATCTAAACCAGCTGAAACAGAGTGAGTATCATGAATTTGTCCATCGGTTGTCTGTAAAACATAAGTCTTAACACCATGGAAAACACCTGGATTACCTGCAGTTAAAGTGGCAGAGTGTCTATCAGTATCAATACCATCACCACCAGCTTCACAACCCAACAATCTAACGGAGGTATCATGTTCAAAAGGAGAGAAAGTACCAGTAGAGTTAGAACCACCACCAACACAGGCAACAATCAAATCTGGTAATTTACCGTCATTTAAAGCTTTGAATTGTTCTTTAATTTCTTTACCAATCACAGATTGGAAAGTTCTAACTAAAGTTGGATAAGGATGTGGACCAATAGCAGAACCAACAACATAATGGGTAGTCTTTAGATGAGAAACCCAGTATCTGAAAGCTTCAGAAGTTGCGTCTCTTAAAGTTTTAGTACCATTTTGAACAGCAATGACCTTAGCACCTAAGATTCTCATTCTGAAAACGTTTAAAGCTTGTCTTCTAACATCTTCAGCACCCATGAAAACGGTACAAGTCATACCAAATTTAGCAGCAGCAGTAGCAGTAGCAACACCATGTTGACCAGCACCAGTTTCTGCAATAATATCTTTCTTACCTAATCTTTTGGCAATCAAAATTTGAGCTAAAGCATTATTGATTTTATGGGAACCAGTATGGTTTAAATCTTCTCTCTTTAACCAGATTTGGGCACCACCAGCATATTCAGTTAATCTTTCAGCTTTGTGGAATGAAGATGGTCTACCAATATAACTGTATAAAGATTTGAATTCATCCCAGAAAGTTTGATCAGCAATTGCAGATTCAAAAGCATCTTCTAATTCTCTCAAACAGGCATGTAAAGCTTCTGGAACATACTGACCACCATAAACACCGAATCTTGGATTATGTTTATGAGCTTCAGAAAATTCGGGTTCGTCTTTTAATGAAGCTTCTGGATTAAATGTAGAATCTGGAATATTACAAGCACCTTCACCTTTCAAGATTGATTGAACGTATTTTGTAGCAGTTGCAGCTCTTTCGCCAACCTTAGATTCACCGACTAGAGTAACTAATTTAGAACCGATAACAACACCGTCGGCAGATTCACCAACTTGCAGATAGTGCTCTCTAGTGGAGACACCAAAACCAACAGCCAATGGAGTCTTACCACCCGTCAACTTTCTAACATGTTCACATAAACCACCAACTGCAGTTGTAACAGAAACGTTAGCACCAGTAGTACCCATTCTTGAAACAACATAAATAAAAGAATCAGCAATTTCACCTAACAATTTTAATCTATCGTCAGTTGTGGATGGTGCAACTAATGGAATGTATGACAAACCTTCAGCGGCACAGTTATCTCTAAATTTAACGGCTTCTTCAGGTGGTAGATCAACAACAATGAAACCATTGGCTCCCGCTTTCTTAGAATCCTTGATCATTTTTTGTTCACCATAAATCAAGAATGGGTTATAGTATCCCATTAAAATAATCGGAACAGTCACACCAGCTTTTCTTGCTTTTTCAACTAACTCTAAACATTGTGGGACGGTTATACCATTTTCTAAAGCCAAGGTGTTGGACTCTTGAATGGTTGGCCCATCAGCAATAGGATCAGAAAAAGGAATACCTAATTCAATAATATCAACCCCACCGTCTTGTAAACCTTTCAGCACAGGAACAGTGTCTTCGATGGTTGGGAAACCTGCGGTGATGAATGTAACCAATGCGTTACGACCTTCGTTTTTGGCTTTAGTGAAAGCAGCTCTTATTTCAGCAGACATTATAGTTGTGGTGTGTGGTAAGTCTTTGGTTAAAAGAATAGAGAGTGGTGAAGTCAATTATTTTGAATCTTTCAACTGCCTAGTGAGTCAATCAGCCCAATCAGTCATATTTATCGACCATCTCCATCTCCTCGAATTTTTCACTGGTGCGATAGTAGCGGCGCCGGGTGGCGTGGGAGTTACTTTGCCACGCCATTAAGATAAAATTCGAAATTGCTAACCCAAAAGATGCCTTTAAATTTAAATTGTTCAACTATAAAAAAGATATAATACTAAAAATACAATAGTGTAACAAAAAATGTGTAATGGATGAAGAGGAAAGAAAGGGTGCCGCTGTGCTTTTAAAGCCCAAAAAAAAAACACAACTTAGAGCTCCAGTATTAATGTAAACAAGATCATAGTAACTATGTAGAAGTAGATGTTCTCTTAACAGTGCTTCTCCTCTTTGGAGGTTTAGCATTTCCTTTCTTTGTGTTACCCATACCCATACCTGCTGTAGATTGGGCTGCAATGGGTGGGGGAACATTAATCGTCATCGTACTATTGACCAGAGGTGTATTGGAAAAAGCAGGTGAACCTGAGAAGTTTGGAGTAAATCCGTTTCTTTGCTCAGACTTAATAGCCATACTTTCATGCAGTAACTTTGTATCCACCGAGACATTATGAACTGGGATTTTCATTGAATCATCAGGGTTCATTCCGATCTTGAGTTTAGCATATCTTATCACGGGTAATAATCTTTTATACGTATTAAAGTAATTATCTATACTTTCCTTAAGCAATTGAACCTGGTTAAATATATCTTGATATACTAAACCTGAAACAGTGTTATCATTTATTGTAGCCAGAAGCTTGATGTACAGGGCCATTTCGTAACGAAGCTCGGATATTTTTGTTCTTAGGCCATGGACTTCCTCAAGGAGTGAATCTATATTCAGTTTTCCTGATTCAAGGTCTTGTATGGAGATTGAATCCAACACTGAAGATGGTGAACCTCTAGCCTGTGGCACTGGTGTAAGGCCTGAGTTGGTAGGTTGAGGCGTTGGTAAAGACATTGGTGGTGATGTGAGTGTGTTTGTAGACTTAAAAAAGGAGATGGAACAAACGGAATGGGGCCCTCCTTTCTTGGTGTTTTGAAGACAATAAACTAGGACTATTCACAGATAGCGCTGGAGAATCACAGGAACTAGCTGAGAGGATAGGGGACTGGAAAATGCGGACAACGGAGCAGTAGTGTTCTTTAGCTGTTTTGAGCAGGAACACCACAGCTCAGCTCGAACCTGTCACTTAGCGGCATATCCCGTTTCTTGTTAGACGTGATTCGAGTCACGTGATACACTATATTATTGTTCATGATCATTATGATCATTATGGTTATATTTATAATAATGATATAAATAAGGATTAACTGAACTTTTGACTAGCAATACTCAGTACTATCTACTGACATAAATAACTATACTAATGTACTTATCCTACAGAATGACTGGGTTACCTAGCCTTCCTTTGTCTAATTGTAACCGTAGTTTGTTCTTGGTTCAAGGCCCAGCCAATTTCGTACACTTCAACCAACTTACTCCATTGCGTATTGGTAAATGATTCAAGAACATTCTTTCCCAAAGTAAAATAAGAAGCACCAATATTTCTAGTTATAGCCTTTATGATTTTGTGTTTCCTATAATCCAAAAGCTTTATGAAGTTTTCATGTACCGGTGACCCATGATCTTTCTCTAAAGACCTGTAGGCTTGTAACCATTGAAAATAGTTATCCGTAGCTAGAGAATTAACAAATAAGAATACTATTTGATCATCTTCCAATTTGCACAATTGATCCAATGATGGTAGAGGCTTTGAATTGCTTAACTTGAAGTTACGTAAAAAAATCGAAAAAGCATTTTCTAACTCTCTACTAAAATGCGAGACGTGTAAGATTAGATAGCAAAGCACCTCTTTTGATTCAACATCAGTTAATAAGTTATGACTCTTATCTATTTCAATTAATTGGTGGATAGAAGGAATGTATGATTGGTAATGTTGTAATGAAATAGAAAATCTAACAGAAGAAAGAAGCACGGTCTTGGTGAAGCTGTTTGGTTTAACAGTAAGCAACCCCTCTCTTAACTTTCTGAATGACATCAGTATTTGATCTGGTTTTATTTTGGAGTCAGGATGATTTAAAGTTTTCATTTGTTGACTGACTGTATCGAAGAGTTTCTGTCTTGCTTCAGGGCTATCTCGAAGTCTCATATCTTCACCTCTGCTAATTAAACCATATTCCGAATCTTTTTGCCTTTCAATGGTTTTAGCATCTGTCTCAAATTTTCTTCGTCTCTTTTCCAAAACATCTTTGTCTGTAAGTAAACTATTACTGCTGCTTTCTAAAGAGTAGCTATCATTTTCTTGGTCGAAGTATGATGAATTGTTGTTGTTGTTGTTGTTGTTGTTGCGATTGGGGTGGCCTCTTCTTTTATGAGAGTCACCATATCCTCTAGATCTTGCTTTTCTATTACCTGTTCTATTTTCTGACTGCATCTATTTTGATTTGAGTATTTGTGATTTATCCTGCGATCTACTGGTCTGGGTGATATCTCACATCTGGGGTTTTTAATCTTGATCAAAATTCTACTTCGCTTAGCGAGTTAGATTGGTTGCTCACAATGCAAGACTCGATATTTTACTCTAAGATACCAAAAATAGATAATACAGTTTTATTTATTTCTACAGAAATAAAAAATAGTCGAGTTTTTTTATAAAGTAACATACTCCCTCCCCCTCTATTCGTGAACATGATGAGGTCTGAAGTATCTTTGCCTGATTTCAACGAAAGCCATCCAAGTAACTAACAAAATTGGAATGATGGAAACAAAGATTGTAATTTCGAAAGTTCCATTATAGCAGAATCTTTCGAAGTTACAAACAGTTAATTCCAATCGAGTTGTTGAGGTTGATCCATCCTCATTGATCTTGATATCGTCAAATTTTACAGTTCTGGTATTGGAATCGTAATTTGTGGCAAAGAGAGAACTGAACAAAACGTTAGCTATAATTGGAGATAAATTAATTAAGCCCCAGTTAAAACCAAACTTATTAATACCCCATAACTCATTGACAATAATTGGGGAACTTGAATATAGAGCACCATAGCCAAACCCGCATAATATCGAAAGAATCCAAATGTATTTTATTTCAGGAAGAAAATATCCAAGGATTTGGCAAGTTAAAACTATAATGGAAGGAATATATAATATGATAATGCTTGGTAAACGGAAATAATAGAGGAAATCAGCAATCACTCCAGATAGCAACCTTCCAGTACAAGAAGCAATTGATAATAAGGCAACCTGGCCCTGTTGATACTGCTGAACCACAGTTAAATAGTTCGTCAAATGGTCAGATATGAAACCCGATGTCGCAACTAAAGAAGTGACTACTATTCCAATGGAATAAATATACATTTGTGATAGTCCGGCACAAATACAAAGAACTGCTGTAATGATCCAAAAATTTGCTTGTTTATAAATTGCAGTTTCTTCAAGTTCATCGTGGAATCCGGCAAGCTTATAATGAGCTGAGGTTCTTGACACTTCAGGCGATAAAATTTGAGGTGATAGAGTACTTAATTCGATATCTTTAATAGGCGAGGCTGCTATAGACACCGGAATATAACCTGGTGCGTGTTCTTTATCGACCATACAGACCATTGGGGCACATATTATTCCAATAAACAAAGTTAGATAGGATAATGAGAGTAATAGTCCCTCAGTATTTCCAGGAAAGAATATGGAGGCAACTGAAGAGAAAAACAACGCACTGGCGCCGTAAGCTGTAATTGGCAGGGCAGTGGCCAAACCTTTCATGTTTGGAAACGTAACCATTGAACACTTCATCCCTGATGAAGCAACAAGAGTCGACCCCAAACCTATAATCACATAAAGAAAACAACTATAGGGTAAATTTGAGTAAGCTCTGATAAACTGAAGGTAGAATAGTAAATAACCCAACGAGATGAATAGAATACCAGAGATAGTAGTAATGGTATAACCTGTTTTATCTATTATTTTTCCCACTAACGGCCCTGAAAGAACAACAGCAGATTGAGCAAATATACCTATTTTTGAAGTCTGGGAAGCACTATAAGAAAGAGCTGTTGAGACTTGAGGTGAATAGGCTCCAAACAAATACAAAGTTCCACAATTCAAATTGATGAGGGATGAGCTAGCCAATATGGCTGCTTTTCTAAATGATTTTGTAGGCATGCTATTCTGTTGTGTATATCCGATATTAAATGAGAACTATTGCATAGTATGACTTTAGATGAGAAGAACAGAGACAAAGAGGTGTCAAACTTTCGGGAGTTAATGCTTAAGCTAGGCTGAAGAAAACTATCTTTATCAACAAGAACACGCCCTATCCCCAATTATTTTCTAAGCATGCCTCCGCGTCCCACCTCCAACGCGTCTGTGCCGCAGAGCCTATCGGAGAGCCCTTCACCGTCCAGAGAAAGATCAAAATTGGTACTTATAATTCTACCATCTATCTTTATATAAGAGTTCATAGGAACATTTCAATAATCACTCATTCCAATTATTATGACAAATAACATCCTACGAGTCGGGTTTTTTGGATCTGACCATTTCAGTATCAACTGTCTCAAAAAAATACTTCCTTTATGCTCTCCTTCAGGTCCAATATCCCACCTGGATATTATTACTAGAAATCCAAAGCCATCTGGAAGGGGCCTCAAGCAATTAAAGGACGTTCCAATATCAGAATTTGCATTATCTAGCAATTTAAATTTACTTCGTGCCGATTCAAAACAAGATTTCCAAAATCTACAGTCACAAAATTACAATATTTGTATAGCTGTTTCATATGGCAGACTCATACCTTCAAACTTCTTAAGTCAACTTAAGTTTGGTGGTTTAAACGTTCATCCTTCGCTACTACCGAAGTATTCAGGTCCAGCTCCATTGCATAGAGCACTTTTAAATCAAGATCAATTTACTGGCGTTACTGTTCAAACTCTACATCCTACAGAATTTGATAAAGGTGAAATCTTATTACAAACCTCTTATGAAATAAGAAGGGATGAAACACTTAATTCCCTAGCTGAAACATTATCTAACATAGGTGGTGACCAGTTAAGTGAAGTTATTACGAAATCTATATATGATCCAAGTTCGCCTGCTCACAAAATTTTACATTCTGAGGAGAAATATTCTTACGGTAAGAAGATCCAAAGTATTGAAAGACAAGTTAATTGGAGAGCTATGGGTTCTTTTGATCTTTTCAGAAATTATAAAACTTTGGGCCCTTTATATACTTTCAAAAACTCAGTTCCTTCAAAGAAACAGAAGAAGAAGCTAAATGTGGATCTTGTTGAGAAAAGAGTTGTTCTAGATGATATTGAAGAATATAAAGATGATGTTTTCTCTAATGATACAACTCCTGGAACATTCAGTACTTCATCAGAAGATGGAAAGCTTATAATTAAAACTTTAGATGGAAGTATAAGTGTTAGTTCAGTTAAAGTGGAAGGTTTTGGTGCTGAAGATGGCCTTAAGTTTGTTCAAGGTTTGAAAAAGAAGTTTGGAACTACGGATCTTTCTTTTAAAATTGATTAAGCTAATTACATATGTATATAAACTAAATATCATGTAGTATACTCTTATATATAAAACAAATTTTTAATTAAAACGATAATGAATTAAAACGCAAAGAAAATGAAGTACAAATGCAAATGCAAAAAATAAAAAACAAATAAATAAAATTTAAGAACACATAAATCAAAACAAAAATAACTAACTAAAGGGAAACAAAATTACGCTTACTGTATTCAGTAACAGCAACGGCAATCTTACCATATAAGTATCTCTTTTCGGAAACATCAGAAATTGGAATGAATCTATTTGGACTAGAAGAAGTATTTAAGCTGATCATTATTCCAGTGCGTTCTAAAGCAATGTTTTCTATCTTTTCATAAGGAAGTTCCCAATCAACTGACATTCTAATTAAAGACATAACAATAATTCTGTTCAAACTAATAATACAACAGTGGTCTTGACCATGTAACATAACATGTGCTAAATATTTATCACTGGAGAATTTACCACCATCGCATGTTTTAAGCCAATATTGACCTTGGGCTTCTCTTTCAGAATATGGTGAAACAGCACCATCAAATGGAACAAAACGTGATAATCTGACTTTATCAAGACCTTCACCATCAAATGCGGTGGCAGTGCTTCTAATACCTTCACTAACATTATTGGCAAAATCAAAGAAACCAGTGGCAGTCTTAGTTGGTAAACCAATCAAACCTTTGCCCAGACCTTTAAAGAAACCTGCAGCACCTTCTTTGCTGGCACCGTCAATAGGCTGGGTTGCCAATCCTGCAAAACCGCTGGCAACACCATCAACTAATGAAGTTGCACCAGTCTTAAATCCATAAAGAGCATGCTTAGGTTTATTCTTTTGTCTTGATATACGTCTTTTTTCTTGAAACTGCTTATCCATAGAAGCAGCTGTCAGACCCTTTGCCATAGAACTTGTAAATTTAGCAAAACTATCACTGAATCCAAACACGGATTTCTTCAAGAAACTTAAACCACCTTTAGCTAGGCCAATACCTAATTCTTGTGGACGATCAGTCATAATAAAACCTTGATATGGTTCGTAGAATATATCCATAACACCAGAACTGATATTGTTGAACAAACCAACTGGGTTACCCAAAACATCAGCAGAGCCTAAGACTCTATAAACTTGATACAAGAAGGCCTGTCTATAATGTTCAGAAACATTTTGGACCAAATATGGTAATGGAGTTCTAACGTTTTCTAAAAACAAGGAAGATAGTTTCAGCGGGGCATCATTAATATTACCAATAGCCATCAATAAAATATTCACTACAGCACCTAAACTATTGTTTGCATCAGAAGTTTCTTCAGCATTTAATCTTTCAGTTCTGGTAAATGATAAGTTGAATTGTAAAGGTTGAATACTGAAGTTTTCAAAGTAGAAATCATCAGATGTTCTAATAGCAGGAGGTTCAGGGATCTGTAAGTTCTCGTCCCATAAAACATCTTTAGCCTGTCTATTCCAAGAGGCACCCTGAATTTTTGAAAAGTCTAATAACGCAAATAAAAAGTCCTCGTCAATTTCAATCGATAATTCTTGTAATAACAAAGTGGCAATTTTAATATAAGTAACACCATGTGAATCATCCTTAAGCTTGGAAAGTGATGTTGAGAACACAGGATGATTATTCATTTCGACACTAGATTTTGGGACAACAGTCGGATAAACAATGATAGGATAAATAGATGGGTATAATTGATTATCGATTTGGAACCATTTTAGTTTCATGCTGATATTTTGATAAATTTCCGATTCATTATATCTCAACTCAACACCCCTAAGGGTGGTGTAACAAAGTTCTTGGCCTTTTCTGTTAATGAGTGAAATGCCCATACCTTCAAATCTAAATATAATGGAAGAATAATAATTATCATCGTTGATATTCGTTTCAAATTTGTCCTTGGATGTGGTAACACTTTGAGTAGAATAACTTCTCTTCAACTGATACATACTTGTCTTAGGATCATAATTAGAAATGACAAGAGATTGTGTAATATCATCTGCCATCACATTTAGATCAACCATAGACGGCCCACCATTAACTGGAGCGATCTTCATTGGTAATAAGGCACCAATTTCAGCTAATTGAACAGAACGTTCCTTATTACCCGATCTTAAGACGATCTCTTTCACAGAAGCTGAAGGGAAATCCCAAGCATAAGGCATTTCACTCTTTGGTGGAATTCTATAATAAATTGGTTTGAAAATCTCTTTAGAACGTCTATTATGATCTTCGTCGTAATAAGGATCTGACTGGTAGAAGATGAATTCTTGGTCACTGAAATTCTTAATTGAATACGGCCATAGATCGTTTGAATCAGTTAAATCAATAAAAACAGTACCACCTTCGGTAGATATAACAACTCGAACTAATTTATGAGAATTAGTATTTGGCTTCTTAACACGAACAAAAATTTCACCAACATCATTTAGGTTGAATGGAGCTGACCAGCCACTTTGAGAGCCGGGGAATCCTATAATAATACTTTTCTCGTTGGTACGCGGCAATCCATACAATGGAGCAAAACTAGAAACTGCAAGGTTTAAAGTACCAGAAGCCCCAACTTTACCGATCTGAATTGAAGAGTTCAAACTGTTTCTAACAATGTAACGAGGGGTCAGAGTAATAACCTTAGTTAAATTATAAACACCACTACCTTCAGAAATACGGATACCAATGTTATTCTCCAACTCTCTAATTCTCAATGGAACCCTAACTTCAGAACTTTGACCAACTTTATCTATACTAAAATCAGCACTCGAAGCCGAGTCTCCAACTTTAACATTCACAGTGTTCTCAACTAAATTTCCAGTGATGAAGTTACCTTTCAGAGGTGAATTGTTAATAAATGAAAACATGCCTGGAATTGTCTGTTCGTCTCTATTTTTGTTGCCAGATGAGACGAGAGTCGTTCTACCATCAGTCATATAAAGATCTCTACCAGTCCTATTAACAATTAAATATGGCGAATAAATGGAAATTTTCAGGCCAGACTTTGGATCATTGTTGTATTTAAGTCTTAATTCTAATCTTTGGCCATCATCACAAGTCAGATTCAAAGTCTTATCTATGGAATCAGGATCCAATGGGGCAATGATAACTGCAGGCTTAGATTCTCCGTATTTAGAATCCCGAATCAAAACTTTCATTACAGTTGGCATGTTCATATCAGTAACATGAATGTATCGGGTTGAATTCTTTTGAAGCACGTCACCCCAACCTCTGGAACCTCTTTGATATACAGTCCATTGAATATCAAACGGTAGTAAATTTTCAATTTCAAGAGGGGGAGAAATATTAATATTCATATGGGGGTATATTTGATTAAGTGGTTCCGACTCATCAAATTGAGCATGTGCTCTAAAGTAATAATTCTTAGCAACCCCGTTTTCAGCACGATGGCATTGTAGGACCATATCATTTTCTCTAATAGATTTCCAATTGAAATCTAACACCGTAGCATTACCCAAGGTTCTTGATTTTGACCAACCAAAAATTTCAGATCTTGTATCAGGTCTAACTGCAAATTTTCCATGATAGACAAAATCAATTGGAAGAGCTCTTCTACCACCAGCTGGAACACTAATTTGACGATCAACAACAAATGCTCCCATGTAATTACCGGCACCAAACAGAATGGGAGTTTGAGTAGAATTTTGAACAGTTATAGTTGATTTCAAAATCACATTCTTGACTTTATCCTCAGATAAAACAATTTCACAAGCCAGTCTATTATGATAGCCATCATCTAGTTTGGGATTAAGCATGAACACATCATTTCCTTCTGATTTAAGAGATATCTTTCTAACCGGTTCATATTCTGAGTCAATTAACTGAACACCAATCAAATTACTATCAATGTCAACATGTAAACTTTCACGAACTTTTCTCCAATCTTCAAATGACCAAAGGGTTTCTTCAAAGTTCTTCAACAGTGTTAACTGTTTTCTATTATCGTCATCAGTAGAGTCGTCATCATCAATCCAAAGATTTAAATCATAACCTGTTTCATTAACAATACGGTAAGGAGCATCTTCTCCTCTTGGTTTTAACTCCTCTTGTTCAGTTAACAACAATGTAATATTAGATAATAAAGCAACTGTTCTGGAAGTTAACGTGAATTCGGCTGAATCTCTAGAGACAACATCAACAGCAAGTGTCTCGGTAGTACCAGAGGTTTTAGAAACATGAACACTAAAAGACCAAGGATCAAGTAAAGGTTCCCAGGACGAAGTAGAATAGTTGAAAATATTAACTAAAGATTTGATTGTCGTACTGGCTTCTAAATCAGTCGACCAATTTTTGGCAATAAATTCGAAAGGTTTAACTTCCATATCAAGAACAGGTAATTCATGAACATCACCAATTAATACTAATCTAAGCCCTTGAATATTAACGGTCATCTTTTCAGCTTTAACTAAAATTTCAGGCTTCATGGAACTCTTTCTTGATCTAACAGTTGAGTGTGTAACAGATGATATAATTGATGGAGCATACCTACTTATCCTCTTACCGATTTCCTCGGGAGATCTGTTGTTGAACTCAATAGCACTTGTTTCACAATTATTGGTAACCTTGGAATACATAGCTGAAGCTCTATTAAAAATTTCTAAAGCTAATTTAATATCTCTTAATGATAATCTCATAAGCAAAGGCTCAATAGACATGTCAAGTTTTGTTAGAAAATGGGTGGAAGTTGAACCTCTTGAATCCATAAAGAATTTCAAAGCAAAATCATCAATAATTCTTAATCTATTTTCTTCAAATGCATCCATTTTACATAAAAACATTCCAACTCCCAAAATGTCCAAAGAAGTAGTTTCTTTATTCTCAAGAACACATTGACCAATCTTAAAAACAACAGCTTCAGTATCTTCCTTTTGAGGATTAGCTAAAAGAATAACAGAAGTATCAACAATATTCACTTTGTAAGTATAATTAGTTTGTATTTCAGAAACTGTTTGCTCACCACCAGCACCAGAACCAGAGGTCACACTTTCTTCATCGACTTCTTCAATTGGAGTTAAACCAGCAGGAGCAGTTTGATATTTTCTATCTTGAGAAAGGGCATAATTGAAATATGATTGTAAAGCCATCAAATAATCAAAGGCCAAAATCACTTTAGGACTATCAATAGCTAAATTAATATCCATATCAGTAGAACCAGGAGTTGAACAAGATGTAACAGAAGCCATGAATTGATAATCAGTTGGTGAGACTTCAGGAATAATATAACTAAATCTGTTATCTTTAATTTCTCTTATATCTTGAACAACAAACGATTTTATATGTAAATCTGACATAAAGTTGCCATTTTCTTTCATCTCTAGTTTGATACCAAGATCATTAAGGGAAAATCTAGAAAGATATTCTTGTTGGAGTTCAATGTCATTACTTGTATCATCTAATAGAGTTAAGGCTAATAAAGGAACATTGAAGTCAAAGTCAAGTTTAACATGATTGGAGCTTGGAGTAGCGGAACTTCCTGCTTCTTCTAAATGAAGTGAAGGGTTTCTAACTTTACCACTAATAATCTTGTTGGCTCTAGTCGCATCCGTTTGAACTTCATCAAATGATGTGATGCCTGAAGATGATCCTGAAAAAACACCCGGAAGACTTTGAATGACAGCCAATAAAGATTTGGCTTGTAATTGAGTTAGTTTAATTTCCTTACCAGTAACACCACCAGAAACAATAGCTGAAGGTCTCTTAATTTCAGCAGAATCGCAATAATTGATTTTAAACCAAACATCAAACTGGTCAATTATTTCTAATTCCTGTTTCAAATCACCAAATACAAAACTAGAAGACACTTTAGTGTTTCTAAGACCAGCATCAATTAAGTTAAAAACTAATCCGTTCTCTAACTTAAAATTATTAGTGCAATAAATTTCACCTAGATTAACAGTAATGGTGTTATAAAGATCCTGAGAAGGATTACTAGCTTTAGGGAAAATAAAGATTGGAGCACGAATCAAGATATCAAATTTCATTTGATTAGCACCTTCAATGTTATTAGCTTGGTTTAAAGCGGCTTCTCTTGCCCTATCATAGATGTATTTCATTCTTTGGAATTGACTTAAGAAACCAAAAATTCTAGAGAAAGCATCTTCAACAAACATCAAAACCATTGAACCAGTTTCAAATCTAACTAACGAACTATAAGGCTCAGTATTAATGGCAGGATCAAACGTTTCATAATATAGTTCAGCTAAATCATTACCTTCAATGTTAATTAACTTTCTAATTGAAGAATTTCTTGAAGCGCCTTCATTAACATCATCATGTAAAGAAAGGCCACCCAATTTGGCAGTAACTTTCATTTTCTCGGGTAGTAAAAACACACCAATATCAGCTTTTTGTAAAATTAAAGTAGCTAATTTAATTCCATCATCATTGAAAATTAATATCATACTTTTCATATAAATATTGACATCGATATGCTGAGGCGCTATTTCCACTTCTTCTTCGTTGTTATGGCGTAATTTATCAGCAGGAATTTCCGGTGCTTCGGGATCAGTAAAAGTATTTAAAGCATAATTCAGTAATGTTAAAAGTGACTTTCTAGAAACAACGATTTTAAAATCTGAAATATTCATATCGACCGACTGATCGTAGCACTCGATTGTCTCACCTTTAAATTGAACTAATCTTTGAGTACGAGTGTAATGAACTTTAAATAAATCATCAACATCGGTTCTTTCTTTACTCAAATCTTTAGAGGAGATCAATTTCTTAAATTCTTCAGTATTGGATTGTTCAATATAATCATCGACGGTTAAATCGGCCAATAGAACATCAACATTCATATCAGTTTCAGTTTTGAAAAATCTAAGTCTTAAATCCTCACCTATAACATCGACTAACTTATCAGAAGCAAAAGAGTGGGTATCGGAACATCTACTCAGAGTTATAACAATCAAGTCCATATCAAAATTGAATTCAAGTTGATGCTGTTGACTAGCCTGAGAACCAGCAGGTGCCGGCTTGGTGACTTTTTTCTTTTTGGAGGGATCTTCATCTACTATTGAAACGATATCGCCAGCTGGTGCTTGAGGTTGACTAATTAATTCCTTAAATGCTTTGGACTCCTCGGTTTCATTTTCCTCGTCGGTGAAGAAAATACTAGGTATAGAAGTATTTAGAAGCTCCATAAAGATTTTATATTGATAATCATTGAGCATAGCTTTAAAACGTGGAATCTTCCCACCGATCTTCATTCTTGGAAGATCGTAAAAGGAAGGAATAATGGATAATTCGATTAAAAACTTCATTGTCAAGTGATCTAAAATCAAAGCAGGCTTTTCATCTTCAGAGTGTAATTGTTCAATTGTGGTTTTAATATCAGGACCAATTAAAATTTGAGCATCTTGAAGAACCATATTAAACTTATCATACATATAAGAGTTTAATTTCTCCCAGTCTTGTTCAGTATAATTGTCTTTCTTTTGGTCTTTAACTTCACGGATTTTCTCTTTATCGACTAAATCACTAACTATACTGATATGACCGGCATCTAAAATCGCCACAGGTGAAGACCAACTTCCTGGATCAACAGGGATGATAATCAAAGGGGCTTGTAAATCCATCATACAATTCAATGTTTTATGTTCTTCGAAAGCATACTGCAATCCGATTCTAGTCTGTTTAGTAAAATCTTGAATGGTAGTCTCGGCAGCATTCATAATAGCCCCAATTGTATCAAAATGCATCTTTGGAGGTTTAAAGAATCTTGCGATTTCCTCAATAAATCTAGGATTATGGAATATAGTCATACTGTTCATCTTCAGCATCAATTTCGAGTTGGCGCTCTCGTCTAATGGGTTTGATTCAAACGATACATCAAAAAATGGTTCAAGTTCAGAAGAGCTTTCAGTTCCAGGGGTTGATTCATGGCTCATTTCAGGGTTTAATGGCTTAACACTTACAACATGCTTATAAAGAGCACTTTCGGAACCATCTTCAACTCTAAACTCATTCAATTTAAAGTCTATAAATGTTGAATCGGTTCTTTGGTAAAATGTGGTCTTACAACCTTCGAAAACAAATTCAGCTAAATTATTACCATTTTTACTTTTTCTAATAGCAAATGCACCCTTCTGTAAAACGCAGCCAACTGATATTTTAACTCTTTCACGGGGAATATCCAATGAATCCGACAACTCCTTCTGATCGTCGTATTCAATCGCATCATATAATTCATCACGCTGTTCTTCTGTTAATTTAAGGTTTTCTATAGGTTCCGTATCTAGCGAATCGCTGTTGCTGGTGGTATTATTATCACCCGAGCTACCACCCCACCAGGACGAAAACCAACCTTCTTGTTGCTGTTGCCGTTCTGCAGGCTTAGGTAAAGCTTTATACTCTTTCTTATATTCGATTCTAGCTAAGGATCTATAAAACTTAATGTCATCATAATTGAGAGCGATTTCAAGGTCATCCAATTCTTTTTGCTCTTCTGGTGTTAATATTGTGGTAGTAGTGCCTGCCGCTAACGATATTTTTGTTTTCCAAAGGGAAACATAAGCTTTACGTTGATCTCTTCTGGTTTTGAAATAGTCCCAAGTCCATTTATAGTTCTTCTCGTGAATTTCATCATAAACACATTTAAAGGCATATCTAAGCCATTGCTTAGGATCTTGTTCGATAGTGACCTTAGGTCTTAATTTTCTAAAACGATGAGTCTTCATGTACCAATCAATCTGTGAAGTAGTCCAAAGCATATCTTTATATTGATTACTATCTAAATCAACACTAAATTCATCAAAAAATAAATTCAAATCATAATGTGGAGCAGATTCAGTAGCTCCTCTCTTATTAACAGTTAAATGACCATTACCAGAAACAGGTTTTAAAACAAATTGTGTAGTTGGATCACAACGCGAATTCTTTTCAATTATTGATTTAAAAGTTTCAAGAAGTTGATCATGATCATCATTATAAATGGATTCATTATCTGTATTCCAGTACATAGTTAAATTTTTCAATGTTAATAATTTTCTAGCCATACTTGAAAACCCAGAGATAAAGTCAGCCATCCAAGACTCATCAGCTGAAACAGCGGATAATTCTTCTAGTGTAAAGCCAACGGCATAGGGTTGCTCGGTAAAAACATGTTCATCCTCATAACGAAAATGAATATTTCTAATTGTAACTTGAACATTATCAACAATTTTATTAATTAAACTATCTGAGAAGTTTTCAGTCTTTGCTCTTTCTTCTTCCGACATTTCTGAAGTATTAACATGAGCTTTAGTCATTAATTCAAGAGAATCCAATTTCTGCTGTTTAATTCTTTGTTCTCTCTTAGCATCCTCTTCAACATCAAATTCGGAAGGTAATCTAGGAGAAGCTAATAGATATGCATCATCGATTATGATCTTGACAGGCTTTGATTTAAGATTGGACCAAGGTATCTGTAATGTTAATTCACCCAAATGGCCGTATTTGACATCAACAGGCAATTCTAACTTCTCTAATGATTCTTTCTTCAATTTCAAATTCTTCAACTTCACGTCTCCACTCCAAATGGCTATATTCAATTGTTTTGGATCAAAGTTTTCCACATAGGCTCCCAAGAACCTATTTAGTATAGTGGCGACTAAGGACTCTAACATTGTGGTAATGCTGTTGTTGCTCGGAGTGCTGTATGATGTTGTGCGTTACGGTTGTAGCAATTGAAGACCTGAGAATGTTGCAACTATATGTTCTGTGAAGGCTGTAATCGAAGTAGAAGGTATGAGATTTGGGTTTGTGGAAAGGAAAGAATAGTTATAGACAAGAAGCACTACATGGGTTTAATTTATTTACTAGCATGCAGGTTTAGAAGTTTACAAACAAAATTTGTGGGACTGGGATTTGAATTAGGCCGCGGGTCTGGGCCATACAATAAATATATGTGATTAAAGCTCATATACAAAACGTAACAAAAAAATATACAGGCGTCCAAAAGGGACAAGGAAATCGGTGTGAAATCAGAAAATTAAAAGAGAAAGGGAAAAGTGCGTATTAAAATCTGTGTTGAAGTGTTTAAATGTTAGAATGTTGAAGTGGAGCTGCTTATTTGAATGGGTTGGCATCATGACCAGTGGAAGCTGTTTGGATGGTTTGATTGTCACCTCTGGAATATTCGGATCTTAAGTCAGAAGTGTTGATAGAAGCAGCATCAGTGTTGGCAGCAACCTGTTCAGCTTCAGTCATTCTTTGAGCTCTTGAACCAGCGTAACCGGAACTTGAACCTAATTTAATATTACTAAAGAAGCCCCTTGAACCATCACCACTCTTTCTCATCTTCTTGAAATAGAATAAGATACCAGCTAACAAAGCGGCAACCACAACAACTGGAACAACCACTGCAGGGACAATTGTCTTAACATTGCTATTGGATGATGACTTGCTAGTTGAAGTGCTGTAACCATTATCGGATGGAACTCTACTGATTGTAGAAGTGGCATCTGATGTTGAATCGATAATTCTTAATAAAGGACCTGATTTTGTACCTGTGTGATCAGCATCCGAATCACTTGTAACTAATGGAGTAATATTCAACCAGAAGTAACCGTCGTTCTTTGCATAACTTGATTTAATGTACCAAGCGTAGTAACCATTATTGTTTGAAATATATGAACTTGTGAATAATGCATCATCATTGTCTTCCATTGGATAAGCAATAGTTTGTAATCTAACTCGAGTAATATCATCACCACCCCAGTAAGTTGGATCCCAAGTAATCCAATAAGTTTCACCAACGACTAATTCGGTACCATTCTTGATGCAAAATGGATAACCGGTAGTACTATCGGAAGGAACTCTGTCGTTCATACATCTTAAAACAGGAGGAGCACCACCAGTACTATCTGGATAATCAGAATCAGTTGGAGTTGGAGATGCAGAAGTTGTGGAACCATCAGAAACAGTTGGTGTGACAGCATATGGAATACCTGAAGAATCTAAAGAAACCCAATTAGTAGCAGAATCGGTAACTGGAGAAGCAGATAATGTAACCCCATCAATAGCAGTTGGGGTGATCAAGACATTTTTTCCAGAAGATGTTGAAGTCCAAATGTTTTCTGATAAGACGTTTTGAGAATCATCTCTTTTTATAACATCGATAACTTCAGCTGGTAAACCAGCAGCGTTGGAAGCCGATAATAAAAATGAAGCGGTTGCAAATAGTGTACTAAATTTCATCTTTTAGAATGTGGAAAACGTATAGTACCAATTACCAGAGTTATAGTGTTGCACTAGCACATTTGCAGATATTTAAGAAATCAAACCACTTATATACGAATCAGATTAAATCAATCAAATTTTCTTGGTAAAAAAAGGTTTTTATCTGAAGGGGTGAATCGCCGACAAGGCCGATAGTGGATAGAGTAGAATCTGTTTGAATCTGTGGAGATTCTGTGTGTCGCTCGCTAAACTACATCTGCAGCTATTCTGTCTGCAAAATGATTGAGTGTGGATTTTATCGATTCCTAGTGGGAAAACCTGTATGTAATGTCAGAGACGTTATTAATGACAGGGTTCAGTAGAACTATAAAAGTAAAAGCCCATGGCTTGACGATCGAAAGTAATGAAGATTCAAGACGAGCCGAATTGCACTCTAGCAAAAAAAAAAAAAAAAAGAAACATATCTCCAAAAAGTCTTAGTAAAGATTAATTAACAATCAAGCCACTGGTAAATATCCACACCCTATACACTTTACTCTAAAATATGTCAAGAGATCTGGTTGATATAGTATGGGTCGAATCGGTTGTATAACCAATGATATTCCTTCTAGTTCCATCAATTTGATAATGGAAACTCAACACTTCTCTTATATGTAATCATGCATTAACGTTAAGAATTATAGGTAAAAAGAATACATATATGTAGATAAGAAATCACTGTAAAAGTATTAATATATTAATTAAACAAAAGAAGAAAGTAAGTAGTCGTATCAAAAGATAAAAAAAAAAAGCGTCGTAAGAAATAATATATAGACAAGAAAGGAGTGTAGTGATCAAACAAAAGTTAAATGGGGGTTCGCAAAAAAAGGAGTGACACATTAAAAAAACTAATATTTTTAAAAAACAATTAGTAAAAATTGAAATAAAAAAAAATTAAGGTAAAACACCCCAACATACGAATGAAAACTGTAGTTGGAAGGACATATTATAACAAAAAGGTATGAAAAAAATAAGAAGGGAAAATAACGTTAAATTGCTTGACATAATAAATGATAAAACTGATGAACTTCCTTTTTTCTCTTTTAAAAAAAAAGTTTGAAATATTTTCTCGGCCATCAAACGGACATTATAGCAATAAGAAATATAGTAGAAAATAAAAAAAAGTGAAGATATGATAAAATTAATGTACAGTTGCTAAATGTATAACAAACATAGATAATGGATGAAGAAGGTTAAATTAGATGATCGATGCATTTGTGTGAAAAGTGCTTGATGACACGGGAAACTGAAGTAAACTATTATTATTATTTTTGAAATTTGAAATTTGAGCTTAAGAATTGTAACTTTCTAATATATCTTTGTAAAGTTGACTCCATATATGCAATTAGTAAAATAAAAATAAAGATCTTAAAGGAACATTTAGTAAACATCTTCAACAACAGAAGACACATTCTTTTCAAGATCGATATTAAGAGCAGCTGGAAGGTTTGAATCTTTTCTATTTCTGGTTTTCAAGTATTTAGCTTGTTTATGAGGGTTCAATCTGGTATAATTATTTCCTTGAGACCATGGTCTGAATCTGATAACATTCCAAATTCCTTTCGTAACTCTCTTGTAGTTAATAGAACATAACGCACAAACCAACAAGTATTCAAGGAACATTAAGGTAAAAGCAAGCAAAAAGCCACAAACAACAGTAGTTGGGAGGTGTTTAGCAGCAAATAGGAGCACCTGAGCATCATCAGCATGCCAGGAGTTACCTTTTGAAATTTTGAAGAAAGAACTCTCAGTACCTTTATAATCCTGTGGCAGCAATATTCTAACAACAGCAGCATCAGGCACGCCCCATCTCTTATAGGATTGCCAAACAGCGGATAAAAATAAAGGACCAGTTGTATACATGATAGTGATATAAGGATCTACCCAATTTCTGTTGTATTGCTTTAAAGAATCAATAGCTTTTAGGAAGAAAGGATGTCTAGGAACAGAACCCATAACGTCATTTGAAATACCGCTTGGCGCAGTAGTTCTGACAAAGGCGGGAACAGTTAATAAAGGATCCAGTCTTCTCTGGCAGCCATCATCTAGATCAATGTATACACCACCAAAATGGCTTAAAACAAAATATCTAATTGAATCAGCTCTTTGAATTGGGTATTTATAAGAATCAAAAGTATCAAGAAACCAAGGGAATTCTTCAGCAATAAAATCCCTGGCCATATCATCAGTCCAAAGAATGTACTGGTAATCTGGATGCAAGTCGATACAAGATTGTTGACCAGCTTTCCAATTCTCAGGAATATCAGTTGTTTTATAAGTTTGATGAATAATTTTTGGAATCAATTGAGGGTGTTGTATATCCGAATCAACTGGATTTACTTCTGAATCAACTAAGCCATCTTTTCTCTCATAACCAAAATCAAATAATAGAGTGATTAAGTTGAAAAGTAAGTAAGTTAAAAACACCGCTAAGGCGCAGTGTGCATAGAATAAGTATAAGATTTCTCTTTTCATTGTGTTTTGCAAGAGTATGAGTAAGTGTTTTTCGAAGGTATGACAGCAAGGGCTAAAGTCGTATTAAGTTGATGAACTATACCAGAAGGAAAAGAGCAATCAGTATATATATATAGGGAAAACCGTAGGATTGGGAATGACGTTCGAAGTAGGTGCAGCTAAAAAGTCAAAAGGTGTAAACAAATGTGCAAATGTTTCTAAAAACTCTGATGAGACTGACGGGTGCTGCAAAAGAAGTGAAATTTGCTATTAGGGTGAGTAGAAGTGTTTGAAGGTAGTAAAGTCGACCTGTATTGAAATGTTTGGGGAGTGGGTAAGGATGACTATAAGTAGGAAAGTCCGTGCAAAGGGCAAGTTGTTTATCAAAAGAAGGGATGAGAGCTAAGTAGGCAAAAAATGGGGACACTGCTGATATATAAAACAACCAACAATTCCACCATCGAATCTGCTCAGTTTCTCAAGAGGAGAGGAGCAGCACCACGAGTTGTCGACACCCGCCCGGCAGGTCCAACAGCCGGACTGGGTCCGTTGTAGCGCGTCGATCGCTTTCCCGGCCAAACTTTTTCTAGGTGGCTCGGATCGAGTACATTCCATGGCCTACGGACTTCTTTTAAGGCCGCCTCTGCAGTTAAACCCACTTAATTTATAAATTCTATCTTAATCACAATCTGGGAGTCTATCTTCTCTCCGATACTTTAATGACTATTGTAGCTATGAAGATGAAGTGAAGTATGGCCATAGAAGGTAACTCACTATAGAAGTGGGTCCTGGCCCGTCAGCTGACCAAGTCTCGCCGGCCTAAACGACCCCTGTACAGCATGGCCCAGTTGAGGCTGAGCTTATCGACAGTCGACAGTCGACAGTCCCAGTCCCCTGAGAAAAGAGAAAAAAAAGTAGGTATTCATACACGTCAGACGGGGGGAGTACAACTTCGGGATAAATTGCCAACGCCGAGGAGAACGGCCGAGGAGAGCGGCCGAATTTTGTTTTTTTGAGGTCATCTCCACCACAGCATATATATATATATATATAATAGACGTAGATTTCATCGTATATTCGAGCTTGCTCAATTGTGTGTCGCCTTTGACGGACATATAATTGGTCTTTAAGGGTACATAATGACAATAACAGGGGATGCTAGAAAAGCTAGGAAAGCTGGTGACCACTATCATCCCACACATCATGCTTAGCTAGAGCTGATAAGAAGAAGGTTTAGCGAGCGAGAGAGTCCTTTATTAAAAGCTGATGACGTGACATATTCCATCGATCATAATGTTGAAGCTGGATTTATGGCAGTCTACAGCTATCTATAGCTATCTATAAACCGATTTTCAAGTCTAGTTCGTGTATCATGTAGGATTAATTGATTCATATATAAACAAAGGGGAAAACTGGGACCTGTTTTATAATTAACGAGTGATTACTGGTTTTTGCATGAGTTAAGCACCACTCCATATGGAATTATGGATGGAATTATGGTCAAGCTGCCATATAACTGACTTTTAATTATAATTGGAAACTTTATTCTTTCAAAGTTACTTGATGAATCATCACGTTCAAGAGAAAATTAAACAAAGGGATAAAGAAGTGGCATGTGCATCCAGCAGCAGGTTCAAAAAAAAAAGGGGTAGCAAAGCATAGCGTAGGATCATCATTTGACCATTTTTATTGATCTACTACTAATTAGAGGACGACCAAATCCTTTAATTTGAACTGGTGACGACTATATTGTACTTGGACAGACTGTATTTTTAGCTAGTAGATCAGGGTACTTCAATGATTCTACCATGACAGAGCCCACAAATCTTTTCTTCACTCAAACACTACCTTGGACCTTCCCTGGAAGTCATCTTGGTCATCTTTGTCATCCTGGCACCCAGCAGCACCTGCCACCAAGAACACCAGCAAGTAAGATGCACCGCCTTGTCTTTTAATTTGCGTCGATCGACATTAGCGACGCTCTGTCAGGTCGTGTGCATCCCAGCCTCCCACGCACAAAATTCAACACAAAACTCAAAAAAGCCAAACCGAAATCAAAACCAAAAAAAATATGAAAATTTTTTCAATTTTCAGCGTTTTGTTTGAACTTAACCATATTTGAGCAAACGAATGCCTGAGCCTGATTTGGTTCGACTTTGACTTTTGCCCCTACCTGCCTGTACTTCCAGCATCGTAGACGTAATCTGCCCGTGTGTTTCTTTCTATTATCCTCCACGTAGCACGTTGCAACACCGTAGTATTGTGACTGTAACGGATCGAATATTGCCCTTTTGTCTTTTGTCCTTTGTTCTAGTGCCCACTGAGCTCTCTGATTCGCTCACTCACACTACCATCTTAACTTCCAACTCGACATTCTAACAGAAATAATTTCGAAAAGTTTTGTATCGATCTTTCCTCCACTACCACCTCCACTCTGCCCTACCATCACTTCCCTTCCTCATATTTTCATCTCGTAGTAGCTTCCACTGCTCCATCTAGTGATTCTCTACTCCTCAAACTTCTAAAGACTCTGGTTCTATTTTTCACAAGCGGATTTTACACCCACTTTCTAAGACCTCTTTCTTACGTCCATCTACAAGTCTCTCTATCCATCATATAGAAGGCTACTATTACATAGAGAATAACATCCAGAAACCAAGTTAATTTCATACTATACCCTCCCAATTCAAAATTTTCATATTCACGGGTATTTTATCCTCAACTTTAACACTCTCTGGCACTCTATTTCTGCATTTGATTTAATCCTAATTTAAATTTCTCCTTACACCTTCATATATCTCTTTTTATAAAAAGTCTCCTCAATAAATAGAAACAACTCAAAAAAAAAAACTAGCACTTTTCATAATGTCAACAATATTCTCTTATGCACACGCTGCTGGCGCTCCAGCTCCTTCTAAAGACGAAAAGCCAACCACCGCCACTACCACCACTACCAATACCACTGCCACCACTACTAATTCCAGTACACCAGAAATTGAAAAACAAGTCGAATCTTTATCAATAGTTGACGAAAGTGTTCCGGCTAGAGAATCCACTCCTGAACCAGTTAAGAAAGAAAAAAAATCTTTAACTCCAAAGAAGGAGAAAAAGTCCAAAGATTCTGAAGAATCCGATGAAACATCGCCTTCTTCTGAGTCTGCTTCAAAAGATACGACACCAAAGAAACTTAAACTTGCCCCTGCGCCTTTGCCTTCTACAAATGTTTGGGGAGCTGCTCCTTCCGTTACACCTCAAGACTCTTCTATTATTGAATCAATAATATTGTCTGAATCTACAACTGAAACTACTTCTAATAACTCCAATGTCGTTAAGGCTTCAGGAAAAGCTGAGAAATGGGTTCCTTTTAAGGCCTCTGTTGTGATTGCTTCTTCGAAAAATAATGGTAATAGAAATGGCTCTTCAAAGAAGAAACCAAAGAAGAAATCTACTTCTCAAGGTAAAGATCAACAACAATCTGAATCATCATCGAAAGATAGTAGTAAAAAGTCATCCAAAAGATCCTCTTCAAAGTCTGAAAAGAATGAATCTGTAAAGGAATCCTCAACTACTCCAAAGTCTTCTGAAGCTAAGAAAGATATTAAATCTGAAGTTACTGCTGCTACTTCCGAAGATATCACTACTGATCCATCCACAACTAACGAAACCGAATCAATTCCTTCTAATACTGATGTTATTGCCGAACCAACTGAACAAACTGCTGTTGCTGAAAAGGCTGTTGAATATGCTAATGGTTCGTCTGCTCTCAAACCAATTGAAGCTACTTCTGCTGAACTAATTCAAGAAGAGCAAGCGCATTTACCACAAAGTAATAAGAAACATTATCAATCTAACAACTTCAATAACCAGCATCACAATTTCAAATCTGCTCCAAATGGAAACGGCTATCATCATGCCAGTAAGCCTTACAACAGCAGTAACGGTAATGGTCAAAATAGATCTTACAACAAACATAATAACAGTAATGGTAACAGCAATTCTCAATATATGCAAAGGCCATACAGAAATTCTAACAATGGTAGTAATCCACAGCAGCAAGGTCAAGGTAGAAGATATAGTAACCAAAATGGTAAAATGATGCATTATGGCAACTCTTACAACAACAATAGACAATATTATGTTCCAAATCAATATAACGGTAACAACAGACATCAAAATAATCATCATAACAATGGTAATCATAGAAATGGTGGTTACCAACCTTCATATATCATGGCTCAACAACCATTTTATTCTCCTGTTTCTTATATTCCATATGCTGCCGCTCCATTTAACCCAGTGCTTGGTGGTAGCCAAGCTCCAGTTGCTGTTGGTGGTCCACAAGATGCGAATGCAACAGAACTTATGTTAGATACTTTAGCTACTCAAATTGATTATTATTTCTCAACTCAAAACTTGATAAAAGATATCTATTTAAGAAAAAATATGAATGATGATGGTTTCTTACCTTTGAAGATTATTGCAGGTTTCTATAGAGTGTCTGGTCTATCATATGGTGATATTAACTTAGTCATTGAATCTTTACCAAAATGTAAGAATTTAGAATACGGTTTTATTGAATTAGAAAATGGTGAAAAGGAATACAAGGTTAGAACCATTATTGATACACAAGCCTGGATTTTAGCTGAAGATCAAAGAGTTGATGCTGGTAAGGATGCCAAATCTCCAGCTATCATTACTGCTGAAGAATTAAAGAAGGATGAATCAAAAGAAGAAGTTGAACCAAAGCAGGAAGAATTAGAAAGTGAAGTTAAAGCCGAGAACTAACGACAATTATGTGTTTTGTTGATATAAAATAGAATATAAAAATTAATTATTTACTCATAGTTTTTGTTGAAAAAAGTTATTGTTCATTCTGATATCGTTAGCTGTTTCTTAAACTATTATCGAATTGGAACTTACTATATTCATTTAAGTCGTATATCTTTGCTTGCTTTGTTTTTATTTCTTTCTTCAGTCACTTTTTATGCTTTTTTAAAAAACCTTTTCCTTTTGTTCTTGTTAATTGATTTTCTTGACTGTTTTACTCCCCAGTCATGATCTCATGATATTTTAATGCTCTAGTTTTTAATTTCAGTTTACTCTTTTTTGTCACTATTACTATTATTATTATGCTTGCCTTTTTGTTGTTTGTTCCCTTTGTCCCTTCACTTTGAGGATTTCCTTACTTATTTTATTGAAAATGATTCCTCTTCCCACCATTCACTTTATTTCATCATGCTCTTTAGTGTTTTTCCATAATCATGTTTTATCTTGAAAGCACTGTTACTTACTAACTACATTTTTTATTACTTTATCATTGGTTTTTGTTACTACATTATTTCTTTTCTTTTTTTTCAGTTTTTTGTTTGGCTACACATTATAAACTAAATCAAGACAACTCTAGCACATACATATATGTCATTTGAATCAAGGAAATAAAGCAGTGTGATATCTTTACTTTTACCTTTTCCGTTCTTTGATTTAAGCCCTTACTTTTTTTCACAAACTTTGTACATAAACTTGCTTGGAATTTTAAATCAAAATTATCTTATTCAAAATTCTACATCTTTCTTGTGTTTTTTAACTTTACAAAACTATATTTTTTTTTTTTACTCCATTATTTTTGTTTGGTATTTTTTTATTATTTTAATCAATCTTACAGTTTTTTTTTATATCTAAAACTACCCCTTTTTTTATTATTCTTTTTTGTTTTTTATGTTTCTAACTATTGTGTTAGTTATAGCTCTTTTATATTATATAGCTGATCTAATGCAAATCAAAAAAAAAGACAAGTTTTCTTCGTACATAGTTAATTGCATTGATTTCAGGTCTTTTCCAAGAAACCTGGTGCAGAGGTGTTCTAGAGAGATAGCGAATATGTGTTTGTGTTTGCCTTCACCAAGATTTACTAGAGATAACACCATCAATTGGGTGACAGAGGCTGCATTCAAAACCAAGTGTTCCTGTTTATCCAACTAGATTGCACGCAATAATGTCGGATCAATTTACTTCTGTTCAATGGGATAGAGATGAGGGTGAAAACACTACGAACAAACCACAAATTTCCAGCACCATAGCTGAGTCAATCAAAGAGGAGGACGATGATGTCTCATCATCTAACAACGATTCAAGTCACGATAAACATAGTGATGGTGATGAGAATGATGGTACTGAATCTGATCAGTCCGGATTGCTCAAATTACCGGAAGAAGCCAATAATACAAAAGATGAGCCCACTGGTCAGACTGTTAAACCAAGTACTTCTGAAGAACATCACAATAATGGTTTGACTGGTTCTGGTTTACTTTCTGTTGGCTCTTTAGATCATGATAGTAAAGATAAAGAAAATAACCCATTAATTCAACACCCAAGTGAAGATATCTCGCAATCACAATCGCCTCCAAGGCCTTCAATCACACAACCAAAGCCTCAACTTTCAAGTGTTACTGCAGTTCATGAAGAGCCTGAAGTTGATGATTATTTCATTGCAACCACAGTTACAAATTCATTAACTGAATATGATGGTCAGAATCCATTTACATCCTATTTGATTTCAGTTAATACTAATAATCCAAAATTGAAGGAAAAGAAATTTCAGATGAGAAAGAGATATTCTGATTTTTATTTCTTGTATGAATGTTTATTAAATGATTATCCTACCTTAGTTATACCTCCATTACCAAACAAACAAAGATTAGAGTATATTAAAGGTGGTAGATTTACCGAAGAGTTCACTGAAAAAAGAGCCATTTCTTTGAATAACTTTTTACAGAGAATTGCCAGACATCCTATTCTAAAGCATTCGCAGGTGTTTCATGTATTTTTGGAGAATCCAGATTATTGGATGACTTATAAATCGAATTTGAAAATTGGTTCAAATACTTTAGATACTTCAAATTCAGCATCACAAAATCTAGAGACCTTTACTGATTACATAATGAATTCATTCAAGAGACCAACTTTGGAATCTAGTCATCAACGTGAATTCAATGATATTCAAGAGAAAACAGCAAAGCTTCAAGAAAATTTAACTAAGATTGATGGAATTTATTCAAAAGTTTTGCACAAACAACAAAATTTATCTGATGATTTCTCAAAATTTGGTGATGAAGTTTCAAAATTAACCATTTTATTAAATAATGATTTTGATGGTAAGTATAAATTAGATGATGAGATTCCAGATTCAAAAACAAAAGAGATCTCATCACAGTTTAAGAGTTTTTCTTCAAATTTGAAAACCCTGTCCGAAAGAATGTATAACTTAAACCATGACATTGAATATAATTACCTGACTTCGTTAAAAGACTTGGAGCATTATATTTCACAATTGAAAAACTTAATAAAGATTAAAGATGAAAAAGCATTAGATTATGAGATGTTATGCAACTATCAAGAAAAATCAAAACAAGAAAAAGATCATTTAGCTCATGGTGGGTCAATTACTTCTACCGCCGAAGGTACGATTTCACTCATAACGAGGAAATTAGGTAATTTCACTGGATTAGGATCGCAAAATGGTAATGGCAATTTGGAAAGTAACAGAATCGCTGAATTGGATTCAAAGATCCAACTGTTGGAGAATGAGAAAAAGAATGCTAAAAACGTCTATGATAAATACGAAGCTGATATAATCAACGAGTTTCAATTATTCGAGAAAATAAAAAATGATGAAATCACTGATTCCTTAAAGAATTTAAACGGCGCTTATTTGGAGTATTATAATAATTTGATTAAAGACTGGAAAGACTTACAAGTTAGTACACATACTAACGTGTTTAATTCGAAACTTTCAGAAAATGATGAACTTTTTACAAATAACGATGTTTTAAAAAATAATGAACTGTTAAATGAGAGTTTGGATAAGTTGAAAGAACGTACGGCAGCAGTTAATGCTGCTAATGCTACTAATGCTTCGAATTTGTCTACTACTTCTAGTTGAGAGCAATGAAGTTTTTAATTTTGTATTTTTTTTTTTTTGGTCTATCTTTTTATATATCTTCTAATCTAGTTTAATTATATTCGTTTGAAGTAACATTATATAAAAGGTTATAACCATACAAATTTCAAGTAGTAGTAAAGTTTAGTGGTCTATTTTCTGTTTTTTAGGATTTGGTTCTGGTGGATTACTTAATTTACCGGTCGCATCGAATTCCAAAAACTCATTCTCATTGTAAATATATTCGTATTCATATCCAAACATATCAACAAAGTCTTCCACCTTTAAATAATCTTTGTAGTTTAATTTAGGAAATTCGTTTAATTCTAATTTTCTCTGCTTTTTACCTAAGGCAGTTGGACTTCTTTCATTTTCTAGTAAATAAAATCTTCGAAGCAACAGAATAGCCTCCTTAGATAAAAAGCCAGGGTAAACGGTATAAGGTGAATCCAACTTTGACTTATCATGGTCGCATAAAGGGTAGTCTTTATTAACTTTGAAAACAGACCCATTACCACCAAATCGTTCATTACCACAACCGAAAAACACTCTTCTAATTCCTATCTGTCTCAATAAACTGGCACACATGATGCATGGCTCAACAGTAACATATAAATCAGTTTCTTTCAACACATCTCTCCAATTATCTGGGTATTTTGATCGTATGTGATCGTAACCTTCGAACTCGGCATGTTTTGTACCATTTAATGTTATGTTGGTTTGATTGAAACCTTTGGCTATGATTTCATTGTTGTAAACATATACACAGGAAACCGGGACCTCTCTAACTTCCAAAGCTGATTCTGCCACTTCTAAAGCTTTCTTCATCCATTTGTAATGTGTTGTAATGTCTCTGTGCATGATTTATGGTTAAAAGTGGCGGATTAGCAATTGTGTGATGAGCTCCTAGACATTAACCTGGTAAAAAAAAAAAAGAGATGCGAGGTGTGTTTTGAGTTTTGTATTTACTTCATTGTTTACGTGTTTCCGTGTTTTGGTGTTTACTAATACATTGTACAACACAACATAATATTTTCGGTCATGTCTACACTGCTGGAAAAGAGAAATAAAGTTAGGAACTTGGAAGCTGAAATAGCAAAACTGCAAGAACAATATGAAATGTTACAGTCTATCTCTCGTTCTGAAGAGGCTGATCAACCTGATTTAAATGAAACCACTCCGCCTGTAGAACAACAGACACAAATACAAGGGAGTCATGGATTAGAAATGGGAGACATTACACCTCCTCGAATGCACACATTCAGAAAGAGAGTTAGAAAAGAAGAAGACTATTATGATATCCCACCTGCGGCCCATCATGAATATTTTGATGAGTTGATTAATTCAATTATGGTTGATGGCTTGCAAAAATATGATGAACAAGAGATTGAAAGAGAATCTAATAGAAAAAAACGATTGAAACTAGATCAAATGAAGAATGTTAAATACTATAATGAGTTGAAATCTAAATATGTGCCTCGTATTCAATTAGAAAATATTTATAGACTTGGAGGAATAACAGCGTTTCCAGTGAATGATCCAACTTCTCAAAGTTATGACCAGGAAGACGAAGACGAAGATGATAACATTGCCAGTGATGGTGATGATAAATATCTTGGTATACGTTTTGATATATTTGATGTTAAAATATGCAAATACGTTACCCCTCATTATATAATTTTAAAGAAATCAGAAAAAAATGATAATTGGGATTTATTCAAAACAACTATTCCTAAATTTATACCTTATAAACTGATTGCTGCTAAATACTTAAATGTAGATTTATTTAGTTTTGCCTCTGAAATTAAGGAGAATTTGATACAGTTACAATTGAAAAAAGGTATTTTTATATCATTAAAGGAGTCACTAAATAAACCTTCAAAATTAGATCATGATTTAGGATTTAACAAGATTAACATTAACATTCAGAATAGGTTTGAAATCATTCTTATTTGCAACTTGTATGAAATAACCAATGTGATAGTGATAGGTAGTTATGAAGAAAGTCAAGGGTTGTTAACGTCCCAATTGAAAAAGAAGCTGGAGCTAGTGTTGGAAGGCTGTGAAATCGGGACCTTGGACACCCAGTTTTTCCAGATCTTGGAAGAATGTGGAATATCCGTGTAGGTTAATAATGCCTTTTATATCCAGCTAGTTGCTGTGTAATATATAATCTCGTGTATTGTATGTACAGAAGCTTATATATCAGTTTAGTCTTTGAATTAAGCATAAGGCCATCTCATCGAAAAGCAGGAAGCAGCTTATCCGCCAATCTGGTACGCTCGCGGCCCAACGGGCGATTTGTATACTGATGCACCACTGAACCATCTTTTGCTACTGGTTCAACACTTTTTATGTGTTCAGACAGATGAAGATCATCGTATCTAGAAGATTCTCTTTATTTATGATGGAGGCTATAGATCCTGTTCTGAATTTTGTATATGACAGGAAGCATAGTACCAAGCTGTTACTTCTCTTTCCTTGTTTGCTCACTTTTGGATTAGTTGTCAAATTCATATTTTTTGTTTTTGCAATTAACATTGACCCACAGGCGACTTTAATACTTAATTCTGGGAGTTTCTTAAACCAATATTTAGCAGGCACTTCATTTCAGTCATTTGCATCAACTGTGGTTTTGGTGAGTACTTTTGTGTTGGTGTTTAAAGTTTCTGGTGTTAGCTATAGAGAAGAAGGAATCAATAGCTATTTACCATTAACTGCAAGAGACGTTTCATCAGAAGAAATTAATCAGAAGCAATTGATCATTAGACAACTTTCAAAATTGGGCATTTTATTCACGTGGATTTTTGCCTTGATAATATGGTTTTTCGGTGATTCATTATATGATAGGTTTTTAAAGTACACAGGTGGTCATTGTTCAAATGAAGATTTTGATCTGAATTACCGGGAATGCAGAAGCCTTGATTCTGAGAATAAATGGGTTGGTGGTATTAAGTTCAGTGGGCATAGTTTAATCTTAAGTTGCTTTACAATGTCTTTAATTTATGAATTCAGATCTGTGTATAGAACACATCTCATCAATAAATTGAATAGCATTTCAAATTATAAAGAAACAACTGCATTTCATACACTTTTGGCCATCTCTGTCCTTTTATGTGGTTGTTGGATTATGTTGTTTTTGATTACTGCTGTCTTCTATCATACTATACTTGAAAAGATTGTTGGGTTGTCGTGTGGTTTGTTGATTCCATACTTGTTTTACATCAAACTCAACTCAATATTTACTATTCTTTAGACTTTTATTTCTCGCATTTTACTTACTTATACTGTTTTATATTTCTGGTTTCTAATATATATATAAATTAAATTAAAAATTTTTTTGTTTGTTTCGGCCATAAAACAATGTTCCTATAAATATTTCTTTTGGAAAGAAAAACTGGTATAAACTATCTACACAAAAGATCAATTGCAAAGAATCAAAGAAAAGAGAAAAAAGAAGAAAGGCGAACTAATTGTATACATAAACGTAAGATAAAGTAAATAACTAGAGAACAGGAATCGTGAAAATCAGAAAAAGAAAGAGTGAGAGTGGGCGGCTAAGAATAAATATGATAACGAGAAAATAAAAAGGCGAATAGAAAGTGGATGAGATAAAAAACAATTAAAAAAAACACACTTAAATATTAATGAAACGCAAAGACTATAGTAAAATTGTAATAATGACCAACGCAAAGACCCAAAAAAAACCTAATGTACAGTACTTCTATCATCTTCATCGATAAGACTTTGTTCATAATACAAGTATTTAAGATAGGTTGTTTCACTGTTGAAACTTAACCAATCTTTAGTGTAAGTTGATAAAATTACCCAATTCTTGACATTTTCTGAACGAGCAGGATTTTTCATAACTTTCTTCAATATTAATTCTAGAACAGATGAGAAAGTGATACCAACAGAAGTCAAACGATAATTTTTAAAACTTTTAACAATTGATAATAAAAGTTGAGTGTATCTGTACACTTGCGGATAACATCTAGTTGAGCCAATAATCTGAAACATTGGAATATTAACGCTTGGCTCAATTGGTAGCATCACTGCAGGATCACCTGTTGTTAAAAATGTCTTAAAATCAGAGACACTTTTAGTAATACCATTAAACAAACTTTCCTCAGCTGTAATCTTAGATAATTTCTCCTTCAAGTAATCCGAAATAACATCATCCAATTTCAAACTATTAAAATCATCAAGTAGCTTATAAGATTGGGTTGTTAATGTATAGTTCAATTCATCAGTGAATTCACTAACATGAACGATGGATCTCATTGAGTCAACAAAATGTTTAGCCAGCTTAGTTCTCTGTTTGTAATCAATTGTATCTGGTTCCAATTGTTTTAATTCTCTTGAATAAATGCTTTCATATTCTGATGACAGCTGAGTTAGAATTGTTCTTAAATCTTTAAATTCAGGCTTATAAGCTAAACGCTCAAGACCTTTAACAACATTATTACAAACCAATAGTTCAAGCATGTAATTTTGAGGATAACCATAATTGTGATTATTATTATTGAGTAAGATTTGTTGAGCACCTAACCTAAAATTTCTTTTTTCCAACAAACTTGTTAAATAAGCATAAAATATTGATTCAGTATCTGGATTCATTGAAATTAAACCAACTGTTGATTCAAAAGTCTTACTTTCACTTTGAGACTTCATGAAATCAGAATATGCTAATTCCGATCTTTCAACAACAGATTTTGGTAAGTTTAAGTTACAAATCAAGATTCTATTCAGTTTCAAATTTGAGTCACCGTCATCCAACTGTTCAACCAGTTTGATATAACGATCTTTTAACTTGATACCAGTATAGTGATATTTAGATTGACCTCTGATGCCTAATCTTTTAGTTCTAATTTTAGGAAAAGCGATTCTGATCAGTTTACCAATAGACGAAGGGCCAATAGCTTCAACTTTTAAGGAGTCACATAAATTATGATAAATTAAATATAAAGAAGATCTTAAAACCTCAGTACCTCTTTCATTTGTGTCGGTAACATAGGCAATTTCCATCAGGCACCTAATTGAGAAAATATTTTTAAAGTTTTCGCGTTCTTTCAATGAAGATTTGGAATTAATCTTGTAATATTTGGCTAAATCAGATAAGCTGATCCCTTTATCAATGGTTTCTTGGACACCTTCAATTATCTTTTGCTTGAATTTCTTGTATTTATTTGTGTTTGTGATTGATTTTTGAGAAGGACCACTTGCAGGTAAAGAATTAGATCTACTATCAAGATTATCAGCATCATCAAAGTCATCGTTATCGTTTCCTTCATTAACGGCGTTTGTTGCAGAAACCAAAGCACTGGACGCGCTCTGCTGTTGGTGTAACTGTTGTTGAGAATGGCCAGGAAGTTGTTGAGCAAGACCAGGTTGTGCTTGCTGCTGCTGCTGCTGCTGGTGATGAATATGATGGTAAGGCAAAGACATGTTATGTCTCTGTAACATGTATCTTGAATGTTCATAACCTTCAACTGGCGAAACCACAGACTGATCACCGTTGAAAGAACTACTCAAAGGAGCAGCTTGAGGAGGCTGGGTAACATAATCTTGATAATCTGAATGATGGTGATAATTAGAATGGGTTTGGACTTGGTTTTCTGGGTTAAAAAGAGGTTGGACCTGAGACATATAGGAGTCCTGCAGTTGGTTTAAATGGTGGGATTGTGGTTGAGATTGGTAATTGTATGGGGGATTCGCAGAGTTAGTGGCATGTAAGGGAGACACCTCAGAGAGGGTCTTTGGATGATCGTGGATGGTATCCATTTGCATGTTGTCTTTATCTTTCTTGACGAAGCTGGCAGTATTCATACTGTTGAACAATAGGAAAAGGGAGAAGAAGTGGGAATGGGGACGGTATTTATGTGAAATGGCAAATGTAGACGAGCAGTTTCCCTGGTATATATAACGGGAGGCAATTGTTCCCGAGCTAACAATATTGGATTGTTCACGAAGTACCAAGATGGAGAAGGGTTCTAGAAGCGGACACCCATATCGAGCTGAGTGATCCTTTCATTTTAAACTAACCGTGAATAGACGAAATTAACGAGCGCAGGAGCAATTAATTTTAATATTGATCATTCTGAACTCTGAATTCTGGATAAAATTCTAATTTTATTTGAATGCTTCATTTAAGTTCTTGAACATTGCGAATTCCTAATCGAACAAATGGTATGCCTAATTAAGCACTAATGAAATATGGGTGCTATTATGTGCTGCAGTGGGGAGTTGGTGGGAGTTTGTGGGAGTTAAGGGAGACATGGAGCGGAAAGAAGGCTGGAAGGGGTAGTAATTGGTCTGTTTTGAGAGACCTCAAGGGAAGGCCGGTGTCATATTGGATTACTCGGGTTTAACTGGGGGAACTAGAAATTAATTATAAAGGAGTACGGTGGTTGAAACTGATTTATTTTATTTTTGTTTATTTTTGTTCAAGAGCCGCGGGCTGATCGATCTGCGCACGCACTACCCGGTCCCCCCCCCATTCTTATCTCTGCATATGCCGTAGTTAGGTGGAAACTCAGTGGATCTGGAACTTGGATCAAAAGGTATGAGCAGCTTGTATGATTCTGGGAGGTGTCAAGTTGGATTCAACATAATTGCTGGCAATTGAAGGTGAACTTGAAGTAAGTAGGCAAAAGCTTCGAACTTCTGCCCGGTCTGGAGTTAGTCCTGCCCAACAGCCAATTGTTCTACCCAGTTTCACGCTAGAGCCGAAACAAGTAGCTTTGTCGAAAGTTTCGGTAACCAACTAGGTCTTCCAAAAATTCGATCGGACGATGTTTTGATCTAAATTTGCCAATTGCCAATTGGCCAGGCTGTTAATTGGCCGGCCAGCGATATATAGTAGATATATGCTTTCCTTCGATATTTGACACCTTACCTCATAGCTAGCTAGCACACACAGAATCCACATACTTTACTTAACTCCTTAAGGATATATATGAGATCAAGCAAGGTAGCTGTAGTTCAACCGTGATTGATCAGTCACATATATATCTCGCTAATTATGTGTCAATTATATAGTACATATGGATGGGCTTCAAAAGTTAAGAGATCAAGCTTTAACGTGTACAGTTGTTATAAATATAATTTGATAAAATTTCAATATATACACAGTTATGACCAAATTTTACTTAGAATATTGGAATTGACAAGCTAGGTTCTGGGCCCGGGGCCTATCAATGGAATTCTGAAAATTCTTATACATATATGTATATAGATTTGAGCGTGGTTGAACGTTATTGGTCGGGGCATATGGTTCGTACATACAACTAAAACGTCGGCGAATTTACCTTTACAGTGTACATATATGCAAACCCTGCCACGTATTATAATTTTTTATAAGCTCAATTATAATTATACAACCGATGTTTCCTTAATCAGTAAATGGCCCGATTGATTCATATAACTGTTTGAATTGAGATATAATGATTATATACAATAGCATGATTATCTATAATACTTAATGAAGTGTAGCTGCTACCTTTTCTATATAATTAAGTTTTCAAACGATGTACGGTGGTGAATAATCCATATAGAATAGTTACTAGTATTCAACTGTTGAATCTGCCTATATACCAATTAATTCTCTTCGCCATATATATCACCACATTAACAGAAAAACGGTAAAGACTAATGTGGACTTACAGCACCAGCTAGCTCTTTGTGTATATAAACCATAGATGATCATGGGTTTGTTATACATGGATTCCGGGCAGCAAGCTGTTTACGTTTCCTATAAATATCTATAGATAAACAAAATCGTAATCATAATTGACAGCAAAACTCGCCTTTTAGGTCCCCCCCCTTTGGATTTGCTTTCTAAATCTCATCTTGGTACTTTCCAATTTGGGTTTAGTTCCATTTCCTGTTCTCTTTTTAGAAACCTGATGGAATTTTAGCTTAAATTGCATGCATTCAGTTAATTTTATAATTATTGCCTTCGGATAACTGTTTACAGCTATGATATATAAGTGACTTTACTAGTATAGCTAACTGGCTCTCTACCAAGCTGAACGTTGGATCAAATGGTCACATTCCTATTCCCATGATTACGTAAGTTCAGGGATTTGAAATCAGGGGGGCTTGAGGCCATGCACTCAAATTTTCAGCATGCATACATATGAATTGTGGTGTGCACGTTCATGCATTATACAAATTCTGTCCTGCGGCGCTGTGGTTCTGAGCCTTCGTTAATATAATTTTAAAAATATCAACTATAAATTTAGAATTTTGCGCGGTGCAAAAAAACATTCAAATGTTCCTCAAACTCAAATTTTCTGATGAATGGAAAACTTAGTTCTCTTTATTTGTTCCTGGAATTCTTCATCAAATATATTGAAAATCAAAATATCACAAAAATATATCAATTGTATCTAAATTGGGTTTAATTGGCACGGGTTAATTTGATTTAATTTAATACATTCAGAAATGCATGCAAGAGTTTTAGCATAAATTTAAACGAAAAACCCGTCAAAAGTTGATTGGACATCTTATATCCTGCAATTCAATATTCAAATTTCAAAACCCAAAATTTCTTGCTCTAGTCCTTAGTAACTTAATTGTACAGCATACTGTATTATCTCTCCAGTATCATAAGAGTGCCTAATACTTTCTACAAAAACTGGTGGTCTGGTCTTAATCACACTTAGCTAGCCAGGAATATGTTTAATTTGGTACCGGTGACCGTTGATCCAGTCTAATAGGTATATTAAGCATATCACGCAGGTGAATATATCTTCTACATATTAATTAAGTTATAGCCGACCGATGAATCATTTGATTCACTTCACTTCCAACCAGTTACTTAACCGAGCAGAACAGAACCCACTAACAAAGTATGTACAATCTGGTAAGTCTGTATATGTAGTTTAGTTGTTGGAGAGTTCTACATGGCTGATTAGATGTATTTAACGATTTTTTCCTTAAAGCTGAGGATACAGGTCAGCTACAACTTGTTCTTAATTCCCTACTCCTCATAAGGAATATACCAAACCCAAAATCCTATAACGTTCCGACGGGATTACTTGCCATACTATATACTCTAATGAAGTTAGAACACTTAGTAAAACTCCTATACCGGGGTATAGTAAGTAGAAGGAAGAATGAAGAAGTTTCACTGTCCGGTGAGTGATGAAATAAACATTTCGATACAAACAGTGATTCTAGCGACTCTCTCGAAACAGTCACCCCTTTGGCTCTGCACAGCTCTCAGGCCATAATTATAACTCTAAGACATTATCCTATGATTCTTTGCTTCACTTCTAATTAAAGCATGAAATGAACTGTAATACTAATGGAAATTTTATAATTTGAAATATTATAGACTGTGGAGATTGGTCGGATTTAGACATAGGGATTGACCTCGAGTGAGTCTTGGAATTACTAAAATGCCTGCGCAAATTAAGGGGTAAAATTTAGTTTGAACACTAGCAAGGGCTACTAAACTAACACCATACCAAGTCACAAAATAGAATTAATTATACTTTTGTATACCACCCAAAGAAAAGAATGTTAAGGCAAACTATGGAATACAACTCAACCTCAACGCCGCCAATTTAAAGGATTGAGTTGGGACCGGGGTACATTTAGCGGCGATTTATTAATCTCGGCACTTCAGTCCCCAGAGCTGTTAACTGGCGCTGTAACCAATTGAAAGCCTGCATCTGATCAATTGGCAGAAGTTCCTTGATCATTCGATGTGTGTTTTTGATCTGTTCATGTTCACAATTAAGAACAAATCATCCGGTTTTAAGCTTGCATAAGTCAACAGATGTGTATAATTGATGTACAGTTAAAAGTTCTTAAGCTCCGGGGCAGAATTGCCTAGCTTCAATCATCTTAGGCGGGTCTTAATTATATTTTCAAAGATTATACAACAGACACTTTGGGAAGGTACCTGATCTTTTTTGAGAACTTCTTGGTCACTTTTATAAGAATTTCTTAGTTTGTTGTTAGATATAGAGTCGCAGACATTTCTACTTAGATCTATCTGGGTGGGAGGCAGACCATGGCTATCTCCGACAATATCTCTGCTAGCGGGAAGTTCAAGGATTAAGATGTAAATCATGGCGGAACTGCCATTCAGAGCTGATTGGTGGAGGTGGGCAGAGTGTGAAGCTTGATAGCGGAGCGGTTAACGAAAGAGGATAAGTTTGGCCGCTGTATTAAGTAGTACATCCTTCGCAATAATCTATTTTTCCTTCATAATTCTTGATCTTTTATATATGTGTCACTAGATAGCTGTCCCACATTCGATGATCCCGGCGGTATTTATGTGATTGCATATCGCTTGTGCTACGATAAATATTAGTCTGCTCTAAAGTTTAACTCTATTACTAAGCTATGGAGTACCTAATTCCTGTCATTGTAAATTTACATGTATAACGTTACGCAAGGGAATGAATTGTTAAAAAGCGCTTGTGTAGCACAAAAACAGTAGATCATGTAATTAGTAATTTTATTTATAGTACGTTGATTTGATTTGATTTGATTTGATTTGATTTGACGTGACTAGACGTGATTGAAAAAAAAAGGATTAAGGGATGAAACAAAGAAGTTAATGAATGACATTTAAACCAATTCAAGGAATGAAACATTGGTTTCGGAATTCCTTCTAGTGTGTGAACCTATTTTCTATTGATTTTAGTTAATATTAAACAGTATGGTCTGTGGCACATATCAGAAATAAGAAGATACTCCATCTATATCCATCTATACCCATGAATTTTGATTATATAAAGCAAAAGTAGAAGGAAGTTGTACACGACGAGAGTTTAACCGACTAAAAAATGCAAATTTCTCTTACGATTACTTGCTGATCAGTATCTGTAATAGTGATTGCATCACTTTTATCTTCTAGGTAGATACGTCTTCCTGCTGGCTTCGTTATCTTATAATCAGTGAAATAAAATTATAGTATGATCCATAGAAAGTGATAAAGCTTCATTCAGAGCGAGAGTGAATTATAACAGGCTTAATTTGCCGAATTGAGTAACTCTTTAGTTCAACAGTTTTCTAGGACGGAAAAATATATATCAACAGTTAACTGTTTAATTTATATTATTATAAAACTAAAGGGGAAATAAAGTACAAATATGTTAAACTGGAACAAATAAACAAAACAGTTATAAAACAAATAAAAAGCAAATCTTTAAAAAACAGTACAGGCCGAAGCAAAAGTATACAAGTTCAAACAAAAACAACAAAATAATCAAAAAAAAAGTATGGAGCAATATCAAATATCAAATTTTGAATCTAACTCAATTCATTTCAAATCTTATCCAATTTTTGGTGGGCTAACTTTTCTAACGCTTTAGCATCTTCATAAACCCATGATCCTTCTTCATTGTAAGTTTTTGCATTATCAAACATAATTTGCAGATCATTTTTGAATTCTTCAAGATTTTCATAAATATTCTTATTTAGATTCCTTTTCAAGCTTTTAATTGCCATTGGTTTTTTAATAATTTGATAATAGTCTGGATATAATTTACGTGACGGCACTTCTATAAACATATCAGCCAGTTTTCTGCCATCCTCCGATTCTAATTTGGTTAACTCTTCTAATAATTCTAAAGATGGTCTAATGAAAGCATCATCATGTGACAGTTGAAATGTAGTTTCATTCTTTAATGAAGTAGAACTTCCTTTAGCACGCTTTCTTCTATGATGTATATCGCCATTAGTTTCATCTTCACTACCCTGGGTTATGTTAGCTTCGCTTTCACTTTCACTTAGAGCAGCACTACCACTTCTTTTGGATCTTCTGTTTCTTTCCAATCTAGCCTTCTTTGCTAAAGCAGCTTGTAAAACACCGGAGTCAGTCGAGTCTTCATTTTCAGCTAACGCATCCAACCATTGAGCATCAGTTAAATTATCATTATAAACGACAACTTTACGTTCTCTTTTACCAACGGTTTCTTTTTCTTGTGGTATAACATCTTCAATATCTTGTTTGAAAACTTCAGGTAATTCATCAAATGTCATTAATCTATTCTTAATCAAAGCTTTTCTATCAAGGGCAATTCTTTCTTTATCAATCTTATTAAACAGTATCTTTTCTTTTTCACTTCTCGCTAAAATATCATTCAATTCGTCGTCATCCAGATCATCATTATCTTTTTCATCATCCTTTTGCTTTTCCGCTTCAATTAATCTTTTCAAGAAAGCTTCTTGTTCTTCAGCACTTGATTTATTATCAAACTTACCAGCTTGAATAACTTTACCATCGATATCTAATTTTTGATGAGCTCTTTCTAAAATGATTTCTTCAACGGAGTCATCAGTAATTAATCTTAAAATTCTAACTTCATTCTTTTGTCCAATTCTATGGGCTCTGTCTTGAGCTTGTAAATCTTGATGGGGATTCCAATCAGTATCAAAAATAATAACCGTATCAGCAGTTTGCAAATTCAAACCTAAACCACCAGCTCTTGTGGACAATAAGAAACAGAAATAGTCAGAGTTTGGAGCATTGAAATCTTTTAACATAAGTTGTCTATCTTCAGCTTTTGTTGAACCATCCAATCTCATATACTTCATATCCTTGAATCTTAAGTAATCTTCCATGATATCCATAACTTGGGTCATTTGGAAGAAAATCAAAACTCTATGACCTGACACTTTAAACTTAGATAAAACTCTGTCCAATAACTCAAACTTACCTGAAGATCTCCAAATCAAATCATTTGTTGCTTTCTCAGGATTAACCTTAGCCTCAACCTCTTCGAAAACAAAAGGATGATTACAGACTTTTCTCAGTTGCATAATCTTGTTATTTAAACCTCTTAAACCAGTCTTTGGAGCACCAGTACCATCAGCACCAACAAACAATGCGTTGTGGGTTAATAACTGTTTATACATAACCGATTGCAAACCTGATTTTTTACATTTAATAACTTTTTCAACTTTATCAGGTAAATCTTTTTCAACATCTCTTTTCAATCTTCTTAGTAAGAAAGGTCTTAAGACTTTATGTAATCTTCTAATAACCAATAAACTTTCTTCTTCAGTTAATTCTAATTTATCTTGATGACCAGTATTAGCAAAAGGAGTATTAAACCACTCATCGAAAGATTTAACAGAATTGAAAACTTTTGGTAAAATAAAATTCAGTAGAGCCCACAATTCAGGTAAATTATTTTGTAACGGAGTACCAGTTAAAATCAATCTATTTCTAGTATGATAATATTGTTGCAAAGTTTGCGACAATTTGGATTGAGCATTTTTCATTCTATGACCTTCATCAATAATCATATGAGCCCATTTGAATTTAGATAACAGAGGTCTATCTCTAATAATATATTCATATGTTGTTAATAAAACAGTGAAATTACCAGTTCTAATTTCATATTGCAATGATTTACGTTGTTGTAAAGAACCTTTATAAACAATAGTCTTAACACTTGGAGCCCATTTTTCAAATTCTAAGGTCCAATTTGTAATGGTTGATAACGGAACAATGATTAGAAATTTACCTTTCTCTTTCTTAGCTTCGATTAAATGAGTAACAAGAGAAATGGACTGAATGGTCTTACCTAAACCCATTTCATCAGCCAATATACCGTTCAAATGATTATTATATAAAGAAACCATCCATTCTAAACCTTTAATTTGATATTCTTTTAATTTACCACCAACTAAGATAGAAGGTTGCTTTGTAATAGTTTCTTTGACTCTATGAGCAACTTCATAATAATCGATTTTTTCTCTTTCATCTGAATCTATACTGGCATCAGCAGTAGTAGATTTTTCTAATTTTTCAGGAGCTTCACCATTATCAATACTAGTCATAACTGTAGTTTCGTGTTGCTGAACTTTAACGGCACTTGCCAAAGAATCCAAGAAAGAATTGGTTTGCTTTAATAAATGGGTAATTCTAGTATCTTTAGTTTGATCCAATAAAGCAAGATAAGCTTCTTCATCATTAGATTTCAAAGCTTGTAATCTTTGCTTTGCGGTTCTTTCAGCTCTTTTACCTTCATCTCTTTCAATTTGTTGATGGAAATGATGGATTGATTTACCTAGAGCTTGTCTTAAATCCTTTTTATTATTAACTTCATTTTGAGCATCTTGAAAAATTTCTATTAAATGTTTGACTCTTCTTTGTTGTAATTTAAACAGCAGTTGTTCTTTTTCTTTCTTTTGTTGTTCTTGTAATTTTTCAGCCAAAATTTCGGTCTGTTCAACCTTTTGTTTTTCACGAATATGATAAGCCCTTTTCCAAGTTCTGAAAGTTGAATATTTATACAAGTTTTCATCACTATAAATAGCAGTGTTATTTGACTTAATAATCAACTGATTTCTTAATTGTTTTTGAGTTGTTAATAAACGCAAACTCTTCAGTTCAACTAAGGCTTTTAATTTTAAGTCATCTATACCGTCAATTATATCATCATTTGCTGATTCTAAATCATTGCTGATTTTAGAAAGATCGAAAGAACCAATATTTGATGGTAAGCCTTCTAGTTCATTAGTTCTTGTTTCAATTTTAGTTTTTAATTGCTCTTCAGCATAATTAGTTGCAACAGGATGAACTTCAGGATCAGGAAAAGCTCTAGTTGGAACAACACCAAAGCAACGAGCTTTTGCTTCATAATCACTTAAAGGTAATTCAATTAACTTTGAAGAATCTGAATTACCATTTGATTTAATTAAATCAGGATTAGTATTTTCAGAATAATCTAATTGTAGATCAAAAGGTAAATCTAAATCTTTTGATAATAGCTGTAAACCAATAATTTGCTTTTGTAATAAGTCTAAATCAACTTCTTCATTATTTTCATTCCATAATTGGTCTAATTCGTCTAAATCTTTTTCATAATCTTGTTGTTCTTTATCAATTTTTTTCAAAGTTTGTAGTATACCCAATCTTTCAGCCTCATAGGTTTTCGAAGCATCTAAATCTCTGAACCTTCTTAAGATTTGAGCCAAAGATTCAACAGTTTCAGGCATTGGGATTTTAACGGGATCAATTGCTTTATCAACTGCAACGCCACCATTTGTGTTTGGGTCTGGAACAGAAGAATCTGCAGTGTTCAAGACCTTTGTGTGTTGGACGTCGGTCATTTAGGATGGGAAAGTGATTCTCTATGTAGAAAAGGGGATAAAAAATTCACAGAAGGGAAAATATAAAGTGGGTAGTCAATCTGAGCAACAAAAACAACGAAAAAAGGGCGAGTTTAAAATTTCCTGTCAGATAGAGTAAGAGAGAATGGGGAAGTGTTGGAGTGGAGCAGGAAGAGACGCGTGCTGTTGTATAAAGAGAGCAGTGTGTGAGGGATTGCTAATTTGCCAGTTTGGTAGAAACACGGTTGTTGATATTTATTTCTTGTAGTGGTGATTGATTTGCAACGAGACGAGGTGTTTGAATTTCTCTCGAAGTTGAAGAGCACTTCGAGGTTGGCGCGCGCACGACCGACTAGAGGCCTATTAGTCAGTCAGACACGATTAGTTAGCGTAAACAGTGAACAGTTCTGTTAATTAAGCAGTACACAATTATATAATCAATTACAACTCAGAACTTAACGGGCTATAGTCTCCTCTCTTACTGCAAGCATCCAATTCATCCAAGAATCTCCATTGGAACGATCCAGGCCCATCAGCCTTGCTAGCCGCTATCTCTCCTGCTTTCTTGTACAAAGCACAGGCTGAAACTGTAGCCATGAACACATCACTAGGATTGGCGGCCACAGTAGCACAAATAACAGATCCTAAGGAACACCCAGTTCCTATGATTCTAGTCATCATTTCGTGGCCACCTCTAATCAAAGCAACCCTTTGCTTTTTTATATCCTCTTCATCTAGGTTGATTTTACCATTAAAGGAACCGTCAACAACAATATCAATTTTACCTGTAACAACAACAACAGTTCTAGCTTTAACACTGAAATGGCATGCAGTCGCAATAACTTTACTTAAATCTTCTGATGTTTCACTATCAACTCCTTTCATTATCTTATGTTCTACTCCAGCAGCCGCAAAGATTTCACCTTCATTTCCCTTAATAACTGTAAAATGACCTTCAACTAATAACTTCCTAGTAACTGCTGCCCTATACTTTGAAGCACCTGCTGCAACTGGATCATAAATAATTGGACTGCCAACCTTATTGTAAGCTTTCACTGCTTCAATATAAACATTTAATTGATCATCAGTAATTGTACCAGCATTTAAAACTAACCCCGTTTTTGGAAATGCTGCAAACTCTTCAGATTCTTGTGTACATTCACTCATGATTGGAGATGCTCCAATTGCCAATGTAACATTAGCTGAAATGTTTTTAACAACGCCATTAGTTATATGGTGACATAATGGGGCCACTTTTCTTGTGTTTTGAATAGCACCAGCAATATCAAAGACAACATCTTCATTGATATTTAATTGATTACACCATGGTGGTGGTGTGTTCCATAACTCAACTAATTCTTTAGTAGCTTTTCCAGCATCTTTTTGGGCCATTATAGCTGAAACAACGGCAACACCATCAATAGACTTTGCAATATATCTAACTCTCTGAATATTGCTTGCATTAATGCCACCAATTAAACATGTTTTTATATCAGATCCCATACTTTTAATTAACTCGAATAAGTTAAATGTCCCGATTGGCCCCATTGCAGCTTTATTAGTGATTTTTGTGGCCGTATCAAAGCAAATCCCAATTCCAATATAATCAGCACCATCTTCGATCGCTTTCTGAACTTCTGGAGCCGTACCTGCTGAAACACCAATAATCTTATCCTCACCTAACATTTGTCTTGCTTGCTTACAATCCATATCCGATTGACCAACATGCAAATGAGCATCAACAGCCAATGCAACATCAACTCTATCATTAATGATTAACGGGATACTAGCCTTATCTGTTAATTTCTTAACTGCTCTAGCTCTTTCAATAAATTCTCTGGTATCTAAATTCTTTTCTCTAAGTTGAACAATAGTGACTCCGTTGTCGATTGCTAGTTGGACCTGATCCAGGAAATCAATGCCCTCAGGCAACATCCCGGAGTCTGTGACTAAATACACAGACAAATCGAAGTTGTCTCTATCCATGTTTATTGAATTGACGGTATTCTGAAGATATTTGGAAAGTTGTTGTAAGAAAACGAAAGTCGAAATCTGCTCATTTGGGGTCTAATTTAATTGATCGATCGATCTGATTTCTGAAGTCTGGACTTACCGAGCGAAAGTCTTCCGTCCACGCCCCCACAGTATTACCGCTCGTAACCGCAATCGTAATCTCTTGGTACATCTTTAGTAAATCACGGATTACATGAAAAAATAAACATACCAAAAATAGGATTTTTAATAATAGCAAAACAATTTAAAAATATTTTTAAACAGATAGATAAACCCCATTCAATTCAAGAATAACTAGGAACACGAAAAGAAAAGAAACTCAAAATAAAACATAATAAAATAATAAGAGATAAACTAGAAAACAAGCAGGTGCTCAAAGATAATTTTATTTAAAGAATAAATCTAGTATTTGGATCAATTTTATGGGAAGATGACAATTGTGGTTTTTGAGTGTATTTACTAGCTAAAACAGATCTAACGTTTTGCAACAAAGTCAAATATGTTTGAGTTGGATCTTGTTTTAGAACATTTAAAAGAGCCCAACTTAAGGCACCAGTAAATTTACCAGCTTCACTAGCATCAGCGGAAGTTTGAGAATCTTTACAACCTGAGAACATGATAACATCAGCCTGAGATGACTTTGCCGCAATGATCTCATCTCTATTACCAGATGTATTTGATGAGAATCTTTTGAAAACATTAGTAGCAGATGAAACCATCAGACCAATGTTATTAGTAGCATAACCTTTAACCAGATTTAGGGCATCACCAGAACTTTCTTTCCAAACATTATATTCTTTAATTCCACCATCTTGAGCTCTGTAAACAAATGGTAAATCTAACGCAGAACCAGAATGGCAAGAATCGAAAAGACAGGTCAAACGAACACCTTTAACTAATGGCTTGACCATATAATCATGCATAATGTCATCAATGATTGAACCACTTTGTTTGAAATCCACGGGATAAATACAATCGTCCATTCCATCTTCCTCATCACCTTCTTTATCGGTCTCTTGACCACCATGACCTGAATAATGAAAGAACAAACTATCACCAGCCTGCGCGCCATTAACTAGCCATTGCATTGCTCTCAACATATTGGATCTAGTTGGAATTTTCACACTTTCTCTTTGATCATCAGTTAAAACAACGATATTCTCAGCAGGGTAGCCATTTTGTAACAAGAAGTTGTACATGTTAGTAACATCATTAATACAACCACGTAAAGCGTTACTGGATCCAATATAATTGATACCAATTAATAATGCTTTCTTGGTTCCACTTTGGGTTTGGTAACGACCATTGTGAGGCATTTGTGGAGAACCAGATGGTCTTTGATAAGTGATACCATTTTGGTTATAACTTGAAGTTTGTGCTGTGTAGATTTGACCACCTTGGTATTTCACTTGTGAAGGTGGAGGAGCTGAAGGTCTTGAGTATTGACTTTGGCTATGATAGCCGCTAGGTGCACCGGATGGTCTTTGGTAACCACCACTGCTTTGGTGACTACCACCATAAGTTTGATTTTGTCTGCCTGGGAACATTGCAATATGGGGAAGAGATAAAGAGGATGTCAATTAATTGCTTAGCTACAAATGAAAAGAAGCTGGATTGTATTAAAGAATTTAAGAAGACATGGTCCGTCTATGCCCGTCAATTTCAACTCAATTTCAGTTGAAACCGAAAGGTGCACTCGCTCGGCGTGAGCAGTATGCGTACGTAAGCAGTGCTATATTAAGGCACTGAAGTAAATAACCATTCAAGGAGAACATAATAATATTTATATAGTAAAGATAGCATAATAACAAAAATATAATTGACATAACTAGGAGTCGAACAAGACAACGTAATAAGACACAAAAAACCCAACTAAGCCGGGGTAGCATTCTTCTTCAAGGATCTGACTTTCAGCCAAATCAAATCTTTATACTGGACAGTTTTCCTACAAAGAGCACAACAACCCTTAGTCGAACTCGACACTCTTGAACTGGCCAATGCTTTATACACGCAATTAGAACAATAAAAATGGCCACATGGTGAAGCAACGCATTTATCAATCTCTTCGAAACAAATGGGGCAAGTCACCTCTTTCAGTGAGTTTGTTGAATTTGTCTTGGAGTCATTTAATAAATCTTGTGTGGTTTTAGCTTTCTCTTCAGTTTCGCCATCTGACCCTAGTATTATTATTTCGTCGTCCGACTCTTCTTCGCTTTCTTCAATGTCTGTGGATGATAATTGCTTCTTGGTTAGATGGTTGTCATTGTGGGATCTTGTGCGTTTTCTTGGACTAATGAATGATTCGATATCATCGTCGTCATCGCTAAGTTTTCTCTTTTTCTGATTTCGCCTTTTGGCTGGGGTCCTCACTATAAGTATATTGTCGTCTGAGTCTGATAAGCTTTCACCATCACTCGAAATCACTGCAGCCGAACGTCGAATAATAGGATTGTTATCACCAATAGTACCATCAACAGCAACTCTTTTGCCGTCACTTGTAGCATGTGTAGGGGGACGACGAGGAGGAAAAAATGGCGGCTGGGGTGAGGAGGAATTGCCCGTATCATCCTCAAATGGATTGTCTAGAAGAAAACTATCTGCATCATCACCATCACCATCATAATCATTATCATCATTGTTGTTGTTGTTGTTGTTGTTGTTGTTGTTGTTGTTATTATTATTGTTATTGTTATTCCCGGTGGTGGTGGTATCATTGATCCGCTCAACGTTTTCAGACTCCGAACCAGAAATAGTTTCTGATACTGGGGTGTCTGGCTGTAATGCTGAACCACCAGCCGCTATCAGTGGATGTCTAAAACTCATGTGAATGTTTAAATGGCTATGTAGGGGCCAACTTAAAGTCTAAGATCGGTGTTTCTCAAAATCGATTGAAATAATAAATGAAAAGGAAAATGAGACGCCATCACGAAACACACAGAAATCAACTACACTCAAAGCAAGTTTTTTTAATCAGCTTCGGATAGTGAACGGGTCGATTGGCCCTACTTCCGTGCACCGAAACAACCACCAAAGTTTACAACCACCAAAGTTTACAACGCGTTGCACCATGTATTATAAAAGGAAAAGAACTTGATTAAAAGGTTTTTAAAATAATAAAGAAATGAAAAGACTAGTTAATATAGATTCAAAAGAAAGTAAGAAAGGAAGAAATAAGTAAATACAACGTCGATCGTATAAATTTAAAAGGAGAGTATTAAGCACTGTCAGAAAAAAAAAGAACAAATTTAAAAAAAACATGTTAGAAGGTCACAACAACAACAATTCACTCATCATGAAAATTTAAAATCACAGAAACAGTGTTATAAATAAAGCAACTTTAATGCAAAATCAAAAAAAACTGCTATGAATAAAAGGATAGTGGGTAGTACGTATATCGGAAGGGGAATAACAATAAAATAAAAAAAGGATTCAATCTTACTCCACGAATAAAATATCAAATACAAAACAAATGAAAAAAGAGCGGTGGAAATAATAAGTTTATAAAAAAATATGGAGAGAAAACAAATAGCATACATAAACAAAATCAATACAACAAAAAAAACATAAATAATAATACTTAAATATAACTCAAAGAAATTTCTGAACTAACTTTAAATAATAATAAAAAAGTGATCTTTTGCAAATTTTGTGAAATAAAATTATATGTTTTTTGTAATCACTCCTTTTTTCCAACCGACAAAAGACAAAAAAGGAAATATAAAATATAAAACGAGAAAAATATGATACAATATGTTTTGATAGCAGGTAAAAAAATGATGATATGTGGTGAGATGAGATGGGATGGGATGAGGTAAGTGATGTAATGTTAATAAGAGTAGAAACTGATCTTCAAACTACTTTCTTCTAATTTGATTTTTTTTCATTCAGTTGAAACAATTAATTTTAGCTTTCCAGAAAAGTAAATGAGAAGAATTTCAAAAGTTTTTAAAAAAAAGTAAAAAGTATTAAAAAGACAACAAAAATTATATTAAGACAGAACAAGACTAAAAAGATGATATCTTCAATATATTAAATTAAAATTAAAATAAAATATATTTGGACAAAATTATAATAAAAAAACATAAACGCTCAAACCTAATAGGGCAAAAAAATAATAAAGCAATAATCAAGAGATAATTCTAGACAAGAAGAAAGCAATCAAAGCTAAAATGATGGCAGTGATGAAAATATTTGGACCAGCTGAACTCTTTGGGGAAGAAACAGCAGTAGATGAAGATGCTTTTTCTGAGGTGGTTGTAACTGGTTTGGAACCTTCTTTTTCTTGTGTAGGTAATAAAGTTGATTTCTCATTAATTGAGTTCTGAACAGCTGGAACAGCTTGTCTAACATCATTTTCGATTGATTTGGAGTTAGGTAATGAAGAAGTGCCAGAAGAAGTGGCAACACCGGCGGCCACAGTGGCGGCACCAGCAACACCAGCAGCACCAGCGGCACCTTCTGCTGGAATTGAATTCTTAATAGCTGGTTCTTGTGTTGATAATTGAGAAGATTCTTCTTGAATTGGGTCGACTAAAGAATCGAAGTTATAAACGACTCTCAATTTAACGTCAGAGGTCTTACCAGCACTTTCTTGCAAATCAGACCATATACTTGAGATTGTTTTTGGATCTAAATCCGCTTTACAAGGAACAGAGACAATTAAAAATTTATCCTTACATTTTGTACCAACAGAAGGTTCTGTTTCTAAACCTTGGAATATAATTGAAACATCCATTGATTGCCCAGCAGGGATAGTTGAAGCATTAGGTCTCACACAGTAAAGTTTTGGAGCTGTGGTTTTAACTTTGAACGCAATTGATTGACGAGAGTCATTGGACACTGTGATGGTTGTTGTTGATTGTTTAGTAAATGGAGCTACACAGAAAAGAGAAGATAAGGGAGAGTTAGTATAAGCTTAAGCAAGTCGGAGGAAGGAATGATCAAAATTCGTCGAAAGGTACCATATATTTGAGAAGTGAAATGGTGGCCCTTTGGAGCAAGAAAAAACAACAACAAAACAAAACAAACATACCATTTAACTCGAGGTTCTTTGGAGAGACTTGCATGATTGTAGGGAGTGGACCGGGATGGAGATTATGGGGGAAGAAGTGGGGGACGGAGTTCAGTGTGTGCCTGGGATGGATGTAGTATACGTGGTGTAGATAAAGCGATTGGAAGTTGAGTTTGTTAGCTACTGTTTCATTTTCAGATTTCTCTTGATCTGAAGAAATTCGAATTGAAATTGATCGTGCGCACTCAACTCAACGGCGACTCGACCCACAGACCCATCGACGCGACGCCAGACTCGACGCGCTCTATCTTTGGGTGTTAACTAAGCTGTGCTATAGCTGTGCCTTCTGCAGAGGTCACTGAACACACTTGAAATACTGTAAGCATGAATAGCTTGCACAGCTTACAATATAACACATACCCAGTAGGTCACGGCAGACCGTAGTTAACTTCTGTGTGGTTATGCTAGTGCTAATGCTAGTGTGCAAATGTGACCCACCACTCTATACGAATTTCACCTCAAGTAGCACCCTAAATCGCAAATGCGGTGCACGGGTGCTTTCCAAAATTCTGAAAAAAATGGCTCCCGGATCCGGGAGCCAATTTCAAATGAACAATTCGATCTAGGATTCCTTGCAGCGGGCAGTAGTTCGTTCAATAGATGACGTACGGATCGATAATTGGGTAGATCGATTATTGATATAAAGTGCTCTGTTCTGGCGAGTACCATGTGTTCACTTGGCAAATCGTCCTATGCGTATATGGCCATGTTCCAGAGAACACGTACAGGATCAGTGAATACTTGAAATATGTATGCTACGTATATGGAAGTAAAAGAGAGATCGTGTGGACGAATAATCCCTTCACCAGAACTTTAACTGGCTTTTTTAGCTTTTTAGCTTTCTACCGTTTTAGGGCACAACGGTATCCCTTTAATCAAATGCACGTATGATAGCAGGAGTAATAAATACTAGTCAGCAAATAGCATAACTGCATGATAGCTTAATTAATATTAATTGTCACTGAATTTTTGCATTTTTTGGTACGTGAACAGATCTCGTTAAAAGTTAAAAACTATTGGTCCTCAAGGGAGTTGGAATTCTTTCGCAAGCGTAGCACATTATGGGTAGCAACACAGTACATGTGGAAGAAGCACTCAGTTAGAAACCCCTTTGTGTATCTAAATAGGAATGATAGCGATCCAGTATAGGTAATGTTGATTTTTATTATATCAGCTATATGTGCATAAGAACTTTGAACCTGGTCAATAAGTACGGCAAATATAAAGAAACAGTTATTTAATAATTTGCAACTGCGACTCCTTTAAATAAAGAGATATTATCAATGGTAACGAAGCGATAAAGGGCATGCGATGCATGCCAGCTACCTATCCCAGGCGACGCGTTAATTACAAATAATTACGAATGGGGTGGAGATAGAAAATGGAAATAGAAATAGAGGAGGGATTGTCGTGAACATTGTGCTTTAATAAAGTGTTCCTGAATCATGATTTTTGAGTGTGAGTGGATTACCAGAGAAGAAGATGTCAAAAAGGCACGACCGATCCTATCCATAGTCCAGTTGATGGTTCAGTCCATGGTGGTAAACCATGTTTCCAGACTGTGCTGTGAGAAGGGTGCTTACAGAGATCCAATTAGTCCGGATTAGGCAAGCTTCTCCTTTGGGATCCAGACGCGTCTCCCAACCTGAGTCGTCCGCCCGGTGCGGCCGGTGCGGCCGGTGCCCGGTACGCGTGCTGCGTCCTCCTCTAGTAAATTAAAGACGCCTGAGTATATATCAACCTGTTTCCCTTTAATTTCTAGTTTCTGACTCTTGACCATCTTCTCTTCTTCTGCTCTGTATAGCAAATACACTCCCTTCACTCCCTTCTTTGCAACACAACGACTCCCTAAACTCCTCCGGATCTATTGCCTTCTCGCCTCCTCGTATTGCATCACGCTCACCAATTTCACCTCATTTCAGTTCATTCCCCCTTACAGAGCTATTCTATAAATTGCCAACAGACCCGCAATCATAAACACCTACAAACCATAGAAACACTCACACTCAAACTCACAGCACACTACTTTCTAGACTCTTCCTCTTATTTACGTTTACCTTTTGCCAAATATTCTCCCCTACAGTACAGTATACCACTTTAATTTAATCTCCTTCTCTTTCTCCTTCACTTTATAACAGACTCTCACTCTACGTCTACAGCTACATTTACACTATGAAAACTATGAAACCAAATCTGCATTTGAACTTATCCAGACAAGGATCAGTTAAGGACGTTCCTGCTGCAAGCGGCTACATGACACCTGTTCATGCCAACATGTCAACCTCAAGTGCAAACTATCAATATCAAACCCCTGCTTTTAATTTTAACAACAGATCAGACTCCATAAGCTCTTTCCATTCAGATTATAATGGTAATTATGGTCCTGACTCGATGATGGGTGTCGAATGCACCAATGTTAACTCAATCACTTCTTCTATATTTACTCCTGATCATGAATCAACCCCCGCTGCTTACACTGATAATTACGATTTCACCCAAAGGTTCGATGATGCTCTATTAAATATTTATCAAACTCATTTAAACAAGCCAAATATCACACCATTTAATGTTGAATACCCTCCTTCAGGTATCGTTTCTAAGATTTCGAAAAAGATGTATCAGAAATTATTGAGTGATAAGTCAATTCAAATTGATAGAAATGCTAGAATAAATGATGATTTGATGACTGAACAAAAGCAAGCTTATTGTTTAACCTTGATTAGAAGACGCTTGTTGGAATTATGCAACTCAAAAGCTGACTCTATAACTGCTCCAAATTCAAGATCAAACTCCTTAAATTCGGGTTCTTATCCTTTATTTGCTGCTCCACAACCTCAACAACTGAACTATCCAAAACCTTCTTGGTTGCATCAAAATCCGATGTATTCTGCTACAAGATTGGCTTCTTCAGATTCTTTAGTTGATACTGTCCAGTTCTCAGCTCTTGGCCACAACAATAACAACAGCAATCAAGCCTTACCACATTCAACTCCTCCTCATCCTTCTCATCCAGTTCCATATTTCCCTTACGAAATGATAACTCCACCAACAACTGCAAATTCTTCTCATCCACCACAACAACCATTACCATCTCCTGCTTTATCTGACGCTGCTCCACTTCATTTTTATAATGGTAAATTAATACCAAAGCCCCTGCAACCTACTTCGTCAAATGATTTATTCTCATTTGAAAATCCTACCTCTAGTGGTGCCGTTCATTCCCCAAAACCATCATTGGAATCTCCATTCCATCAAACCCAATTCCAATTTACTCCATCTCCATCAACTCCAACTCCATCTTCTCAATCGACACTAGTGTTACCACATCATCATTACGCTCATCCTTCGAACATTAAACAAAATAGATTTTACAGTAATCAAAGAAATGGCAGTGCTTCATCATTGGGCAGCATATCTGGAGCAATGTCAAATTCCGCAAGTGGTGCTGGTAACCAACCTGTTGAATTTGAAATCGATCCATTATTCAATGCCACATCTCAAAGAAAAAGAGATAGTTTGAAGCTGAAAAGAAATATGAAATAAACATCTAATAATAATAATGCTTGTGTTTTTTCTCTCGTTTTTCTTTTTTTAATTTGGTCGTTGCTTTGTCATGTTATAATAATATATTTTGTATAAAATTTTGAATATTTGTCCTCCCTGATAGCCAGAAACAGATTGTGCCTTTGTTTTTTTGCTTCTTCATCCAATTCCCAATTCGACATGGTGGAAAATTTGTACTATATATTTTTAAATCTATTTTTATTATGTTTTGTCTTGATTCATTGCTGGAAAGTTAAGTTAAGCGTTCTGTTTATAAAAGTGCATTTTTATTCTGTTCATTATTTGTTATTGTCCACCCATTTATCTTCTGCTTCCTTTTCATTACTATTTGTTTCTCATTTGTTTGAGAAATAATTATTCTCGTTGCATTTTTATTATTAGTTTTGTTCGAACATTTGCATTCATAGAATGCTATTATTGTCGTTATACTATCATTATACTATATCATGGGCTTTTTTCTTTTGGTGGTTGATGGAGTTGGTGTTTTTGTGTCGAACAGTTATTCGGGTCCTATCTTATTTTAAATTAATCTTATATCATAAGGATCTAAGAGAGTCATTCATTTGTTTGTTGAAATTGGTTTGAGTTAAGTCTTTCCTTTTTTTATTATCCTTTTAGATGCGTTTTCATTTTTTTTTTGGATGTTTTCTGGTTGGTTTCATCACTTCACTACTTGCTGGTAATTTGGTTAAATGTTTTGGTTTAAAGAGTTTATCAAAAATTGCGAAAGTTTTGAATTATCAGCTGCATAACATCATTTATCAATCATTGATCATTAATTGAAAATCATGAAAATTTAATCTAATTGGATGCATAAGAACTCCTTCTTTTTATTTTGTTTTGATTTTTGTTGTGCTTTGTCTTGTCTTAATTTGTTGCTATTATTGCTAGTATTACTATTGCTTTTTATTTTACTTGTTTACTCAAAATTTTAGAGAGATCAGATTGAAATTTAAATTGAAATTCATATTCAACAAAAGTTATACCTACCTATCCACGCATTAAACAAAAGGAAAAAAAAATGAAAAGTTTTACAATTTTATTTATTATTTATTATTATTGATTATTGCCCTATTGCTTTTCCCTGTTAATTGACCTGTTGCTTTATATTGCCAATTTCTGCTATTTACGCTATGCTGTTTTACGTTCGTTTGTCGCTGCTACTTTTTTTCCTATTTTTACAGTACTCGTTTTTCTTAACACAATGGTCGTTGTTTTGTGGTTGTTCCTCTTTTTTTAACGATCTATTTTTTTCCTTGTTTGCTCGTTTGCTTAAATTATACCTTTTTGCTCTTTTTTTTTGAATTTCGTTATATACTTAACTTACAGTTACCGATTTCTTTTTTTTAATTATTTTGTTTATTTGTGTTTACATGATTTCGTGTTCTTTATTTTTTTGTTAAGAATGTATATTACTATTACTACTTTACATATATTATTGTTTTGTTACATTACAAGTATTCTTTTTTGTTGTTTTATGTTACAATTGACTTTTATCAGGTATTCCTTTTTTTTTATTTTGCTTACGTTTGTGTTTTTTTCTATCGTGGGTTTTTTATTGTTAAATAATTAATAATATACTATGCTTTTGAACCCTTGTTATAAATCAGTTAACGGCGCCGTGTACTAAACATATAGAATTGTCATTTATGTATTAAATTAAATATATTGTGAAAAAAACAATGAAAATCAGGACAAAAATTAGTAAAAAAAAAGGACCAGGAGAAGGCATGACCTTAGCATGAACGAGCATAACTATAAGAAAATATTTAGTAATAATAATAAAAGTAGTCAGAACGAGTGAGCGCTAGCAGCTAGGGTAGACGGACACTCATAAAAACGGACACACCTAAGCAGACCAAGATTTGAAAGTATTGATCAAGTTTCTAGTAGAAGCATCATGGGTAGTAACTTCAGACTTGTCAGTCAATTCATTCAAGATAACCTTAGCCAAAACCTTACCTAACTCAACACCCCATTGATCGAATGAGTTAATACCCCAAATAGCACCTTCGACAAAAGTGACGTGCTCGTAATAGGCAATCAAAGCACCTAATGTAGCAGGAGTGATCTTTTGTGCCAAGATCGAAGTGGTTGGTCTGTTACCGGAGAATTGTTTATGTGGGACCAAAGAACCAGTGGCACCTTCAGCTTCAACTTGTTCTTTAGTCTTACCTTGCATTAAAGCTTCAGCTTGAGCAAAGAAATTTGATGCAAGCATTCTTTGATGTAAGTTGCCTTCGATTGGGTTGTGGGATTGAGCAGCCAAGATGAAATCGGTTGGGATTAATTTGGTACCTTGATGGACTAACTGGAAGAAAGAGTGTTGGGCGTTAGTGCATGGTTCACCAAATAAAACAATACCGGTTTCGTAATTAACAAATTTAGAGTCCTTGGTGACGGATTTACCATTAGATTCCATTGATAATTGTTGTAAATAAGCTGGGAATCTGTGTAAGTATTGATCGAATGGGGCAACTAACTTAGTTTGAGCCTTATGGAAGTTATTATACCAAATGGTTAATAAACCACCCAAGAAAGAAATGTTTTTTTCGATTGGAGTAGAAGTAAAATGTTTATCATAAGCTTCTGCACCTTTTAAGAAAGACTCAAAGTTGTCATAACCAATGTATAAAGCAACAGATAAACCAATGGCAGACCAAACGGAGTATCTACCACCAACCCAGTTTTCAAAACCAAACATGTTCTTGGTATCAATACCAAATTTAGCAACTTCAGTAGCATTTGTAGATAAAGCAACAAAATGTTTAGCAATGTGGGCTGGATCCTTAACAGTTTCTAAGAACCAAGCCTTACCGGAATTAGCATTAGCGCAGGTTTCAGCAGTAGTGAAGGTTTTTGAAGCAATTAAGAATAAAGTAGTTTCAGGATTACATTTCTTTAAAGTTTCAGCAATATGAGTACCATCAACATTAGAAACAAAATGGACATTTAATGATGGGTCAGCATAAGGCTTCAAAGCTTCAGTAACCATGACTGGACCTAAATCAGAACCACCGATACCAATGTTAACAATATCGACAATTTTCTTACCGGTGTAACCAGTCCAAGCACCAGATCTAACTTGGTTAGAGAATTCTTTCATATGTTGTAAAACGGAATCAACTTCAGGAGCAACATTAACAGAATCGACTTTCATTTCAGCGTTAGCTCTGTTTCTTAAAGCAACATGATAAACGGCTCTGTCTTCTGTGGTGTTAATGTGGGTACCGGCAAACATAGCATCTCTTAATTCTTCAACTTTAGCTTCTTTAGCCAATTGGATTAAAGTAGCTAAGATCTTTTCATCAATTAAATTCTTAGAGAAGTCGAATAAGATCTTGGAACCATCGTAGTTTTCAAAAGTTGTAGAGAATTTGGCGAATCTTGAATCATCTTTAGCAAAGGCATCTTTGGTAGAGAAAGATTTACCATAATCATTGAAGATTTGTTCTAATTGTTTCCAGGCTGGTAGTTCGACAGGAGAGGTCATATTGGGAATTGAGGTTTGGTACGGAAGGGAAAGGAGATTCAAGAAGAGAAAGGCAAGAAATGTCTGTAGTCTGGCAATTTCAGATTCAAATTTGAAGTGAGCGACTATTTATTTCGATCAGGATGGCTGACGGTGATGATTCCTCGGAGTTTCTAGGTTCTGCTTTTACGTCTTCACCATCATACTTGCTATACTGTTACTGTTTCTTGCCACCTTCTCGGTTGCTGTGCTGTTTCTCATCGTCACGACTCAGGATGGTCCCCTGTTGGAGCGTAAGATGTGCTATCTGGTGATGTTGGCGTACTCCGTCTCCCTCAAAAAAGCTACCTGGATGTCTGTACTCCGTCTAAGTAGAGGATACGCCGCTCGGGACATTTTATTAAGAAAAGATATACCTAAATACAAACAATTACAGCTGATTCCAAAGAAACTTTGTGTACGAGTCGATGTTAAGCGCAGATTCTTTGATGTTGGTCAAGTCATCGATGACCATGTCGGTCTTGTCGTTGATATAGCTGAACATGCCACTCTTGTTGATGTCCAAGTTCTGCTCAGAGTTGCTTGACAGGTTTGAATTGGAGGGTCCTCTTCTAACAGACACTGAATCAAGTTCTTCCTGGGTATGCCAGATGTCATAGAACTCTTCAAACGAATTCTCATTCATTTGAACCAGATCAACTAGTAGATTCAGCTGAGCTTTCTTTAGCGTTCGTAGATTCTCTGTGTACTTCTTATTAAACAACTTAGTATCCTTTAATTTCTTAACGTCATCCAAGATATTCAAACTTGCATATAACTTATCTTGATTATCCACCAGCTGACTTGTAGATTTAAATTTATCATTCATCTTTCGTTCATGTTGATACGTGAAAGCTCCCATATCATCGTCTTCATCTTCTTCCTCTTCTTCTTCCTCTTCCACATCATCAGCTTGGTCAAATGTATCATCAGGCATGTCTCCACTACTCACATTGTTATTACCCAAATTTGATTGTGATGCAACTGGTAAGAAATCTAAACTGGATAATGCTGTGCCCAATGTGCCGGTTTTCCTGAAAATATAATTATCAACGTTACCTGAGCTATTGGTATTCTCATTAGAAAAGTCATTATAACCTTTCAGTGCGTCATCATTAGAGTAGGCAAACGAATCATTATCGTATAAATGTTCTTCATCGTCATCAAGCTGTAAAGCATCCAAGTCTATATTGGTTGAATCTGTGTCATTGGTCTGCACTTTTCGTAATGTGGTCTTAGTCTTCTTGCTTGTCTGTGGAGCCAACTTCCACTCACTGGGGAGACGTTCCAATAGAGATGTATCGGAGTTGTTTTTCTTAGTGAACGACATGGTAGTGGTTGTAGCTTGTGGTTAAAGCAGGTTGGTAGGGAAGGCCCAGAGAAGAGAAGCTTACGTTATCACAAGGTCAATAACAACTCTTCAGAGATCTCGATCGACTCGTCTTCACCACCTAAGTTTCACTGATGCGTTTACTACCAGAACTACAATTTTCCTGCTTCACATACGTATACCCACAGATGACAGTAACTCACTATAATAGGGACATTTCTCCATCCTTGACAGACTCAGATGACTCTATTTCCCTTTCCCGCTTCCCATCAACACCCTCCAAAACCATAGTCGCCTTAGATGACGACACCATAATAGCTGATATACCCAAAGACCTGTTACTCCCCACAAATAGCAACAATAGCAATAAATTTAAATATGTAAAGCCACCTCCTTCTACAGCTGCTTCAGATTCGGTACTTGATTCTCAAAGGACGACGGGATTTCTTGATCAACAGACATCCTCTAGTAAGAGACACCCCAAGAAGACAGCATTTAATAACAGCACTAGAAAACAACCATGGAAAAAGTTACTTTGGATTAAACAAGATTATGATGATAATTATACAGACACTGCATTCTTATCACAGTTGAAAAGAAATTCTACCGTTGTTAATTATTCGTTTTGGAAATTGGTCCAAGATTTTTCTCTAATCGTTTTACATTTATCAGTCATAATCTCCGTCATTTTGGTCTTTTATGGAATCTATCAATTAAATTGGAACCCCATCACTCCAACTCTAATAAGTACAAGTGCAACAATACTTTGCTTTATCATTTATATAATCACTTTGAAGATTCAAAGAAGTAGAGAACTAATTGCTTTACAGAAATTTAAAATTGAACAACTTGCAATGTCAACAAGAAACAGAAGATTTAATAATGTTTCAAGACCAACTTCTAGATCATCTTCCCCCTTTGCCGGTTTGGATAATTCAAGTAATGTTAATCTAAGCAATACCAATCAGAATAATGTTAGTTTGGCAAATCTAGATTTAGAACAATATTTATTAGAACCAAATCCACCAAGTCTGATAAGCACTCTTAAATCATCTATCCTGATTTTACTATCTCTGCTTACTTTTTCGCCAGTGTTGAAATCATTAACCAATTCAACTGCTTCTGATTCTATTTGGGCATTATCTGTATGGTTATGTATTTTAAATATTTTTTTCAATGATTATTCGATAGACTTTCCTAATTTTAAACAGCAACAATTACAACGGTTATTGACAAATAATAACGCATCGGCAATAGCTGCTGCTGCTAATGGGGATTTATCATATTTAGAATTAAAATACTCAAATTCAAACTTGGCTAAGAATTTATCATTATCGAATGCGATTGTTTTAGCATCGAGATTGAATTCAAATTTGAGTGCGTTTTGTTTCATTTTGTTTTCTATTCAAGTATCTGGGTTATTTCCAATATTCAACAATTTCACAAGAAGGTATCAGTATTTGCAATTTCATTGGTTTCAATTCATTATCATTGTTTTTGGTGTGGATTATACAATTTGGAAGATTTTTGGGATAGGCTGGCTGTTGACTTGGTCCTTTGTTCATTTTTTGATCGTCATCGCTGGTCCCTGGTATTTTATAGCTCTACAGAAGTATAAAGATGAATTACAAGGTCCTTGGGATCCTGCTAAGCCTGTTGTTAAAAGTATTTAGAAAACTCTCTCCTCTTTTTGTTTTGTATTATTAGTTGTTTTGGTTCCTCTTTTTAATTATTTATGCCTTTAATAGTTTTTCTTTTCTTTTTAGATGAAAATATAGTTTTCTATTTAGAACAAAAAAATATTATACACAAAAAAAAACAAATAAAACACAATAATAATAATAGTAATTTAAACAAATAAAAGAAGATCAGCCACTGAAAACACCACCTGCAAGACAAAGATTTCTTCTTGTAAAATGAACTTTGTAAACTGGTGTTTTCTTAGTGAAATAAACAGCCATGTGGTCTTGAGTTGCGAAAAACTCTTTTTTTCTTCTTGTTTCTTCTTGAGTTTTATTAACAACGCCATTAACGACACCATTACCATTAACCACATGAGGATCAATCCTAGTTGTACCATCTGCATTCTTAGCTTGAATAACTGACTCAATAGTGAATTTCTCAGGTTGTGGATTATTACTATCAACTGTACCTTTCTTGACGTCCCAAATTCTGATTGAATTATCAGAGCCACCACTAACTAAAACAGATCCATCTCTACTGAAAGCTAAGGAATAAATCGAGCATCTACCATGACCCTTCATCGATTTTAATCTTCTACCTGAAGCAATATCGAAAACATTGATTATTGAATCTTCGCCAGCTGTAGCTAACCATCTACCATCTGGTGAACAAGCTATAGCATTAATTGGCATCGAATGGCCAATGAAAACTCTAACGGATTCACCCCTGCTTATATCCCACATTCTGACTGTTTTATCACTCGATCCAGTAAATAAATATGTCGAATTAGGATGGAATTCAACAACATCCACATCTTTCAAATGGCCTGCAAAGATTCTTAATGGATAAATATGATCACAAGACCATAATCTAGCTGTTTGGTCGTGAGATGCCGTAGCAAAGTAATGACCTAATGGTGAAAATTTAACATCCCAAACTGGGGCATTGTGTCCTTTATAAGAAACTAGTGAAGTATAAGTATCCATTGACCATAATCTAACTGTTTTATCTTCCGATGCCGATAATAAGTAATTGTTATCAGGACTGAAATCTAGCCCATAAACTGCTCCACTGTGACCAATTAATCTTCTACAGCCATTAACTGCAACGCCATCAATTGTACGATTATATTCATCATTTTTTAAAACAGATTTTAATGGGGACCCGTCAATTGACCATAATTTAATAAATGAATCTTGGAATCCACCTGCAACTATTGTTGAATCATCATTAAATTCAACGCATGTCATGTCGTTGTTTGTGTTGTGGAAGGTATACATGCAAACACTAGGTAAAGCAGCTTGTGGTGTATTTAGTTTTATTTTTGATCTTGAATCTTGAATTTTAACAATCTCTCTTTTAATATCATAAGCGGTTCTTTGTGGTAGTGGTAAAGTATCCTTACTTGGAACATCATCTGAACTTGAATCTACTTTAAAATTCTCATTGTATTCTTCCATCAATGTTTTTTTGAAATGCTTATCTTTTTGATTTTCATCTTTATGCTTTAACTCCGCTTCTAGTTCTTTATTAAATTCAGGATCCGTTGGATATTTACCTAGTTTGACTTCTTGACTGTTTAATGTTTCAACTCCGTTTTTTTCCTTATTTTTTGGATCTTTCTCTTTACTATTATTATCATTCAGTAATTGATAAATTGCAGGGATACCTTCTTGAGTTTCAATCGATTGATTATTTTCCATTGAAGATTCAGACGTCACTTCAGTTTGAGTTGAGATTTCCATTGTATTATTAATTGTTCTAACAATGATAGAACCACCGATACCTTCATTTTCATTTAAGAAACTCAAAACCAAATTCATTGAAATGTTTGAAATGATAACTTTATACTTATTGTTCCTGAACAATTTTGCCATTTCATTATCATTTAAATGATCCGGTAATGATACTCCTGCCAATGATTTAATTTCTGAATTATGTAAGAGAATATGATCACTGCTAAATTTTTCATAAAAAGATCTTGCTTCTTCAGGTTCACCTCTTTGAATCAAAGTTAAGTAAAAATGAACAAATAAGGGATAAATGAACTTCTCTAATTCGTATTTATACATTTCTAAAGAGTTTTCACACCATGATCTATACATAACATAAGCTCTTGAAAACATTTTAGGGTCTTCATCAAACTGTCTTTTTCTCGCATTATCTTGATATTGCAGAAACTGGGTCTGTTGAAATTGGATATTTGATCTATTTGAAGTTGGGGCAGTAGGTTGTGAAAACGTTGTGTTACAGGGAGTTAAATCATATGTAGCACCACCAGCAATCTTGGTACTCTCCAGTCTTAAAGTAGCTTCAGTTTGGTGGAAACCTTTTTTACCTAGATATTCCAAAACAATTCTATTCAAATCAGACTGGGTCAATTGTTGATGCCCTTGCTGTTGTTTAGCAGGCTGTTGCTGTTGCTGCTGCTGTTGTTGTTGTTGTTGTTGAGTTGAAGGTCTCTGCATGATTTGTGTTCAATCAATCGTACGCCTGGGAAATGGGGAATTTCAAAGTGAGAACCTGGTTGTGTCTTTTTGAACAGGGAACCCACAACCAAACACCTCTCTTGAGTCAGTGAAAGTGTTGATGGTCGATTCGGTTTTGTTATTACACCCGTGCACCATCTGGCACTCGGCGTTTTCATTCGATTCTTATCTGCCTCGCCAATCGCCATCGAGTGCCATATTAATTTTGCCCAGTAATGTCCAACATGCCAATCCGTTTTTCAACAGGGTCTTTTGCCTCCTACTTCTCTCTGCTTCCTCTTGAAACACAACATCAATCCATAACACAGTCGTAATTTCCTTCTTACTTTGAACAACTTACAGCATGGTTACCTACGAACAATTGCTACCGATCGGTTCTTTGATGATCATCTCATCCTTATCATTCATTTTAGGTGTTCTTTTTGCTAACTGGCCTTACGATTACTATACCTTATGGAACACTACCTTGGGTGATCAATACTTTGACAAGGCTTTAGAACATTACAAGGTTTGGGCTACCACCCCATCTGCCATTCTTTACATTTTACATGGTATTTTAGCTGTCGGTTTCGTTGGTTCTTTAATCAAGATTTTCAAACCAACTGAAGATACTAAATACTTCGAATACGGTAGTTTGGTCGCTATTGTTGGTTCTGTCTCCATTTACTTAACTAATGTTAGAGTTGGTGCTTTATCTGCTGTGTATGGTCAATGGGGTGAAGTTGATCAAAACACTGGTTTGGCCGTTATTGGTGCTTCCGAAGTTATGATTGTCTTCTTACTATTTGGTGTTATCTTGTTACAATGTGGTTTATTCTATGCTCATTATGAAGATACTCAATTGAAGGTCAACTTCTATTTGAATGAATTAAAGGATAAATTAGCTGCTGCTGAAATGAAGAACACCCCAGCTCCAGTTGAATCCAAAGCTGCTTCTAAAGCTTCCGGTTCCTCTGCTAAGGAAACTAAAGCCACTAAATCCAAGAAGAAGACTTGATTGTCTGATTTGATTTGGATTTGATTTGTATATTAAATCACCTTTTTTACATTAAGATCGTTAAAGAAGACTGAAGAAATCTTTACTCTTCTCTTTTCTATAATTGGTATTATAAAAATAACACTTTGAAAACTGTATACTCTCTTTGTTACTGCTCTTCACTCCTCTTCTATTTAAATAATAATTTAGCTGGTAATTTAAATTTGTGATAAAGTAAAATAAAGGAAATGTAGATCATAATTAGGCAACCAGCTCAGAATCAGAAAATGTGGCGCGGGAGGCAAACAGAACAACTTTCGGTTTCCAACCAAGAGATAGATAGTTGTTTACTTATGAAGGAAGATGCTTTCTTATCATCATACTAGACTATATATAAAACCCTTAACAAGAGGGCAAGATGTCTTCGATTTCAAACAGCTCCAATCCAATACTCTCCCAAATCCCGCTAATTGTCACTCCTGGTAGTTTCCAAAAACCAAAGGCAGTCACATTACCTTATGACTTTGAGCGACTTCCTACGGATATCAACGAATTTAAGAATCTGAAATTACAACAAGATATTACAGAGTTGAAATCTTTATTAGTTGATCAAAAAGAGTTTGCTGAAAAAATTAATTTGAATTATGGTGAAAATAATAAAGCATTTTTGGATAATGATGAATCAGTTACTAAATTTAAGGAATGGGAAACTAAAGTAAGGTTGATGGCTCCTGGATATTTTTCACAAGATGGTTCTGTTGGTGTTATGACTCCTACCAAACATATACGGTCTTCTAGTGGTCTGAATGAAACTGTGGATCCTGAGAATCCTGAGAATACTGAGAATACTGAGACGTTGAACAGTAGTGTGGAGAAGGACCTAGCTGGCCTTAGAATTAACTGAACCTTGACCTCCTATATATGAGTTTCTATCTAATGAATCATGACCTCTATTATACTTCTCAACACCAGTAGTTTGTAGTTCTGTAAAGTTTTCAGGGTGTTCACTGTTAGACAGTGTGGAGCCGCAGACTCAGAAACTCAGAAAACTCAGAAAAATTTCTAAACGGGCGACGTCGATGATTCATCCCCATAATATATTTCAAATCTTTATGCCATCTCTTCTTTTCCTACTGCAAACCCAGAATTTTTACCCCTTACAACCATCTCACCGACCATGTCCCTTAAATTATTTGGTGCTACTGCCACCAATCCAGAAACAGTTAGCAACAACCTGAAGCTATCCATTGCTTCTGCTCTTTTCCATCCTTCCTTAGAATTCACAATTGACACTGAAGGCTCTGGTAATATACTATTACGAGACTCAAAAACTGGATTTGAGCTGTTTGAACCAACCTCTATTGTCAAATATTTAGCAGCAACTTCCAAAAATGGCTCACATCAGGTTTTTTCTAAAACTCCAGAAGAGGATATCTTAGCAAAGAACCCATCCCAACTAAAATTCTCTAAAGCTGACCCAGCTTCAGTTATTCAAGTTTTAGCATTTGGTTCGTTATATCCAACTTTCTCAAAATTAACCCCAGAACAACAATCCGCAACTCCACTGTATCCTTGGTTTAAAGAATTTTCTTCAATTCCACAAGTTCAAAAAGGTATTAAGAATGCCACCTCTCATATTAAGGTTGAAAGAACTAAGGAAAAAAACACTGGTAAAGTTAACATTGCCAAGAACATAGCGGTTATCAAATCGGAAGGTAAAATTGCACCAAAGAAAGATGATAGAAATATTCTGATTACTTCTGCTTTACCTTATGTTAATAATGTTCCTCATTTAGGTAATATTGTTGGTTCTGTTTTATCTGCTGATATTTATTCTAGATATTGTAAGCAAAGAAATTATAACACTTTATTTGTTTGTGGTACTGATGAATATGGTACTGCCACTGAAACCAAAGCCTTAGAAGAGAAAGTCACACCGAAACAATTATGTGATAAATACAATAAAATTCATAAAGAGGTGTATGACTGGTTCCAAATTGGTTTTGACCATTTTGGTAGAACTACAACTGACAAACAAACTGAAATTGCTCAAGATATATTTTTGAAACTTCATGAAAATGGTTACTTAGAAGAACAAGTTATGAAACAATTATATTGTCCTGTTCATAATGGTTATTTGGCAGATAGATATGTTGAAGGTGAGTGTCCAAAATGTCATTATGAAGATGCTAGAGGTGATCAATGTGATAAGTGTGGTAATTTATTAGATCCTTTTGAATTGATCAACCCACGTTGTAAATTAGATGATTCTACTCCAGAACCAAGAAATTCCAAACATATTTTCATTTCTTTGGATAAGCTGGAACCACAGTTAAGAAAATGGGTCGAAGAAGCTTCAACTAAAGGAAGCTGGTCCAAGAACTCTAAAACTATTACTAATTCTTGGTTAAGAGAAGGTTTAAAGCCAAGATGTATTACTAGAGATTTAAAATGGGGTACCCCAGTTCCATTAGAAGAATTTAAAGATAAGGTTTTATATGTTTGGTTCGATGCACCAATTGGTTATGTTTCAATCACAGCTAACTATACTGATGATTGGGAAGCTTGGTGGAAAAATCCAGAGCATGTCCAATTATATCAATTTATGGGTAAAGATAATGTCCCTTTCCATACTGTTGTTTTCCCATCTTCGGAAATTGGTACCGGTGAACCATGGACGTTGTTACACCATTTAAACACTACTGAGTACTTACAATACGAAGGTGGTAAATTCTCTAAATCCAGGGGTGTCGGTGTTTTTGGTAATAATGCTAAAGAAACTGGAGTTTCACCTTCTGTTTGGAGATACTATCTTGCGTCTATTAGACCAGAATCACAAGACGCTCAGTTTTCATGGGCTGAATTTGTTACCAAGAATAACAGTGAATTATTAGCTAACTTAGGTAACTTTGTTAATAGATTGGTCAAGTTCGTTATTGCCAAGTATAATGGTGTCATTCCAAAATATGATGTTAAGAATTGTCCTGCATATCCTAAATTAGCTGAAGACATCGATGTTTTATTAAAGACATACTTAAATGATCTGGAAACTGTTCATTTAAGAAAAGGTTTAGAAACTGTTATGATGATTTCTGCTAGAGGTAATCAATTCTTACAAGACAATAAGTTAGATAACTCGTTATACAATGATTTACCAGACAAGTCGGATGCTGTCGTTGCAATTGGTATTAATTTAATTTACTTACTATCAGCTTTGGTTGCACCATACATGCCAGAAACTACCACACAAATTGAAGAAATTTTGAACGTTCCTTCTTTGAGAATTCCAGACGATTTCAACTTAAATATTCATCCTGGACATTGTATTGGTAAAGCTCAATATTTGTTTAGAAGAATCGATGAGAAGAAGGTAGATGAATGGAGATCAATGTACGGTGGTCAACAAAAGAAATAGTTCCTCAATTCTGTTTTTGCTTTTGCTATTTTTCTGCTATTTCTATATCTTATTTTTTTATATTGAAAACTAGAGTGAGCCGCAAGCGGTGTAATAACGAGAGTTTAATGATATATCTCTAGAGGAAACTGTAGGATTGAAATTGGGGGTTTAAGGAACGTATAGGTACTTAAGTCCCGAACAACTTATCTAGATTTAACAAAGATCTTCATGCAGTTCTGTAGGGAAATGCTAGATATCAGTTTAAGCAGGTCTCGCGGCGTGGATATGGCGCAGTGGCTGTTGGGGCGCACCAGCGAACAAATGTTGATCCCAAATCAATTGGTTTAAAAATTAGACCTAGGATCATCAGAAAGAATAGTGAATTGGATTGAACTATCGAAGAACGACATCCAGGTTGTCTGCCCTATATATATAAACGTTCTTGTCTCTTTCCAGTGTTGATTCCAACTTCTTCTGCTGACTCACTGTTCTACCTACTCTTCATTGCTACAATCTTTGCTCTTAGGGACTCCAAATTAGCTCATCATTCATCTGTGGAAAGATAGTACTACCCAGGACACAATTCCCCCTGGGCCATTCTATCCACAACATTCCAACTTCAATATTCCCTGAAATCTACAGAAACTCGTTCTCCAAACATAACCAGAAATGGCAAAATCAATAGAAAATTACTTATCTCCAGCCGGTTCGGACAGCGTCACAAGTAGTACACTTTCTCGTCTTGGTGATGAGGGCTCTTCTTCAGATGATGAAACAACTCCAGAATCCGTTGATTCAATTTCAAAAGATCAGGATGCTTCTATAACTACTGAAAAATCAAAAAAGAGTCGAACTATCTCCACTGCGAATGAAAAAGATGATGATTATGGCCCTGAGGGTTCTGGACCATCGGAAAAAGTTAGAAAAAGAAAAAGAAGAAAGACCAAAACTGGTTGTTTAACCTGTAAAGCAAGAAAAATTAAATGTGATGTAGGTAAACCGATTTGTAACCATTGTTTGAAAAGAAGAGTGGCTTGTATATTTCCGAGAATATCTTCCATAGTATCGAAAGGTTCATCAAATAGCAATCTTAATGAAGACGGTAACTCATTATCACTTAAAGTTAAAGCTGAAGAAAAGAAATCTACGACCTCTGATGGGGCCTTAGGTCAAGAAGGTGTTGATTATTTAATGGGCCTTGTTCCTGGTTCGCAAGTTGATGTCGATAATAGGGACTCGATTACGTTAGCTTCTCAAAAAGTAGAAAATTTTGATATATTTTCATCACTCTTTAGAAGGAGAAATCTAACCAATTATAGATTATACAGTCAATTAAATTTTCAATTTGTTGACTATTATACAACACAGTATTACATGAAACTCTCAAAGTATTATCCAGTTCAAAAAGCATTTTTAAACATTTTCAGTCACAGCTTTAATTACCCACATTTAATTCATATTATTCTAGCTCTGTTGTCGTTGGATTTTTATCATAATGCTTCAAAAATGTATATTGAACGAGATAAAAATCGTCTCACTTTAAGACCCAAGGTTCCAGAAGCTAAATTAATTATGGATAGAGAAGGTTATTTAAAATTGTCTGAATATGAACAGACCAGATCTCTTAAGTTATTTACAGAACATTTGAGTCCAAAAACTCCTCAGGAAAGTATGACTTCATTATTGGCGTCTGTTTTTCAATTTGTTTATTATATGTTTTCACCAAACTATAAAATGATTGACTCAGGATTTTTCAGCTTAGCAAGCGGTGTTGATATTATTTATCGTGGTTCTAAAAAATTCTTTTCAACTCAAGATATTATCCCGTTTGAGAGTTTAATTATTGTTACTAAATCAAGACCTTGCTCTCGAGAAGACATTGGTAAGGTTTTCACTCCAGCCTATCTTTACGGCCTGCTTGAGCCTGCCGATTTTGAAGAAAATAATCCACTAGCCTTGCGTCGCTTAAAGGAACGGTATGAAACTTATGAATCTGCACTTAAAGCTCTACTGGATTGTTACACTGAAGTTAATAAACCAAATGATCCTGAAAGAGATTTTTTGAATATTTTAATCAGATGGAGTATTGACCACGCATTACCCTTTAGACCTTTAGTCGTTGAAGAAAGGGATGCTAGAGCTTTAATTATAATGGCCCATTTTATAATGTTATTATCTTCAATGATTATTCCTGAATACTGGTCTCAGAATACTTTTGTTGATGAAATCGATAATATAGTTGATGTGCTATATGATCGTTATGGTGATTGTTGGCTATCTTGGCTGAACATTCCAAAGGTTTGCGTTTATCAACTTGCCACTAGAGATGTGGATGATATACAACCTGCTAAACCTAATATTGTTAAAACTGGTCCAAATTTGGAGGATTTTTCTTCCACAGCTACAACGTAGATTAAAGAGGATATAAAACCTCGTTGTTCGTGCTTTTGTTTAGTATAATTGTATTCGTATTTCGCTTTGATCCCTTTTTATGGCTTTTCTTTGGTATTTATAGTTTTATATAACATTTTACTTAGTATTTATTTTTACGGTTTTGTTTTAGGTCTTGAATTCTTATCTTTTTATTTTGTTTCGCTTTTTGTTGTGTTTTTATGTTTTTTTATTTTTACATCATATGACTGAGATAAGTTTTGATGCTCTTGCAGCTGGAGTATTGCCATTACTTGGAAGTGTTTCTCTTGATTCTTTTAAAAAACGATTACTATTAATTTTTTTATCATTTTAAAAGCTAAAATTAAAAACTTTAGTTAATCAAATAATATTTTGTTCTTAATCACTGTTCCTTCTTTTAAATTGACCTTAGGTCCAGGCACAATGAATTTAAGTAAACTGAGCTTAAAAGTATTTTTTGAACTATCGGAAATAATTAAAAAAAAATAATATATTAAGTAGTAAATAAATATTGTTCTTTTGTTTTGGAAGCGCAATTGTTGAGTAAGTTATATCATTTATATAGTAATTTAATCGTTTGGCCACCAGTTAACAAAACAATCTGGATAGATACTATACTCTTAAATATTAAAATGCAATAAAACACAGGACTGATCTGTAGCATTGGGTTGGGGTTATTTAGAAATTTTGCAGAGGTAACGATATTTTGAGATCTTTGCTTTATAAAAATAAAACATTTCCTATTCTTGTTCTTTATCTACGAATATCAAACAATATACAACCGTTCAGGGCAGTTTGGCCGAGTGGTCTAAGGCGTCAGGTTAAGGTCCTGATCTCTTCGGGGGCGTGGGTTCGAACCCCACAACTGTCATTGAATTGATTTTTTTTGATTGGTCGTATTCATCCTTTCATGTTTTACGTTAAAGTTTTGGAAGTCTAAAAGTTTAGAAATGGCGTTTGAGGTTTTTAATTTCAGTTCATACCAAAGGGTATCTATGGTTGTTACAAGTGTGATTGTATTGTAAGGTCACACGAGTAGAGAAAGAAGACATCAGGAAATTGGGTATTTGAAGACCGAGCTTGGAACCTCGGTCCTCGTCCTTCGGATTTTGGTGCTAGCTAGAATTGGGAAGGAAAAGCCCGATCATCTAAGTGCATTAGAGTTAGAGAAACAATTACTACCTACCCAATATAGGTGTGTTGCAAAGCTGACGTGATCCTGAACACCGAGTTTACCAGATTTATATAAAGCGAAAGATTTCTCTCTTTCCCTCCCATGACTGCTACTGTTTGAGCAGACTTGATTTATACCAGAACTCAAATAGAGAGGTGCTTATTAAAAGACACTAATTTGCACTGACACATCTTAACAAATTAAACTAGAACTTTCTTTTAAAATGAGTCAATCTTTGAATTCCGGTTTGCCAAGAGAACCAACTTCAAATGGAGGCAGAAATTTTACCTTAAAATCTGATGATGCAGGGATGAACAGACACTTAGAGGTTCCTAATGAGTTTGACGAAAAAAACAGTTCTGATCAAACCGACCCAGCACCGGAACCGACTTCTACTGGACAAACATTAACTGAATATCCAGAAGGATCAGTGAGGGGATGGTTGGTGCTAGTTGCAAGTTGCTCTATTATGGCTATGTCTTTTGGTATGGTTAATTCTTATGGTGTTTATCAAAGTTACTATGAAGTCAACTATCCTCATATAAGCTCAAATACTTTATCAATTATTGGTTCGTTGCAAGCATGCTTAACGTTTTCTGTAGCTATACCTTCTACAATCATCATGTATTATGTGGGCCCTCAAATAGTTGTACTGATTGGCGGCATTATTGCTTGTTTATCTTATTTCATGCTCTCATTACAAAATGCAGTCTGGCAGTTATTTATCATCCAAGGGTTGATGTTTGGCTTAGGATCTGGTTTGATGTATGTCCATGCTACCTCTGTTTTATTTCAGTATTTTCATAAAAAGAAAGCATTAGTTCAAGGCCTTATTACTGCTTCTGCTAGTACGGCTGGTGTCTATTGGCCAATTGGTGTTAGAGAACTAATTAATAAGGTCGGCTTTAAGTGGGCCAATAGAATCATTGGCTTTATTTACCTACCCCTTTTCATCATTGCTACACTTTTAATTAGACCAAGAGTCAATCCATCAAAGAGACAACCGGGTCAGAATTTTTTACGAATCAATTTTAAAGTTTTATTGGATAGCAAATTTTGTTTAGTTGCCTTGTGTTGGTTTTTATTCATCTTATCATTATTTCCAGGTTTATTCTACATTGATTTGTTTTGTTTGCGTATTGGAGTTGCCAAAGGTCTAAGAGATTATAATGTTGCTATTATTAATGCATCTGCTTGCTTTGGTAGAATAATCCCCGGCTATTATGCAGACAAGTATGGAAGAATAAACATTATTATACCATTTTTAATCATTTCAGGACTACTTCCTTTAGCGTTGTGGACTACTGTTAGAAATACATCCGGAGTTGCTGCTTTCTGTGTTATTTGGGGTTTTTTTTCAGGCACACCGGTTTCAGTTATGCCGAGTATTGTTGGTCAACTGTTCCCAGCTAAAGATATGTCTTCTTACCTTTCTTTCTTTTTTGCTTGTGGCGGTATTGGCTCCTTGATTGGACCAATCATTGCTGGAACTTTTATTCCAAAAGGTGACGTTGAAGGCGCTGCTGGATTTAATAAGTTGGCTATCTTTTCTGGTGTTATAGAAATAGGATGTGCTGGTATAATGATTATCGTTAGGAGTATGTATACTAGAAAATTGATTGAAAGAATTTAGCTTCAATATTCCACTTTCCACTTATTTATTAGCTTTTTATGTATAAATTTTATAAACAAAATTGCGCCTTTAGTGTTTCTTTTTATAAAGTATTTATATCATTCAATGAAAAATTTAATGAAGAAGTCGTAAAGTTTAAAAAGGAATGTGTTGAAGCAAAAAAAGGAGGTTGGCGGTGGGCACGTCTAGCGAATATTAACAATTTTTATCAGCTCTAATCTGGTACATAAAAATGTTCAACTTGTACCTTAATAAGCCATCTCAAAATACCAACAACAAGCATGTCTCATCATAATATAGTAGAAGGAACCATATATAAAGGTATAGTGACTGGTTTAAAAAACTTTGGTGCTTTCATAAGCATTTCCTCTTCATCAAGAGATGATGAGCAAGAAGACATCAAACACCATCAACATCATCATCGCCATTCAAGTTCAAGTAGGAACAACAGAAATCCTTCGGGCCTCTGCCATATATCACAGATATCTTCTACAAGAAGATTAGATCATCCAGATGAAGTGCTGAAAATGGGTCAACAAGTGTATGCTAAAGTTTTAGCCATTCAAGAGGATGGAAAGATTTCTTTAACTATGAGAAACATAGATCAAGTTACAGGAACAGAAACAGATACTCAAAGAGATGACTATGTCAATGAATCTAATAGAAACCGATATCAGTTGAACCAACAAAGAAATCAAAAGAGAAGAAACGAGCCAGATTTGTGGGAGTTAAATCAGTTAAACAAAGCATTTGGTGCTAAAAAAGCCAAAGTGCACTCTACAGATGATATTGAAGATCCATTTGCTGAAGTGGATTCGGATTCCAATGAAGAAGATGCAGAAGAAGATGTTGAAATTGAATTGGCTAATCAAGTCCCTAGTTTTCTAGAAGGCAAAAATTTTAAAACAAATAAAAATGAACCTGTTAAATTTACTAGAACTATAGAAGGTTCAATGAATAGAGTTGCACAAAATGGTTCTAAACTTATGGAAGAAGCTAAAAGATTGAAATTAGATAAACGAATGGAAGATGACAAATTGAGACGACAAGCTGAAAGATTAAAGAGAACAGATGATCCAATGTTAGAAGAACTAGTGACCAAAATTAAAATGCAGAAGGAAAAAGAGGCTGCATCCGAACAAGCAGTTGAAAATTGGAAAAAACAAGCTAGAACAGAATCCTATGGTATTAGGTCACATCTGAGTATTAGAGAACAGCGTGAATCTTTGCCTGTTTTTGGGAGAAGAGATGAACTGTTAAAGGAGGTTGAGAAAAATGACTTCATGGTTGTTGTTGGTGAAACTGGTTCTGGTAAAACCACGCAGATAACGCAGTATTTAGCTGAGGATGGTTATGGTGATAAAGGTATAATTGCATGTACCCAACCACGTAGAGTTGCTGCTACTAGTGTTGCCAGAAGAGTGGCTGAAGAAGTTGGTTGTAAAGTTGGTGATGAGGTTGGTTATACAATTAGATTTGAAGATGTTACAAGTGAGAGAACTATGATCAAATATATGACTGATGGTATGTTACAAGTGGAGGCTTTAACAGATCCAGATATGAACAAGTATTCAGTTATTATGTTAGATGAAGCCCATGAAAGAACAGTTGCTACTGATGTTTTGTTTGCTTTGTTAAGAGATGCTGTTATTAGAAGAAAAGGAACATTAAAATTGATTGTTACCTCTGCTACTTTAGATTCTGCTAAATTTTCTAAATATTTCAATAACTGTCCAGTTTTCCATATTAAGGGTCGTACCTTCCCAGTCAAGATTTTTTACACCAAACAACCCGAATTAGATTATATTGAAGCCACGATAGATACAGTTATTGATGTTCATATGAATAATGATTCTGGTGATATTTTGGTTTTTTTAACTGGTCGGGAAGAGATTGACACTTGTTGTGAAACAATTATAGAAAAAATGAGTGTCTTATATAAATCAGATCCGAATTTATCGGAATTGATTGTTTTACCAATTTATTCTGCATTACCATCTGAAATGCAGAGTAGAATTTTTGAGCCTACCCCCAAAGGTAAAAGAAAGGTTGTTTTAGCTACTAACATTGCAGAAACGTCTATTACAATTGATGGTATATATTTTGTTGTCGACCCTGGATTTGTTAAAGTTAAAGCGTATAATGCTAAACTAGGTATGGATTCTTTAATAGTTCAACCAATTTCCAGAGCACAAGCTGATCAAAGATCTGGAAGAGCAGGTAGAACCGGTCCTGGTGTTTGTTTTAGACTCTACACCAAAAATGCATATTTAAATGAGATGTCTCCAAACACAGTGCCTGAGATCAAAAGACAAAATTTATCAAATACAATTTTGAACTTAAAAGCAATGGGTATTGAAGATGTTTTAAATTTTGGATTTATGGATCCACCGGAAGATGATACCATCTTGTCGGCTTTAGATGAGTTATACATTTTAGATGCTTTGGATAACGATGGTAGATTAACTAGAACAGGAAAGTATATGGCTTATTTCCCATTAGAGCCAATGCTAACTAAAACATTAATTAAGTCTGTGGACTTTCTGTGTTCCTACGAGATCATAATAATAATTGCCATGCTTTCGATTCCAGACGTTTTCTTCAGACCTAAAGAGAAAAGGGATCAAGCTGATAAAATGAAGGCTAAATTTAATGATTACAATGGGGATCATTTAACTTTACTAAACGTTTATTTAAAATGGGAAGATTCAAATTTTTCAAAGTCCTGGTGTGAAGATCATTTTATTCATGATAAATCATTAAAAAAGGCAAGAGATGTCAAAAAACAATTATTGAAAATTTTAGAAGACTTAGATAGAAAGGAAAGGAAATTAAATTCTTCAATTGTTAGTTGCAAGGGAAATTATGATCAAATTAGAAAAGCATTTGTTTCAGGGTTTTTTAAAAATTGTGCAAAACGTTCAGCAAATCATGGACATACCGATGAAGAAGGTTCTTATCGTACGTTGGTTGAAAATATCCCAGTTTACATGCATCCTTCTTCTTCCTTATTTAAAAAACATGGGGTTGAATATTTAATCTATCATACTTTAGTTTTAACTAATAAAGAATATATGCATTGCATATCTAAAATTGATCCAAAATGGTTAATACTATATGCACCTAAATTTTTCAAACAAGCAGATCCAAATGAATTGAGTTTAACTAAAAGGAGAGAGCGTATTCAACCTTTATTTAATAGAAATGATCCAAAAGAAAAATGGAGATTAAGTAGAGGGAGAAGATAGAGTTTATATATACTATATTCTTTTATTTATATAGAAATAATGAATTGAATTAATGTACAGTAGTTAATGAATATATGAAAACAAGATTACACACACATGCAAATAGATGATGATTTTCTAATTTTAATTTTCTTTGAATGAGTTTTATTGAACAGCCACATCACCATCCTTATCTTTCTGTATATCATCTTCATCTCCATCCTCAAAAGTGGTGCCTTCTGCGGTCTCATATTGTTCAATAATTTTACTCTTCTTCAAACTAAATTGTAAGTCCAATTTTTTACCAAAAAATTCTTCATCTTGTAATTGACTAATTGATAACTGAGCTTCTTCGATAGAACTAACAACGATCCAAGCTTGACCTCTTAACCCACCTCTGTTTCTATACAAGATGCTGATCACATCACTGTAAGTAGAAAAGAGTATGAAGAGGTTCTGTTTCATTTTGTCATTGGGTATTTTATCGTTTAAATTTGTGATGTAGATGGTGTAATTAGGTGTTTCATTTTTTGGTTTAAATGGTTTCTGTATTGCTTGTTTAAGCTTCTTCTTCGTTTTGGTTGAGTCTTGTATTGAAGCTCTTCTCTTTCTTGGAGGCATTGCTGATGATTACAAATGGCGTTTTGCGGTATTAAATGCCTATGTTGAGTAGTATGTTGGAACTTGGGACGGGTCTAAGGCTTGATAAAGAGAAAACATAGTGTCGTTCAAATCTTTTCAAAAGAGAAGAGCGAATTTGAGAATCAAGGGAGTGAGGTTCAAACTTTCTACACTTAAAACTTTAGTTTGACCTTTTTACTTCGATCTACAAATATTATCAGCCATTCATTAGATTAAGGACTGAACTAAGCTAGAAATGGGAAGACCTACGGTTCAACAGAGTACTGAACTCTGGAGTAAAACATATACTGAGAGTCAAAACTACAAAACACAAAACATTTAATCATTCACAATATGATCAACCATGATTCAGAACATTCGGTTCATGAATTATGATCATAATGAGCGTGAACCCAATTCAGAACCCGATGAATCCATCCCAAAAAAAGGATATATGTACAGGTAATTGGAACCATGAATACAGCCAGTTTTTTAAATACAAATCCAAATGGCTTCACTTTTCACCAGCCTTTGCTTGGGAGTTATTTAGTAAATTACACCCTGGATTCTTTTCATTGGTCACCACTCATTTAAGTAATGATATTGAAACACAATAGACCATTCATCATCGACCATTATTCACTATCATTCATTGAAAAAAATCTAATTCAAAATCTAATTCAAAGTCAACATAGAATTCTCAGTTAGTATACAAATAACATCCTAATAAAGAAGCTCCAAAGATCAATTATCTTTTTCCAATAGCTCTTTTCCAGTTTTTTTTATTTGAATCAGATACATAAGGAATGGTTATACTCATATGATGGGTCTTGAGTCCATCTCGGAAACATGGACCAAAGAATAAAGTCATCACTGTAAAGTGGAAAAGAAAACTTATGGAAAGAAAGATAATGATGTAGGTAATACACACATACCATTTAATAGAAAAATTGTCCATTAATGTTTTATAAAATTTGATTATATATAACAGTAATGCTACTTAAGGAAGCAAATATAAAAAAAGAGCTTCTTAAATGCTGTTGAAGAAGCACACAGATTAGCGCGCGCACTACGCATGTCAATCTGAGCAATCAGGGTTTCGTCACTACTCGTCTGGCTCACCAATGTCCTCGTTCCAGTCGTTCGGTCTTTCCTTTATGAACTTGGCAATCAAGTCTCTGCAGTCGTCATTGTGTAAGTTGATCACTTCGACACCGTGCTGCTTTAACCAATCCTCACCACCTAAGAAAGTTTCGTTTTCACCCAACACAATTCTTGGAATCTTGAATAAAAGTGCTGAACCGGTACACATGTTGCATGGAGATAACGTGGTGTATAACTGTTTTATCCATCACTAGATTAGTATTTTGGTCTTTGGTTAATCTAAAAAAGTATTAAAAGATTGTTAAAATAAACGTACAGTACATTTAGCATAGGTTGTAGCTGGTAATCTACCTGCGTTTTCTAAAGCTGAGATTTCGGCATGTAAAGTTGGAGAAGACTTCTGGATTCTCATGTTATGGCCTCTTCCTAAGACTCTACCATCTTCATGGATCAAACAAGATCCAATTGGGATACCACCCTCTTCGTAACCTGTTCATGGGAAAAACCCATATGTGGGATAAACTTGTTAGTATCATTTTATAGCTGAAGACCCAGCAATCCGAGTATAAAAAAGAAACGTGAAGACATACCCTTTTGCGCTTCTTCCAAAGCAATTTGTAAACCTAACTTGTCGTCGAATGCCATTATGTGAAGCTGTTAGTTGTATCTGAGACCTATAGCTTTAATTTGTTATACCTACAGGAAGCAGAGGAAGAAGTAGTAGCAAGCACTGAAGTATCCCCACGGATCTCTGAATTAAAACGGTTTTTGGAATATGGCCCACCTCAGTGACAGTGGGCGGCTGCACTGACTCCGAATTACCGCGCAAAAGTGGAAAGGCACATTAAGTAGCTATTAATTTGCGAGAAAGAATTGATAAGGAATGTAACGAGTAAAAGAATTGAAGAACAAATAAAGAAAATCAAAAAAAGACAGGCAGTAAATAAGAAGGAAAAAAAAAGGGGGTAATATAATCAAAAGAATCAGAAAAGGGTCCTCTTTTGTTTCTAAAGTCTGAACCTATAAACAAAAATAAACAAAAAAATAAAGTAAAATAAAAAATTAAATAAAAATGCTTCTATACATATATAAAAAAATTAAACTAAGGGGGTCGAAAAAAAAAAGAGAAATAAACAACTCTGAAATCAATTCAGTTAAACATAAAAAAAATAGCACAAATAAATCACCAACGAAAAATCAACAAGTTATATAACATTAGAACACCGCTGAAACAAAACCAGTTTTGAATAAATTAAAGTGACATAGTTAGCCAATCCCAATTATTAGCACCATTAGGGTCATTTGGTCCATTTCCATTCACACCTGGACCTGCAGATGATGTTGATTTCATTTGATTTCTCTTACTTTGTTGTTGCTGTTGTTGTTGTTGCTGGTTATTAATAGTTGAAATAGAATCACCTGTTTGTAATGTAAGAATTGAATCAATATCTAAACCTTCCATACTGGATGGAATCTTCAATGAATCATTGTTATTTTCTGCTTTACCTGTAGCAGTAGCCTTTCCAGAAGATCTATTATTATCTTTTTTAGAAGATGAAGCTTTTGAAGTTGAACCTGATTTTTTAGTCGTTGATGTTGTCGTGCTAGCTGTCTGCTGTTTTTTATTTAAAACAATAGGAGTTGGATTTAAATCGTCACCATCATTTTTCTTCTTTGGCTTTTTAGAGGATCCCTGCCCTCTTTGTCTTTTCTTAATAACATCTGTTTTCAAAGACAGTGGTCTAACTACACCATGTAGTTTCAAAAATAACCCACAGGCATTACACAACGGTTGACCTTCAGGGTTACGTCTCCACAGAGGTGTAGTTTTGGTATGACAGTTTGTACATTGGATTGGAGGTTCATTACCATCTGAACCGGGTTGATTTGGATTAGAGGAATTACTACCACCTGGTGTTGGGGTACTTACAGCAGAAGAAAGGCCAGATGGAGCAGATGATGAAAGTTGAGTAGCATCAGATAATTTTCTAGTATTTCTTCTACTAATTGGCTTTCTTTTAGAGGCCGTGGAAGGTCTCCGACTGGTTGACTTAGGTGTTTGACCTTGCACCGATTTAGGAAAAGATGGTTGAGAAATAGTTGGAGTTGTAGCACCAGATGAGCCGAAAGGATGAGCTGTCGGGACTGAAGCTGAATCAAACATGTTAATATCACCTTCAGTATCAAAATTGAATTGATCTGTCTTTAATGAACCATCAAAGTTCATTTGTGGCATTCGCTGTGTATTTGAAAATGATTTGGATGTTAATGTCGGAGAATCGAAATTAAAAGAAGGAGCCGAATTTTGTGGAGTATGGGAAAATGATCCTCCACTGTGCTGATGAATATTAATGAAACTTGGATTGTGGTTTAAGGTGGTGGGTATGGAAGTTGAAGCAATAGATTCATATCCCATAGGAGAATCTGAGTCTGGATTCCCAGAAGATGGTAGAATAAAGTCAGTAGGAACAGAAGTTGATAAAGGATCAAAATCCATAACACCAAAATCATTATTATCAAGTTGGTTTAAATTTGGACTGTGGCCAAAATCATCCATCATCATTCCTCCCATATGCATGCTGTTATTGTGAAGAGTGCTATTTTGATTAAAAGATTGTGACAGTTTCGACAGCTGAGGTTTTAAAACTGGGGATATTTCTTTTCTTCTAAACCCAGAAAATGAAGAAAGATCTGATGATGTAGTATTTGCAGGAGGTGTGGTATCAGTGACACCAGCCTTTGAGCCTATAGTTTTAATATGATCAATATAGTTAAAGCTTTTGTTGTTATGCATATCATTAATATCATCATGATGAGTAGAACTATTATCTGAATGATTGGTTATGTTTAAATCAGGAAACTGTGGCCAACTTGAATAGTTGTTGCTATTAGGATTCATATTATTATTGTTGTTGTTGTTGTCAGTGGTGGCGTTATTGGAGAAGGTGTTCACATGATTTTGAATTTCATGAGATAGGCTATTATTTTCGTGATATTGCTTCTGAGATTGATGGATAAAATGAGAAGGAGTTTTATTTGTATCCATCAAAGATAATCCGTTATTATCTACAGAAGTGATGGAATCCTGCTTTTGTTTTTGCTTTAGCTTATGAGAGTTAATGTACATGAGTCTCCAAGTCAAGTTCTCCATTCTTGCCCTGTAAGGAAGACTGGCCTTGGCCTTGGAGTACATCTTCCAGAGAGCAGTGGCAGAGTTGTCATCTACCAGAGAAGATTGATTTTGGGGCAATACTGTGGAGTCATTCGTGGTCGACAGATTTCTGCTATGGGATAAAGCGGAGGCTGGGTTACTTGAGAGTCTTTTGGGAAGATCCTGGTTATTCTGATTTGAGAAATACATGTTCAATACCTATGGAGATGGGCTGATTTCATTAAACGAAGTGAATAGGTGTGTATCAGAAAGTCTGAGCTGAGCTTGAGTTTGAGGGGTCTGAGCTTGAGTCTGAAGCCGAAGTTGGGGAGGTAGTCTATGGATGTGGTTGAGAAGCAGCACTGTGGTGGCTGGGTGAGAAACTCTATGACTTAGTGGGAAAGAGGAAGAGATGCACTTAGGGTTTGAGTGTTTAGGTGTGTAAACGTTCAGCGTTGAACCTCGAATCACTCTGCTGGGACTGAGATACCAAACACTAAGGTCAGCGGGTCAGATTCGAGCCAGGACCACTAAGCGACGTGGTGCGTGCGGCGCTGGATTGGTGGATTAATTTGGCTCTTTCTTTGTAGCGCTACTGTTGGTGCGATTCAAATGATCGGTGATAGCAAAAGCCAAAGCAAATCCAAAGCCTACAGGTACTAACTAACCTCTGGAGTGGTATCCAATGGTACCCAGAGAAGGGAATATGAAGCTTGCTGGGTCCACAGTTACGGAAGAGTTGTATCCTCGAGCAACCCTAGCGCACCTTATAGCTCGAGGCCCTTAAGAAAAACGGGTGTACCAGATAATGCACCTAACAATAATCCCCCTTTAATCGTATTTTCTGTTTCTCCTCGATCGAGCTGGAACTGAACGAAACTAATTGCTTGTGGAATTAGGGTCAGTTATTAGACAGTTTCTTTGGGTCTTCAACTATTTCTTCATATATCAGGTTTGGGGTTTTCACTTTTCGTGGGCCAGTGGCAATAGAAAAATCATATTTGCCGAAGGGACGACATCCTCTATTTCTTATCAATTCCCACCAAGGAAAAGACAAATCCGCTCACTTTCGAACTCGGCTTTCCAGCCTTAGGCACACTAACAGAGTCTTCTCAAGCTAAAGCTGGCGATGTCACGGCGGAATCTGGCCAATTGCCAAAAATTAACTGCATCTGGCTCAATTATAGTGGGCGCTACAGCTAATTGATCCAGGAATCGATCTCTGCCTGCTGATATTACAATTGTTATCTTCCGCTATTTAGAAGGAAATTCCAAACATCTGGAAGGCTACATCCGCCAATTTCACAACATTGGTCGGCCAGCACCCGCCAAGTTCAATAGGATAGGTATTCCATTCTTAATTCCATCAGTTCCATCCCTAATACTGAATTCTTCCTTCAACATCAAGAGACCTCTCATTCTCGAGAGAGCTCTCGGTCTTTCCTAATCTAGCTCTCCTTCCCTGTGATTGGACCGAGATAAATCTGGATCCTCGGTATCTTTGGTCTGCGCACGACCGGCATCAAGGCGCTTATCGCCGGCATTTGTGGTGGCACATTATTGCACTAGCCACTTTACTTCCTTTTGCATAGATGAATCGATTTTAGTAGAAAAGGTTAGGGGTATACAAACGTACAGAATTTTATAACTTAGCACTCTCTAGGAACAAATCAGTGTAAAGCTCTTGTAAATCATACAATTTTCTAACTTGAGAAATGCTAGATTTATTAAATTCCAATTTCTCAATGAAAACATCATAATATCCCAACAGTACAACTTCCAAAGGAATGACCAAATTGAATTTATTTAATGTTTCTCCAGTATTCAATCTACCATTACTGACCATCACGCCAATCAACTCTTTGTTTTTGTTATTGATCAAAGCTCCACCAGATGATCCTGACCAGCAAGAGGATGAAGTGATAACCAGTGACGGTAACTTGGATTGCATTTTATCAAATAATGAATCAAGTGAAATCACAGTGGAGATATGGCCATGAGCTTTCATTGGTATCGAGTGATTTTCATTAAAAAACAATCCAAATCCAATGGACTCTGTAGAATCATTGATTCGATCACCACTTGTTAATTGAATTGTTTCATTTGCTTTCTTGTTTATTTCAGTAATCAAATGTTTGATGCTTTCTTTAATTGTGAGATTATTAGGTAGTTTAACAGCATTTTTGTAATAGTTTCTTCTTGTTTTTGTGGTTGCGTTTGAGTCTGAGTTTAATTTAATGAAACATAGATCAAATAGCTTATTATCAAAAGGAACAAAAATATCTTTGTTTAATTTGGGATTTTTCAAAACAATTTTACTCTTTGTGCCATCTTCTTCTTGATGCCATATTACCACCCTTTTAGGCTCTTTGAATTGATAATCACTCATAATAACATGTCTATTTGTCAAAATCAATTCATTATCGAAGATAACCCCGCTTCCCCAATAAAAACCTCCCTCTTTGGAAGTTATTGTAATTCCAACAGTTGGATGATTAGTAAAACTTCTGGTTCTAGGAGTGTTTATTGCTGTTTTTGTGTTTATCATTTCTAAGTATTCAGACACTTTAAATAGCTCACCACCACAGGTTAAATTTTTACTAATTCTGAAACCAGGTGAAAAGTTTCCATTATTATTATGGAAAAATTGGGTTAATGTAGTTTTGATATTTTTGAAAATCGAGCTCCAACTTAGAACAACTAATAATTCTCCTTGTCCTTTATTTTTAATTAAATTACCCCAGATTAATCCAATTGACTTATTCTCATTGGTGATGAAGGTGGCACTAGACGCAGTGGCGGCAGTTTCTGGAGTGCTCGTACTTGTAATTAAATTAACAACACCACCATTCATATTATCCAAATATTTCAAATCACTTAAATAAAACTCTTTTAATTTATTGCAATAATTCAAATGCCCCACCGAACTGAAATTATTAAACACAGAAACATTACTCAAGCTGAATGGAGAGCTTTCAAAAGTAACATTCAAAGGAAACTTAGCACCACTACCCTCAACTGCATCGTCGACTTGTTCTAGCAATTCAATGGATTTCAAAGATAGCGTATCAGCTAACGAATACTTTGGTTTCGCCACCAAAACACAAGAGTTCTTAATATCATTGATGTCTTGATCATGACTAATTTGAAACTCAAACCCGCCCCTGTGACCAAGAAAATCATCAATTTCATGGGGTATGGCTAAATTAGATTCACCATCGTTGATTGAATCATCCATGAAATGTTGTAGTTTGATTAGTTTGCATTGAATCCATTGGATTGCTCCTTTCCCATTTTTGGAATTGTTGATTAGTTCTTTCGATGTGAAGTAAATGTCTAGTTTGCTTTGAATTTCTAGAAACTCACGGGGTATGTTTATAATGCTAATTATTAGTTCGTTAGCTTTATCTGGTGTTAGAGTATTGGTTGTTGCAGCTGTGGTTGGCGTGCACTTGGGTTTAGCAGTTAAAAAAATACCCGATAATCCAAATAAATTACCCCTGTTGGACCCATTTAGCACTCTTAGTGTGATAGGCAAGTAACTCCAATCGTATTGATGATAATCGAAAGAGTCTGAATCTGAATCGGACATTGGGATCAATTTGAAAGTATAACCTTGGGATTATTCTCTATTTATTTAATATTCTAAGGCAGAGAACACACTGAACTGGATATTGGAAAAGTGGTATGATTTTTAGGGAAGGGCGAAGGTGGTAGGATTCCTCTAGGAAAGGCAGAAGTTGGTGATAAATACCTATTGACTGTGGATTCACTTTCCCCATACAGCGAAACAGTACCTCAAATTTGATCTGTGATTGGAGGCGATGCGCCTAAGCGAGCTCTGCTGCCAGATAAGCGAAAACTCTAACGGGGGGGACCTCTTTTCTATTAATTGTAAGACAATTAAATTTGTCGAATCCTACAATCCATATATACACGTGTTTTATATGCAAAAATTAAATTAGAGTGTACAAATTATATATAGCGTTTATATAAAGGACGTCGTTGGAAATAAATAAACATACTATACATATCATCCATCATGGCAGCTGATTCATTAATCTCTGTTTCAACTCTAGCTTAAATGTTTCGAAACCCTGTTCATCAACATAACCAGAATTGTTAGGTGTACTACGACTAACTTGATCCATAGTAATTTCATCGTTAACGTGAGTAGGTTCTTCAAAGTTGTTTTCTTCATTCAAGTTGTCACGATCGAAAGAAGCACTTTGGCCACTACATAATCTCATTAATGTTTTTTTCATCTCTTCTTTAGTTCGAACTCCTTCACTAACCTCATCATTAGTAATTGTTTTAACACCTCCGTGTGAGCTAACAACTGTGGTAACATTTCTTTGTTGTGAACCTTCGGAATTCTCCTTATTTTCATCTTCATCCTCAAAGACAGATAACAAACTAAATCTTAGCCCACTGCTATGTCTATTATGTCTGTTTCCTCTTTCGCCACGTTTAGGTAAATTTAAGGAGGGGAAAGAATTAGGACCATTAGGAAAAGTTGGAGAATTAGGCAACAAAGGCGATGTAATCGGTTGCTTCCCAGTTGATTGATTGTATAACAACATTAATTTATTCATATCTTCGTCTAAGTTGGCCAATGAAGCTTTCGAATCAATGCTATTTGAGTTCAATTCCATGTAACTTAATTTATTTCTTAAAGTTTCAACACAATCAATCAATTTCGAAAACGTTTCATCCTCATTATCTTCGTGAATTGGTGGTATTAATTCTTCCTCCAAATAATCCACGTCTCTTAAAAGAACTTCATCATCCAATTCATAGATTAATCCATTGAACAAGACCGAGAGCCTGCTTAAAATCTTGATCACTAAATATAACCTAGTTAATGTACCAACGTGTAATATAGGAGCATTTGTAGACGGGATTGATAAATTGAATTTCCTTAAACAAATATTTAAATAAGACCTACTTTCTTTTGAAGGTTGTTCAGAATCGCATTCCATGACCGATAATAAAACGCATAAGAATACTCTTCTGATAGTTTGAAAATGATGTAGTAATTTGAAAGGGTTATTAGGTAATTGTTGTAATGATTGTTGTTGTTGCTGTGACTGCATTTGTTGTTGCGGAAACGATGTAGTACTATACCCAGAAACATCACCCGAAAACGTTCTTAGCCTGAGTGGCTTTAACCTTGGAGTTCTTAAATCATCTAATAATTCACCATGATTTAACATATTAACAAACATTAAATCTTCATTAATGAAATCCAAATGGTAAATATCTAGATAGCGTTGGAAATAATTGGCATCAACAAAATAAATTAATCTTTGTATTCTCTCGTTAAGCGATAGCATTAAAGTTTGTAAAGTGCTTTGTGTTAGGAACTTGGATGTTCTAATAGATTGTTTTTTCAAAGATCCTCCTAAAATAAAATTAAGATGACTATTTGAAGAATTCTTAATTAATTTTAGATGTTTATTTAAAAGGAGATCAAATTTTTCATTAGTTTTCAAAAAGGAAGAAATTTTATTATTCACCATTTTTAAATATATCATGGATGCCATTTTCCTCGTATCATTGTACACATTTAATAACGTGACAGCTATTTTTATCATTATTCTAATGTATACAGGTTTTAGTTGATTAATACTCCGTCGAGCAAATTTTAATAATGCAATTGATAGCAATAACCCGTTTGATGAATGAATTAATACATTATGAGGTAAAGTACTTATATCAATAACCATTTTTCTGGGTGATTGTGGAGCGTCATGTTCAGGCTTACTTCTTATGCTGCTAGTGTTTGCTGTGTCATCTAAAAAAGAAGAAGTTATTATTTCAAATTTGAATTGATCCGTGGAAGATCGGAGTAGTTTATTAAGAGATGAAGTCGTTGATGTATATTTATTTATAAAATTTATTATATCTTCTGAGAAAGGAGGATCAGAATATGTTATATCAGGAGTGTAAATATCTGTTGATTTTTCTGTTGTTAAATCATTATCATAATTGTAAACTGAATGAGAATCGAAATTCCATTTTGAGCTATTATCATCGCCATAAGAAGAAATAGATTCAGTAAGAGGAGTTGGAAATGAAGAATAATCCTCCGAAGTTGACCGACTTGAGTTAGTTATTATTGAAGAAGGGGTGGCTTGCTTTTTACCGTTTCTTATTTTAAACGTTCGAAGATCACTAGTTAATGGAGAATTTTGCTGAGATTCAATTCCCCAATCCATCATTGCAGTATTATCGTTATTAAATTCGTTATGGTGAGACAGAGTCGGGGTTGGGCTCGTTGATCCTGATATGAAGATTGAATCATCTCGTAACTTTTTGTGATCGCTATCTACTACTTGATCAAATATCATCTTGAAAGGTTATTATTAGGATTCAAGGTATATTAAGAGTGAGCATGTAAATAAATGTGAACAACGACAGTTAGTGGGATAAAGTCAGGTGAGTTCAATCTTATATGGTGGTGAATTATTGTCTATGTCAACTTGATTGCAGAATTTGTTAGATATATCGTTCTATGTATATATTATCGGCTGTAAGCTAGCTAGTTAAAATAATAACTTCGAAGTCGAGCAGGTCAAGCGATAGTATCAATAAGGGGGACGTAATGAATATGGGTTGGCCGGTGAGTCGTGACTTGTGAGTTGTTGTAGGCAGAAAAGAGGAGGGTTATATATAAAGCTAGTAGGTGAGATGAAGGGGTGGATGGAGTATCTTCTTTCGGATATCTGCGATAATATGTATATCAGTATCAATGAAACGCAGTCCAATCCAGTTTGAGGGATCACAATTGAATCAAATCCACTAGGTCAAACTAAATCGCCTGATTAGTTGTTTGTTTTGTTTTGCGTAGTAGCGACAGCTACTGAGCCCAGCCATTTTTGGGTATTTTGTTTAGATCTGTTCCAGCCTCATTGTGAGTGGCGCGTTATTTGTGGCGTACTGGTGCACAGGTTTTAAATATCATGTTACGTAATCATACTCACAGTGCGTGTCATCATGCAGAAGAATCACTCGACATCCGTCTCTATGTGTTCGACCAATCGCTACATATGAGACCCAGTGTATGTACAATCACTTATCTAGCTTGAAAGGAGCAGGTATCTGGACTACGTACGTTCTAAGGAAGCAACCAAATGGCCAAATGAAGAGATCGAAGAGAGCAGTGCCATACCGCCTTATAGATAGATGTCTGATAAAGAACAACTGATTGGTGCAGGTTGACAACTACGCGTACATTAATTAAGCGCATGCCCTGGCCTTAGATGACGATCGATCCCATGCATCGGCTCATCTGAAATCCATATTAGACGTAGAGTTGGCCAATTAGTAGCTGCTTTGCTATATATGAAATATTTTGAGCAGACGATGTGGTTGGGCGATAGCTAGACGTAAGTCGATGTATAATTTCGTCTGATTTGTAAGTACGTATATTGGATGTATAAAATCTTCCTTCTTCAGTTTTGCTCTTCCTTTTCTCCTTCTCCTTCATCCTTCATGATAAAATTTTGTTCATCGACTTCTTCGATTCTCAATTAAACCTCCTTGGACCCACTTATACTCACTTCTTTTCCAGTTATTAGTCATTAAAGATCTATATACCCAATTAATGATGCATCAGCACCATACAGACTTATCGGTTATCGAGCAGCAGCTGAGTGAACTACCAGTTCATATAAAACTTCAAATCTTAGATAAAAGAAAGATCGTCTACAATACCTCACGTAACACTGTATCATGTGCTCGTTGCAGAAATGAATTTCAATACACTTCAAGAATTTTTGACTTGAGTGTTGTTGATAAACAGGCCATTGCAATCTTAACTCATTTCACTATTTCACATTTTGACAATTTTGAAGACGTTCTCAAGTTGCATTTCCACTCTTATCCTAATTTGAAATCACTGCTCCATTTTTTAAACTCGCAAATTAGGCAATACAAATCCAAATCGAAATTGAAATCTAAAAATGGTACTATGGACTCTCAATTCATGAATCAACATCGGCCAACAGCTCAAGCAGTCTCGCCAGAAATAATAGCCTCAACATCTCATAGACCTCATGGTTCATCCTCTATTTCCGTAGAGATTGTAAACGGTGCCAATAATGAAAGTGACTCTTCTTCGTCCACTTCAAGCACTAGTCGAGCTCTATCTTCTAACTCTGGTTTCACCCAACCAACAACATATCAGCCAGCTCAATATAACCCATTAGCTCAAATTGCTCCTAATGGGCCTACAACAATGTTCAATTCTTACTATATGCCAATGATTGCACAAAATGGAGACATGCCCGTTCAGCAAGTTTTCATAAACCCAGCTAATGGACAGCCTTATATCATGATACAACCAAATGGTTATACAACATTACAGCAACAGCCACAACAACAACAACAACAACAATTTATGGCTTCTTCTCCTTACCCAACTAGTTATGCGGTATCTGATTCGTCTCATAACTCTGCTTATTCATCCAAAAGCACACCACCCACTTCCGTTTCTTCGACTGAAACGACTAGTACCTACTTCAAAAAATGTGACCCGAAAAGCACCCCAGTATCCTTTTATAAGCTTGAAAACTTGGCTGGTCCACGAACTGACAAATTCAAGCAATACATATTGTCTTTCATGTCACCGATGACCAATTCAATCGACTTTGATAGTAATTTAAATGAAGAGCTAAACCAGGTTAAATATGGCTTACTGAAATATGTGAATAATATCCATACAAATGAATTAGAATTTTACATTACTGTACGCAATATTAAGGTTGAATCTATCAGGAGAGAAACGACATATTTCATAATCTCTGTTAAATTGCCACTAGAGGATAATTGCAAACTAATGGTTATTGGAATCATCACAGTTTTACCAGGCATGGACTATGTTAAACTAGCATCATTTATATTACTTCATAGCATTGAATGGAAGCATAGATCAGAGCCTTTACAGCACATAAAACTATACGCTGATCAACCATTCTCTAAGCTGTATTCAAAGAGATTAGTGATTCCTTGTTCATTTGATGTTAAAGCCATTAATAATGAAAATGAAAATTTAAAAATTGTTTTTAATCAGTTGGCCAACATGTTCACTAATAGAGCTTCTTTGATAGGTGGTAGCGATGATATATTATTGAACTCCTTGATGACTTTGAATTTCGTTCAAGGAGGATGAAATTAAGAATAATTGGAAATATATTTTTATGTGAATTGATTTGTATATGCATAAAATAAAGTTGTGTGTTGATTTGTATATGCATAAAATAAAGTTGTGTGTTGATTTGTGTAGTGTGTTGCTTAGTAATCGCTAGAAACTAGGCGCTAAAGTAGAGGTATAATTTTCGATTATGGGGGAATAGCAGCTAGCTTCAACTCTAAGCCGTTCTAAACCTTGGACTGAGTCTGAAAATTTAGGCGAGTTGTTACCGTTACTAAACTTGCTATATGACTGCCAGAAATGCTTATCTATAATTAGCGCTATTTCACAAGCACTCTCTCGGCATTAAACCAAGTTGGCGGAGTTCAGGTTTATCACATCTGAATTCGGTTACAAGTTATATGGCACCCGGGGTAACATCTAATTTCAAAGATTTGAAGTGGATGATGGAATGATCCCGGTAGTGTACTGGCCCAGAATGTATTTGAAGACTTTAAACCATCCCGGAAGGCTGCCACTTAGACAGATCCAACCGTTTATATCCACTAACGGGGTTGTTCGTATCTGACACTTGGAATGGGGAGGACCCTTGGCTGCTGGCGTGGGAGGCCCACGTTCTGATTGGCCCGTCCACTCCACCCACGAGCGAGCGGCTCGTGAACCTCGTGAAGATTGCTCAGTCTCGCTTTTCTTCCAAGAAAAAGTGAACTGCAGAAAAGGCTGGGAAGAGAAGAGCTGACTACAATCTAGAGCCGTATTGTCAGACATCCTTATGTGGTTTACATGATGTTATTGTACTCGATAGACTCCTACAGTATTCACAAAAACAGTCATGGAAGCTAGAAGATCGCATAGAATAAAGTGATCCCAGTAGCTCGCTTACACAGAATACCAAGAGCCAACACTGGAAGTTCCGAAAAAAGCAACGACCACAATTATATGGTCTTGTCTATCAGTGCTTTCTGGATTAGTATATAAAGACCCCTATTTCCCCTCTTTTTTAGTCTCCTAATGCCACATTAATCCTGAATTTTAAATTATTCTTTCTTCACTAACTACCCTATTCTCTTATGTCTACGTCTCCCAACGAAGAAAAACTTGATTCCTTTAATTCTACGGCTGTTACTAGAAACTCTACAAGCACTGTTGCTGATTCCGACCCTGCTGGTTCGTCTTACTTACTATCAATTGAACAATGCTGTAATATATATGGAACTGACATTCTGCATGGTTTACAGCCATCTGTTGCCAAACAGCTTTTAGACAAATATGGTCTAAATAATCTAGGTGAAGGTGATAAGATTTCATTTACCAGAATCTTTGTCCATCAAATTTTCAATGCTATGATTATGGTTTTAATCATTTCTATGATTATCGCTTTAGCTATCAAAGATTGGATTACTGGTGGTGTTATTGCTTTCATTATCATATTAAATGTTGGTATTGGTGGTCAACAAGAATATGTCGCTCAAAAAACCATGAACTCGTTGAAGAATTTATCTTCTCCAACAGCTAGAGTTATCAGAGATGCTGCTGATATGACTATTCATTCTAATGATGTTGTTCCTGGTGACCTGGTTATGGTTCAAGTTGGTGATACCATTCCCGCTGATCTTAGATTGGTCGAAACCACAAACTTTGAAACTGATGAAGCTCTATTAACTGGTGAATCTCTGCCTGTTTCTAAAAGTTCCCATGATATTTTCTCTCAAGAAATGCCTGTTGGTGATCGTACCAATATGGCTTTCAGTTCTTCCAATGTCACTAAAGGTAGAGCCACCGGTATTGCTGTTGCAACGGGTTTAAACACAGAAATTGGCAAAATTGCTCAATCTCTTCAAACCAAAAGAACTCTTATTAAAAAAGTTGAAAATAAGGAAGAGGCTTCCTTTAAAGATTACATTGTTGCATCTTGCAAGACTGTTTATTCTATTGTTGGTTATGTTTTAGGTACAACTGAAGGAACTCCATTAAAGAGAAGACTATCTAAATTAGCTGTTTTCTTATTCTTTGTTGCTGTTTTATTTGCTATTATTGTCATGGCCTCTCAAAAAATGGAGGTTAATCGAGAGGTTGCCATTTATGCTGTTTGTGTTGCTTTATCTATGATTCCATCTTCATTGGTTGTCGTCTTAACTATTACAATGGCTGTCGGTGCTAAGGTTATGTCTCAACGTAATGTCATTGTTAGAAAGTTTGATGCTTTAGAAAACTTAGGTTCTGTTAATGCTATTTGTTCCGATAAAACTGGTACTTTAACTCAAGGCAGAATGATTGTTAAGAATGTTTTTGTTCCAAATGTTGGTACTTTTGCCGTTGTTAACTCCGTTGATCCATTCGATCCTTCTCTTGGTGAAGTTGAATTTATTGAGAAGACTCCCATTGAAATTGTTGAAAGTGATGTTAATGAATGGACTAGTTATCAATCATTCATGGATAAATTCAAGAGCACTGAAAAGTTTTCTCATTTTATGAAATGGAATTATACTGCTACTTTAGCTAATATTGCTGTTGTTTTCAAGGATACTGAACCTACTGGTGAACAAAAATGGAAAGCCAGAGGTGATCCAACTGAAATTGCTATTCAAGTTTTTACCACTAGAATTGGTTATCCACGTAGTAAATTAACTGAAGATGATGGTGCTATTTATACCCATTTAGCTGAATTCCCATTCGATTCCTCAATTAAAAGAATGTCTGCTATTTATAACAACAAAGAAACTGGTAAAGATGAAATTTACACTAAAGGTGCCGTTGAGAGAGTTATTAGATGCTGCTCAACTTGGACCCATCCTGAAACTGGTAAAGTTTCTCCATTAACTGAAGACGATATTAAATTTGTTGAAGACAATATGGATGCTTTATCTTCAAAAGGTTTAAGAGTTTTAGCATTTGCTAATAAATATTCCGATGATTCTAAAGGTGAAGAATGGTCAAAAGTTCCAAGAGCTGATATTGAATCCGACTTACACTTCTTAGGTCTTGTTGGTATTTATGATCCACCAAGAGTTGAATCCTTACCAAGTGTTAAGCAATGTCATAAAGCCGGTATTACTGTCCACATGGCCACTGGTGACCATCCATCCACTGCCCGTGCTATTGCTCAAGAAGTTGGTATTCTACCTCATAACGTTTATCATTACCCTAAGGAAGCTGTTGATGCTATGGTTCTGACCGCTACTCAATTTGATGCTTTATCTGATGATGAAATTGATGCTTTACCTTTATTACCATTAGTTATTGCCAGATGTGCTCCAAATACTAAAGTCAGATTAGTCGATGCTCTTCACAGACGTGGTCAAATTGTTGCTATGACTGGTGATGGTGTTAATGATTCACCTTCTTTAAAGAAATCTGATATAGGTATTGCTATGGGTAAAAATGGTTCTGATGTTGCTAAAGATGCTTCTGATATTGTTCTTTCTGATGATAATTTTGCTTCCATTTTAAATGCTGTTGAAGAAGGTCGTAGAATGGGTGACAACATTCAAAAGTTTGTTTTGCAATTATTGGGTTTAAATGTGGCTCAAGCTTTATATTTGATGATTGGTTTAGTTTTCAAAGATGAAGATGGTCTTTCTGTTTTCCCATTATCTCCTGTTGAAGTTTTATGGGTTATTGTTGTTACTTCATGTTTTCCTGCTATGGGTTTAGGTTTAGAAAAAGCGTCTGTTGATATAATGGACAAGCCACCAAAAGATAGCAAAGAAAGTGTTTTCACTTGGGAAGTTCTAACTGATATGATTGTCTATGGTGTTATTATTGCTGCTTGTTGTATGGGTCCATTTGTTATTGAAATTTATGGTTATGGTGGTGGTGAATTAGGTAAAAGCTGTAACTCTACTGGTTACCATGATTCATGTTATCATGTTTTCAAAGCTAGAACTGGGTCATTTGCTGTTATGACTTGGTGTGCTTTGATTTTAGCCTGGGAAGTTATTGATTTAAGAAGATCTATGTTTTTAATGAATCCTGAAGCTGATAATGTTTACACTCAATGGATGAAAGATTTGTGGGGCAACCAATTCTTGTTCTGGTCTATTGTTGCCGGTTTTGTTACTATTTTCCCAACAGTTTACATTCCAGTTATTAATACTAAGGTTTTCCTACATAGAGGTGCTACTACAGGCTGGGGTTATGCGATTTGTTTCACCGCTTGTTTCTGGATTCTGGCAGAAATTTATAAATTTTTCAAGAGAGCTTACTTTAAAAGACACGGTACTCAAGCTCACAATCCTGAACATGATTTAGAAAAGAACTCTCCATTCTCTAAATATGCTAGTTTTTCTAGAGATCCAACTACTGGTGTGGAAGGACATGTTATTCATTAATTGGATGAATAGATTTGTTTAGGCGCATTCACCTGCTGTTTTTCAATCGATGCATTTATTTTGTTTTTCAATCGATGAATTTATGTTGTTACTTTTTTGTTTTTTTTGTTTTTTGAGTCTTTTTTTCTATATACTCTAACTACCTTATTCTTAGTTTTTTAAATTAATCTCTTGCACGCTTGTTCTTTTGTGTTTTTTTTTTCATATCATATTTATTCTCATCAATACCTCACGTACAATCTTTTTTAGTTTTAAGAAAAAAAATCATTTATTATTATTATTAAAAATCAAAATAAATCCAATAGTAGTTTAAGCAGTATAATTAGAAGCAAAGTAGAAATAAATTAATGCAGTTAATAAAAAGGATTTAGCAAAGTAGAGGACGATAGAAAAATACTTGGAAAAGATGGTTTATAAGGTAGTCAAACTAAAACAAATTGAAAGTCTTACCTAGAAAGCAAATCAAAGCAAACGAATAAAAAAGAAGCACCATGATAAGAATATATTTTGAAACCTTCAAATGAAAAAACACAGAACGCACACATTATGAAATAGCACAAGCAAAGACTTTTTTTTCTAAATAAGCCAAACCCCAAACTAGATGATATATGAAATATAAATCAAGCAATATCAATTTTGGTAACTGAAGCATATGGGGGGTGAGTATGATTCAAACTTTTAATAGGCTCAGTATACTTCTCTTCTTTAAACGAAGAATCAATTTTTTTAATCTGCATGTTTTCAGCATCTTGAATAATTAAAGTTTTGTAGTAACTCCACTTAAATATTGTTAACCAAACATTGTAAAATCTATAATCTGGCCAAAGCTCATTGGAATACTCGATGGTGCTTTCTTGATGACATTGCCACAACATATAATCACTTAATCTTGTATGACCTGAAGTTCTAACTAATATATCAACTTTTTCAGCAGTACCTTCATAGTAAAAGTTATTCTCAAATCCTTCTTCAGTGACATCATCTAGATTCATATCCCCATTTTTAACCTTTTGAACAATTGCGGTCATAGAATGAGCAATATCATCTCTTGAAGTATAAGGCAACGCAATGAAAAGGGTGCATTGATCATAATGGCTAGTTTTCTTTTCAATACTTTCAATGTCAGATAACACATCAGATGGAATCATACTTCTATTACCAATGATTTTGATTCTACACCCAAGTTTAGCACAGAAGTTTTCTTCACTTGAAACATAAGCTAATTTTGTCTTCAACAAGCCAAACAAAGTTTCAACTTCCGCTTGAGGTCTATTAAAATTCTCAATTGAAAAAGCATAGATAGTAACTTGCTTGACACCTATTCTAAAGCAACATTCTAAGACTTCGGCCAATGATTCAGAACCAGCTCTGTGACCTTCTTTTAATGGTAGACCTAATCTTTTAGCATATCTTCTATTGCCATCCATGACAAATGACATGTGAGAAGGAATAGGACCTGTAGTAAAATAGAATCCGTTAGTAAATGTTATATACAGCTAATGAGAGATGAATTAAGTAGTAATGTGAATCAAAACACATACCAGTCTTCAACAATTCTAGCAAGACATCTTTGAAAAGGACTTCAATGTACTGAAATCCAGGAGTGTAGGTTTTAACAAAGTTCAGAACAGTATTCATTTGTATTTGTTAGCAAGTGGCTGGTCCTCTGAAGCGTTTCTTCTGTATGGGGAGTGTGTGGTGTGAGTTGTAAAGCCAATACAAGAAGAAATCCCCTTTTCACCTCTTCTTTTCAAAGAAGCTTCACTTAGAAGAAGGTCTGGTGACTGTGAAGCGAGACGCGTTTTGAGGCCCCGGGATTCAAGGCTGTGCAGCGACATGGAGAATTTACACACTTTATAGTAGTATTAGTAACAGAAATCGTATATTAAACTATCAAAACAATACATTAAAGAGACAAAAATCATTTAACTTAAATTAAAGCAAAAAGAGCTGGTAATAGCGCCAAACCAGCAGCAACACCAAGTTGGTTACCGGCACCTGAAGAGGCAGCAGCAGAGGATTCAGCAGAAGAAGAACCTGAAGAGCCTGAAGAGCCTGAAGAGGATGAACCACTGGCAGAAGCTGATTCAGATCCTGATGCAGAAGCAGAAGCAGAAGCGGACTCAGAAGCTGATTCAGAAGCAGAAGCAGAAGCAGATTCGGAAGCAGAAGCACTAGCAGAGGCTGAACCAGATTCAGAACCAGAACCAGATTCAGCGGCAGCAGAAGATGATGCTGAACCAGAAACAACTTCAGTAATAGAAGCTGAAGCTGATTCGGATGCTGATTCAGAACCAGAGGCAGTGGCTGAAGCAGTAGCATCTAACAATCTTGTAGCCCATGGAAGACCAGTAACGAACTCAGAAATTTCAGAAGAAACTGAACTGTCAACAAGGGTAGTATAACTATCATCAGTATAGGTTTGAGCTTCTTCATATAAGGATAGCAAATCGGCGTAATTACCTGAGGTTTGAGCACCAATATATGACAAATATTCATTTTGGTTAGCGCTAATGTCACTTAACAAATTAGCAATCAGGTCAGCATTGGTAGCAGACAAAAATAAAGCAATGACGACTAATTGGGACTTTGAGAATTGCATTTTGTAAATAAGTTTAAGGAAAGAAAAACTGGGAGTTGGAGAGATACTGAAAGGCAAAAAGAGTTAAATTTCGAACCAAGAGTGAAGCCAAATCTGGGGAAAGGGGGTCTTATATAGAGGAATTGGAAAATGAAAAATCGCAATACAGATACACATGGAATCAAACCTAAATTGGAAATAGCATGATCACTCGTTAAATTTCAACTGAGGAGATGGGGGTTGGGCGTCCTCGGACGAGCCACCATGTAGTTGTACACAATGTACCATGTATATACGAGATCTGTTGTGCCGCGTGGGTCGCACTGGGGGCCCTACATAATGAATAGACCTCATCTCAACAAGTTCCTAGAACGGAAGAGAAGGCTTTAAAACAAATTCCAATTCCTATTGGACCCAAGTGCTTAATTGCTGTTTGTGTTGGTAAGTAGTAGTTAAGTGGACAATTTCAGTACCTCTTTATTGCACATCCTTTCACGTGCACCATTCCATTTCAGCTATGCGATAGTTTTGAGCATCTCAATCACAATTGCGGGGGACTAGAAGTGGCACGCGTTTCTTCTCGAGGCTCTATCGGATTATTTAGCTAACTATGCGCCATGTATGACCCATTGTGGACGTATGTAATTGCGATTGTTAGAAGGACCCCTTTTGGCCAAAGCCAATTTCCTAAGCTGGAGTTGGAGTCGGAGCTGGAGCTTTTCTTTTAGATGTGTGCGCCTAAGCTGGATAGACGAGATGATTTAGCTTAGACCTTACCGAGATTGTAACCATTTCAGTTTCAGGCCAAGATACTCTAAACTTTGGATTAATTTATTCTTTAATGGATTATCTATAATTTTTGATTAAATCAATGTACAAGAATCGGGGTTACTAAATTCGTCATTATAATGGCCGGGTCATACCGGTCTTTCAGCAAGTCAGACTGGAAGAAAAACAATAGAGTGAGGAAATTTTCTTGCTTTGTTTAGGTGCCCATGTTTTAGGCAATCGCTTCAATATATAGTCAGTCAATTGAGCCATATTTTCAGTTTCAAAATTCTATTAGTTGTAGAATTATTCAGAATTATTAAGACCGTATGTATAGGTATAGATACATATTCTTTGGTACGGAGACGTTCTACGATATCATAGGTTCAAAAGTTAGAGGTTTCTTTTATTCGCATAAACATTGTTTCACACCTAGTTGCACCTAGTTGAGCTAGATTATATGCAATAGAAAAGGAGTTGGTTGCGTATTTGGTTTTACTATTTAGTTTTTTATTTAGCTTAGGGTAATTTGGATTTAGAGAAGAAAAAACAATTTCGTTAAAATTAATTAAAGTTAAACACGTAAAAGAAATCAAAACTGGGTCAATTATAAAGTGTACAAAATAAAACTAGTACTGAAACTTAAGAGAATAAGAAAAAGAAGAAAGATAAAAGAATAATAAAAAATTAATAAAAGGGATCAATTAAATCAAGATTTTTCTAAAGCTTAAAACCAAAGGGGATTTCTTTAGATAAGAGCAAACAAAACAACTGGTAATAAACCAATGGCACCAGCGGTTGGGCCAAAGTTGTTAGCCATACCAGATCCAGTGGAAGCACCACCATCGGTGGAACCTGAACCTGAATTAGAACCAGAGCCTGACTTAGATTTGGAGCCTGAACCTGAACTAGAACCAGAGCCTGAACTGGCACCAGCACTAGAATGGGCACTACCTGCAGAGCTTGAACCAGAACCTGATGAGGCAGCAGCAGCTGAGGAAATTGGTGCACTTGAAGAAGCAGCTCCCGAGTTAGAAGCGGCACCAGCACCAGCAGCAGAACTGTTGGCGTCACTGGAAGCAACAGCAGCAGCACTGGATTCAGCAGTGGACTCAGCAGCAGAGGAAGCTTGAGTGGAAGCAGAAGCAGTTTCACTGGCAGCAGCAGTAGTGTCAGCAGCAGCTGCCTCAATTCTCGAAGAGTACCAAGGTAAACCTGTGGCGAAAGAAGATATTTCAGAAGAAAGTGAAGCATCAACCAATGTAGTGTAGGAATCATCTGTATAAGTTTGTGCTTCTTGGTATAAGGATAATAATTCTGCGTTATCTTGAGATTCAGCTGTATTTGCTTGAATATAACTTAAGTAATCAGAAGTATGGCTATTGATATCTGAAAATAAAGCTTCAATCAAATCAGCTTTACCAATGGCAGCTAATGATGAGACAACGGCTATTAATTGAATGTTTGATAATTGCATTTTGGGATAATTAAAAAGTGTTTTTGAACTGAACCGAGCGATTGACTTAGTTTAACAAGGTAACTTATATAAAGAAAGAAGAAGTAGTAGTCGTCAGGAACCCGATCTCTGGAGGGAAACTTGTTCAATTTATGTGATAAAATTAACTGTTACTGGAATTTCGGATTTTTGATGCATGAATTTCCACATTTGATTTTCACTAAAGTTTCTTGATTCGAGATGCTACCATACAGACAAATCGCAGCTATTCCTACTTTTTTCAGAATTCTAGTCGAGAAGTTTAAATCTTTAACATATCTTTAAAGTTTCGACCAAGTGATACTTAGAATATTTATTTGTTAGAGTGGCGTTATCCTGTAAAGAATACTATCCTGCACGTATGAAGTTTTGTTATTCTCCATTATTCGCCAGCATTATTACTGTCAAGTGTGGGAGAATACATCCGAAGATGCTTTCCATCTGTTTTTCTTTGATTGTGACACGATACAATCTCAGTTGACTGCTGTCAATGGAACAAATTTCACACCTAATTTCTAATTTTAGCTGTGTTCAAACAAAGCCGGAAAGAGGAACAGAGCAACAAATGCTTTTGTTTAAGGAAAGAGCAGTAAGTAATAGAAAATTCGATACAATTCTTTAGCCGGATTTAAGTTTCTATATGGCCTTTAAATTTCCTGATAATTATCCATCTTACCTGCCGTTAATTTATTCTGTAACCTAATAATATATGATAGTGAAGAAAGTATAATTGGAACAAAAAAATCCTACATACCTATTTTAGTCACCAGAATATGGTGCACAGATGTATACGCGTCTATAGTCCACAATCGACCTAAGCCGCACCATATATCAAGCGATCGCTCTCATACGTATATTATTTGCCATCCATGGACCATCACCATCAACAAATTAGCTAGTTGTTTGAAGATAGATTTTTGACTTGCCAATTGAATATCAATAGTTTGAACCCTTTGCAAAGTTTTACAAAGGTGCCCATTAACAAATTTTGCTTCATCCATTTACTGCAATTCAAATCCTTACATTATGTTTTTAACGAGAAGTGAATACGATCGTGGTGTTTCTACTTTCTCTCCAGAAGGTCGTTTATTTCAAGTTGAATATTCTTTAGAAGCAATTAAATTAGGTTCTACCGCAATTGGTATTTGTACAAGTGAGGGTGTTATTTTAGGTGTTGAAAAAAGAGTTACATCCTCTTTACTTGAAAGTGATAGTATTGAAAAAATTATGGAGATTGATAAACATGTTGGTTGTGCTATGTCTGGTTTAACAGCCGATGCTAGATCAATGATTGATCATGCTAGAGTCACTTCTGTGCAACATGATTTATATTATCATGAACAGATTGGTATTGAGTCACTAACCCAAAGTGTGTGTGATTTAGCTTTAAGATTCGGTGAGGGCGCTTCAGGTGAAAAGAGATTGATGTCTAGGCCATTTGGTGTCGCTTTATTAATTGCCGGATATGATGAAGATAAAGGACCTCAATTATATCATGCTGAGCCAAGTGGTACTTTTTATAGATATGACGCCAAAGCTATTGGATCTGGTTCTGAAGGTGCGCAAGCTGAATTACAAAATGAATATCATAAATCTTTAACTTTAGCCGAAGGTGAAACTTTGACTTTGAAAGTCTTAAAACAAGTTATGGAAGAAAAACTAAATTCCACCAATGCCCAATTGGCTAGTGTGACTAAAGATAAAGGTTTCAGAATTTACTCCGATGACGAAGTTGCTAAAATCATTGAATCTCTGAAAGAGCAAGAGACAGAAGACGAAGCTATGGAAAGCTAATTAGATAGAAATTTATACTATTGCTTGAATCATAAAATGATAAATTGTAATTATCCATACAACGATAAGAGAATGTAATATAGATTACCGTAGAAATACATGAAATTAAAAATAAACATACAAAATAAAAGTTAATGGCCATGCCTTATATAATTAAAGAATGGTTTCCCTGACTTCATATGAAAACCAAACACCAATAAAATTAATCCTTTGCTTGTAACGCGTCAATGGAATTAGAATATTCTGGGAAATCTTTCAATTTTACTATAAGGGCCTTTTCTAGTTTATTAGCATTCTTATAGAAGGTAGTATTTTCGCCGTTATATGCTCTACAATTCTTGAATATCAATTTGCAATCATAAATAAAATCATCTAGAGTCTCATAAGCATCATTATCCAACTTAATTTCCATAGTGCTTAAATCCATAGGCTCTTTAATAACTTGATAATAATCTGGAACTTCATCTCTATTAACAGGCTGCTTGAATGGCCAATTTGAAGGATGATTTAGCATTTCGGTCAGTAAGGTCAGCATAACAAAGTGATGAGGGCCCCTTTTGGGCTTTTGAGCTAAGTCATCCATTTCCTTGGTCCATCCAGCCTCTTTAACTCCAGGGATGTCCAAAGGATCATATGGTTTGAAATTTTCATCTTCAAAATGCTTTAATCCAGGTCTTATCACATGTGACTGACCTATTGATCTAATCTTTCTTAATATAGCTGCCTTTTGTAAAGTTAAAATTTTTGGAGAATCTAAATATCGTATTCTGGGTAACATTGAGCACTGCATCAGAGTACCACCCTCATAATCCTTAATGTAACCCATCCATACTTTTTTAGGTAATGTTATTTCTTTTGTAAATCCTTGTTTTTTGAAGTATCCAATAGCATAATTATCTGCATATGTCAAGAAATACTTAATTTTTGAAGTGGCTTTAACATAATCTTTTAAATGATTCATCAAATGGGCACCATAACCCCTGACTTGTTCTGTTGAAGAAATAGCACAGAAAACAATTTCTGCAAATTCATGACTTTCAAAAGGTCTGATAGTGATACCACCAACAACAGTTAAGGGCTTCCTAACAACAGCAATTGACACATGGGATCTATCATAAACTAATCTCGCAATGTAAGCTTTAGGCATTTCGGGCAATTGTTTCTGAAAAATGTTTTTAAGTCCAGTTAAAACTATCATACTGTCTCGGGAGTTATCATTATTCACCACTCTAAATTCGATCTTAGCTTCTCTTTCTTCTAAAACAGAGGGTCTTTCTTTATAAGTGTATGTATGTCCATCAAATTGAAAGGACACTATTCTCTTTTTTTCTTCTTCATCAATATTATTCTCATCATCATCATCATCATCATCATCATCGTTATCATCGTCATCATCATCATCATCATCATCGTTATTATCATTATTATCATCGTCGTCATCATTATCATCTTTTTGTTTCTTCCTCGTATAACTATCTGTTGTATTTTCTTCCTTTGCACTATTGGCATCTGCTTCCCCATCCTCTGGATGAACCGATTTCACTTCTATGTGGTCTTCTCCAGATGTTTTCTCTTTAGACTTGGATTTAATGTTTTCATCTGATTCTAGTTTAAACTTCTTTGATGCAGGTTGGCCCTTATTATTTGATTCTTCTTCATCAACCACTTTGTCTCCTTTTCTCTTCTTAGCACTTGTCATTGTGGAAGACCTATATCAAAGTTGACTCAGGAAGCCGTTTGGAGAATATACCAATTCAAGATCAGTCAGTAGCATGTACACACTCTTCTCGTGTTTAAGAGCTTGCGGTTATGGAGCACTGCACTGCCGTTTTTAAGAATACAAACAGACGCGACTATTATCAACTAATCGACCCGCGGCTCAGAGAAGTCAGAAATTTATTTATTTTTTTACCTGGGTCACTGCTAGAAGAGATCTAAGTGGTTGTTAAACCTAGTTTCCGTTGGCTTTTGTGATGTCTTTTTTCCCTCTGGGTTTCCCTGTTTATCAAACAACCACAGATCACACTTGCACTCTTTGCATTGTTAACATCTTTACTTTCTTTCCAAGAACAGAAGAGATCAAGGTATGCTTTCTTTAAACTCCATCGGAGCTGTACTCTTGACTTCTGCTCCGAGCTCAAATCTGAAATCTGATACCAAAAGTTTTTGAGGTTTTGGCCCAACAACTTTTTAGCTTAATACTAACCTTTTCTTTTTAAAAATTCACAATGTATCAGTTATCAATATAACCAAGGTCCTCGTTTACGTTAGCGATTAAAGATTATCAATTTACATACCACCTTCAAAATGACTTCGAGTAAGATGTTAATTCTCCCAGGTTCAAATGCTTTATCAAGTTTTAGAATTGCAAATTTAATTTCTGATATCGACAAATTAGTTAACTCTTCTGTTGTTGTTTCTGTTAAATCTTGTCATACACACTATATCCATTTGAAAGAACAACTGGACTCCGATTCTTTATCCAAATTAGAATTATTACTTAAATATGATTCCGAATTAGATTTGAACGATTCTACAAATCAAAAGTTAGTCAATTTAGTTCAGTTGTCTGGTGATGATTCAGATGCCGTTACTACGTTGTCTAAAGGTTTGGTTACTGATACTTATTTAATTAGAATCCTACCAAGACCAGGTACAATTTCCCCATGGTCTTCCAAGGCTACCAATATTGTTGAAGTTTGTGGTCTGGGTAAAAAAATTGAAAGAGTTGAAAGAGGTATGGCAGTCTTATTATCTGTTAGACCGGGTTTTCCAATTATGGATTTCTTCACTAAAGACAATTATAACTGTTTGAGTTCTATCTACGATAGAATGACTCAAACTTTATATATCAATGAACATATTCCAAAATACAATGATCTGTTTGAAGATCATCAACCAAAACCTTTAGTTACTGTTGATATTATTTCTTCAAAAGAAAATTTGGTTAAAGTTAACAAAGAAATGGGTTTAGCTTTAGATCAAGGTGAAATTGAATATTTGATTACTGCTTTCAAGGATACTTTAGGTAGAAACCCAACTGATGTTGAATTATTCATGTTTGCTCAAGTCAACTCTGAACATTGTAGACATAAGATTTTCAATGCTGAATGGACTATCAATGGGGAAAAGAAAGATATGTCATTATTCCAAATGATTAGAAACACTCATAAATTAAACCCACAATTTACCATCAGTGCTTACAGTGATAACGCTGCTATTTATGAAGGTTCAGATGCTTATGTTTATGCCCCAGATGCTTCTAATGGTAACAAATGGACTGCAACTAAAGAAAAAGTTCAAACTTTGATTAAAGTTGAAACTCATAATCACCCGACTGCTGTTTCTCCTTTCCCTGGTGCTGCTACTGGTTCCGGTGGTGAAATTAGAGATGAGGGTGCCGTTGGTAGAGGTTCTAAATCTAAGTGTGGTTTAGCCGGTTTCTCTGTTTCTGATTTAGAAATTCCAGACTTGAAACAACCTTGGGAATTATCTGTTGGTAAACCAGATCATATTGCTTCTTCCCTAGATATTATGATTGAAGCTCCATTGGGTTCTGCTGCTTTCAGTAACGAATTTGGTAGACCATGCATTTCCGGTTATTTCAGAACTTTAACTACCACTGTTACCAATTCTAATAAACAAGAAGAAGTTAGAGGTTTCCATAAACCAATCATGCTTGCCGGTGGTATGGGTGCAGTTAGACCTCAATTGGCATTAAAATCAGAGTTCAAGATCACACCAGGTGCTGCTATTATTGTTTTAGGTGGTCAATCCATGTTAATTGGTTTAGGTGGTGGTGCTGCTTCTTCTGTTGCCTCTGGTGAAGGTTCTGCTGATTTAGATTTTGCTTCTGTCCAAAGAGGTAACCCAGAAATGCAGAGAAGAGCTCAACAAGTTATTGATGCTTGTAATGCATATGGCTCATCTTCTCCAATTCAATGCATTCATGATGTCGGTGCGGGTGGTCTATCTAACGCCTTACCTGAATTAGTTCATGATAATGGCTTAGGCGCTAAGTTTGAATTAAGAGATGTTTTATCATTAGAACCAGGTATGTCTCCAATGGAAATTTGGTGTAATGAATCTCAAGAAAGATATGTTTTAGGTGTCGCTCAATCCAATTTAGACTTATTCAAAAAGATTTGTGAAAGAGAAAGAGCTCCTTACGCAGTTGTTGGTGTTGCTACTAGTGAACAAAGATTAGTTTTAACTGATAAATTATTAGGTTCTACTCCAATTGATCTAGAAATGAGTGTGCTATTCGGTAAACCACCAAAGATGGCTAGAAAAGATAATTCTAAAGAATTATTATTAAAACCAGTTTCAATTGAATCTTCTATTACCCTTGAAGATGCTTTATCAAGAGTTTTACAATTACCTTCAGTTGGTTCCAAGTCTTTCTTAATTACCATTGGTGATAGAACCGTTACTGGTTTGATTGATAGAGATCAATTTGTTGGTCCATGGCAAGTCCCTGTTGCTGATGTTGGTGTTACAGCTACTTCTTTAGGTGATGAGTTAATTTTGACTGGTGAAGCTTTAGCTATGGGTGAAAAACCAACTTTAGCTTTGATTTCACCAGCTGCTTCCGCTAAAATGTGTGTCGCTGAATCATTATTAAACTTATTTGCTGCTCATATTAAACATCTAGATTTGGTTAAGTTGTCAGCTAACTGGATGGCCCCTGCTGGTCAACCTGGTGAAGGTGTTGCTTTATATGAAGCTGTTCAAGCTATCGGTTTAGAATTATGTCCTGAATTGGGTGTTTGTATTCCTGTTGGTAAGGATTCCATGTCCATGAAGATGTCTTGGGACAAAAAGGAAGTTGTTGCTCCAATGTCTTTGGTTATCACCGCTTTTGGTGGTGTCACCAATACTTCAAACACATGGACTCCAATGTTGCAAAAGAAAGAAGATACCGTTCTTGTTTTAGTCGATTTAGCCGCTAATGTTACCAAATCCTTGGGTGGTTCTGCATTAGCTCAAGTTTACAAGCAAGTTGGTGATTCCTCACCAACCGTTCATGATTCCAAGTTATTAAAGAATTTCTTGAATGCTATGATTTACTTACATGAAAACTTTGATATATTGGCTTACCATGATAGATCTGACGGTGGTTTGATCGTCACTTTATTAGAGATGGCTTTCGCTGCAAGATCCGGTTTATCTATCGATATTAAGTCCAAGGAAGATCCATTCTCTACTTTATTCAATGAAGAATTAGGTGCTGTTTTCCAAATCAAGAGATCTGATTATGCTAAATTTACTTCTGTCTTATCATCTAATGGCGTTGCTGAAGAATACATCTCAATTGTTGGTTCTCCAGTCTTTGACTTGAAGCAAAATGTTACTGTTTCTTTGAATGGTAAAGAAATTTTAACTCAATCAAGAGCGGACTTGCAACAAAAATGGTCCTTAACTTCTTATAACATTCAGAAACTAAGAGATAACCCACAGTCTGCTGAACAAGAGTTCCAAGCTATCGCTGACAACAATGATCCAGGTTTAACTTATAAGTTGACTTTTGACCCGGTTGACGACTTATCTATTTCTACTTTAACCACTAAGCCTAAGGTTGCCATTTTGAGAGAACAAGGTGTTAACGGTCAACAAGAAATGGCATGGTGTTTCCAACAAGCTGGTTTTGATTCTGTTGATGTTCATATGACTGATATTATTTCTGGTAGAGTCAGCTTGGATGACTTTGTTGGTTTTGCTGCCTGTGGTGGTTTCTCCTATGGTGATGTTTTAGGTGCTGGTAATGGTTGGGCTAAATCTGTTTTATACAATGACAGAGCTAGAAGCGAATTCAAGAAGTTTTTCCAAGACAGAACAGATACTTTTGCATTTGGTGCTTGTAATGGTTGTCAATTCATCTCTAAGATTAAATCTTTAATTCCTGGTACTGAAAACTGGCCATCATTTGAAAGAAACAAATCTGAACAATATGAAGCTAGAGTTTGTACTTTAGAAATTGTTGAGGAAAACACCGAAACTCCATTGATTTTCTTTGATGGTATGAGAGGTTCAAGACTTCCAATCGCCGTTGCTCATGGTGAGGGTTTAGCTAAATTTGAAACCGAATCTAATGAAAAAGAATTTGTTAACCAAGGTTTAGTCGCTGCTAGATATGTTGATAATTATGGTGCTCCAACTGAAAGATATCCATTAAATCCAAACGGTTCTCCAGAAGGTATTACTGGTATCAGAACACCAAATGGTAGAGTTTTAGCTATGATGCCTCACCCAGAAAGAGTGAGTAGATTAGAGTCTAATTCTTATTACCCAGAAGAAGCTAAGCAATGGGGTGGTTATGGTCCCTGGATCAGATTGTTTAGAAATGCTAGAAAGTGGGTTGCTGAAAATGAAAGCAAATAGATTACTCAATTTTGATTTTAATTAGATGTTGGTTTAGTTGATAGAGTTTGTTCCGTTCATTTCTGCTTTTTTTGCTTGTTTGATTTTCTTTTTGTTTATTAATTTTCAATTTTTATTTTTTATGTTATCTTCGTTTTCCAATATAATTCATATATAAATAATTTACATCATTCTCTTAATATAATGTCTATAAATTTGAGCTGTCCGCATATCATCCTTTCATATGGTAGGAAATACACGCGAGCGATCAACTAATGAGAGCAGCTACGCGCTCTTGAGATTTTTTTAGTGGGCAACAAACAAACGCTCGAGAAAGTAAACAAACAAGATTAATCCTTCTGACCAGTCATTTCACCTTGTACACAACTACGACATTCTCCTCAATTAAACCTTACAATGTCATCGAGATCATCGACTATATTTCGCACAGTCTCAACAGACAGTTTGCCCTCTTCTAGGAGAGCGAGCTCAAACCCAACTCACAGCAAGCGTGATAGCACAAGCAACAACAATCCAAGACTCTCAATGAGAAAACCCACTAACACACAGCAGCAGCATCTTTCAGCTTCCAATATCAAGGTTTTTGTTAGATCGAGAAGCAGAAATCAAAGAGAAATTAATGAGAATGCTGGTGTCGTTGTTTCGACTTCCGGCCTTAATGGTAAAGAAGTGATTTTAAAGACAGGTCAAAATGGGAACACTACAAAGACTTACACATTTGATAATGTTTTTGGCGCAGAATCTGATCAGGAATCAGTTTATGATGGTGTTGCGAAAAGTGTATTAGATGAAATGATTAGAGGCTATAATTGCACCATTTTTGCATATGGCCAAACTGGTACAGGTAAGACTTATACAATGTCTGGTGATTTATCCACAAACTCCAATGGAAGATTAACTGAAGAGGCTGGAATAATTCCAAGAATTTTATTTGATTTATTTGAGCGTCTTAAGAAGGTTTCTGAATATTCCGTGAAGGTTTCTTTTATTGAGCTGTACAATGAAGATATGAATGACTTGCTAACATCCGAAGATGAGGCCAGAACTTTAAAGATATACGACGATAAAAACAATAAGCGTTCAGTTGTGATTCATGGAATGGAAGAGGTTTATATCAAGTCCCCAGAAGAGGGCCTGAAGTTACTTGTTCTCGGGTCAAACAAAAGAAAAGTAGCTTCAACAAAATGTAATGATATATCCTCTAGATCTCATTCTGTGTTTACTCTTACAGTTCATAGGAAAGTGCAAAATCCAATTAGATCCAAGAGTGAAGAAGAGTTAGTTACAGTCGGAAAACTTAATTTAGTCGATTTGGCAGGTTCAGAAAATATTAGTAGATCCGGTGCTACAGATAGAAGAGCAAAAGAAGCTGGTATGATCAATCAATCATTGTTGACATTAGGTAGGGTTATTAATTCTTTAGTTGAAAATTCTTCTCATATTCCTTATAGAGAATCCAAATTAACAAGACTCTTACAAGACTCGTTAGGTGGTCAAACCAAAACTTGTATTATAGCTACTCTTTCGCCTGCTAAAACTTCACTTGATGAAACAATAAGCACATTAGAATATGCACATACAGCGAAAAGTATTAAGAATAGACCTCAAATTAATCATCCTTTTGACAAGAAAGCATTAATTAGTGAATACTTGGAAGAAATAGAAAGACTGAGAAGGGATTTAGCGGCAACTCGTTCACAAAGTGGTGTTTATCTTGATAAAGATAATTTTGAAAAAATGAAGGCTGAAAGTGAAAGTCGTCGTATTAGGGTCGAAGAGCTTGAACAGCGTTCTGGAGGCCAAGAAGATAAAATTAACAGGTTGAACACTAAATTTGAATCATTAGAAAATCAAATGAATGAGAAAGTTTCTTCCCTTAAACAGTTCTTAAAAATGAAAGATGATGAATTGATTAGTTTAAAGAAAGAGTTACAAGAGAAGGAGAATGATTTAAATCTACAGATTAATTTGAACAATTCATATGCTGTTACTGAAGCCAAGCTTAGAGACCTATCAAAGGACTTACAAAATCAACTTTTGAGTTCAATTCATACATTTGAACATTTCCATGAAGTCATAGTTACACAGAATAATACATCGAATAGTCAGAAGGAACATGTAGAGAACTCAAGTTCTCAAATATGTGGTGAGTTAATTACTCTAAGAAATTCACTTGTTGATTTATCATATAAGTTTGGTAAAGAATTTAAGGAAAGTTTTGAATCGTCATCTAATAAATTTACTGAAATCCAAAGTAAGAAGTTTAACCAGTATACTTCCAGTTTAGATCAATTAAAGACCGATGTTTTATCTAAAAATTCAGAAATTGAGAAAACTGTTGCTAAGTTTGGAAAATATTTTAGAGACACTTTACAAAACAGTTTACAGGAAATAACGCTTAAAATTTCAACTACAAATAAGTCCGATTTAATTGATATGCAGCGTCAACTTGATTCATCCGAGAAGCTAATTATTGAACAATTACAAAACTTACAGAGCTCTTTAGAGTCAGGTTTCTCTCATTTTAATTATGAATTCAGTGAGTGTTCTACCGAACTTCTGAAACTGGCTCAGTCACAAAATGACAACATGAATACATTACAACAAGAATTAACTGAAAAGAAAACTGAAGTCTCAGAGTTGATGACCAAATTAAATGAGAGTAGCTTAACTCAATTAAAATCTGAACTAACTAAACAGGAAGAAATCGACCAGAAACTGATTGAGTCGATGTCTGCTGTTCTAACAAACCACTCTAAAGAAAGAAAACAAAGAATGAACAGTATTTATGCCAATTTGAAATTGGAACACGACAACCTAAAGGTTCGCAACATTGAATCGTTTGATCAATTAGCCTCTACTACTAAAGACATATGCCAATCATACACCCAATCTCATAATGTGTTTACTGGAAAGTTTGATAACCTTTCTTGCATGTCCCAAACAAATAAAGAATTAATGGTTGAATTATATGAAAAAGTTTTCTCCAATGTCTCAGGTTTACATAGAAAGAATGCATTTACACTACAGCATTTGATAGAAAAATTAGACAGTAATCTTGTTTTACTAGATAATTATGTGAAGGATTTACAAAAGGAATCCGAATTAGGTAATAATTTGTTGTTATCGAAAACTATTGAATCCAAAGAATTATCATCTAAGATAATTGAAGAATTATTGAAAGATATTCAAATTATGCATGAAGAATATAAGACAAACTCTATTGATACTTTGGAAACCGTTAATATTGCCGCTAACACCCTAATTTCCTCACTTGACGATAAATCGACTGATTTAGGTTCTGCTATACAATCACTTAAAGATGCTGTTTCTGTTTATACAAATTTAGGTGCTGATTCATATGATATCGTTCCCACCTTGCCAATTTTCGATAAGACTCTGAAGGAACTACCGAAAACCAATGTTAATCAAATTACGGATAATTACCAAAATAAGAGAAAGTTAGAAGAAGTTTACAAAGATGAACAATATTCTCCCATTTCCGTTCCCGTTTCAACCACTGCTAGTCGAACTAATAGTAGTGCTTCAATTTCCTATGAAGATCAGGAAAATGTTTCTTTTTCTGAGAAGCCATTGCAAAAGATGAAGCTGAATAATGGTGCAGCAAAACTGAAGAAACTAAACCACGCCCTCCAGCCAGTGAACCGTTAGATAGATAGAATTTATTGTATGTATTTCTTTCTTATTATTGTATAGCTAGTTTTTAAAATGTATTTTGTATTTGTTCGATAAGAATTAAGGTACTTGCAAGGACGTGCTAAATCGCACGTATACGATGGAAAGAAATAAATTAAGAAAACAAACACGTCGATCGCGATTCTCACTTCTCGCTTAGCTAGAAAATAAAGCTAAACGAGATCTTAGCGAGAAAACTCAAAAGACGCAGTCGTTGCTGCCTATACCAACCCAGTCTCTTTAGACACACACCGGACCAGTAGCAACAGCCATCTTATTAGCAGGTCTCTAATACAGAATCACAGTTTCATAATGGCTTCTCGGTATGTTTCCCTTTCGCCCAGTAGTCACGATTCGGGTAGAACTCGAACAACAGCATCACCATATATACTAACTACCTTTTTTCTTGAAACAGCGTGTTCTCAGATCCAACTGTCACTCTTGTTGCTCAAGAGTCTATTTATAAGGCATTTAAGCTTGTCAAAGAAGTTCCGGGCTTAAATCTCATTGAAAGACTGTGGGCAACTTACTATGTTTACATGGGTAATGATATACTTGCAACAGGTTTATTATTCTTCTGCTTACATGAAATAATGTATTTTGGAAGGTGCCTACCATGGTATATTATCGACAGAACTCCATTCTTCAGAAAGTACAAGATTCAAGAAACCAAACTACCTTCAAATAAAGAACAATGGGAATGTATGAAGTCAGTTTTAATCTCACATTTCATGGTTGAAGCTTTCCCAATTTGGTTCTTCCATCCAATTTGTGAAAAGATTGGTATCAGTTTTGATGTTCCATTTCCAAGTTTCACTACCATTTTCTTACAAGTTTCATTATTCTTCTTGCTTGAAGACTCGTGGCATTACTGGTTCCATAGAGGTTTACATTATGGTTCCTTTTATAGATACATTCATAAGCAACATCACAGATATGCCGCTCCTTTCGGTTTGGCTGCTGAATACGCCCATCCAATTGAAGTTATGTTGTTAGGTTTTGGTACTGTTGGAATTCCAATTATGTGGTGTTACTTTACTAGAAACTTGCATTTATTCACCATTTGTATTTGGATTACTTTAAGATTACTTCAAGCTGTCGATGCTCATTCAGGATATGAATTCCCAGTTTCGTTACATCACTTCTTACCAATCTGGGCTGGTGCAGACCATCATGATGAACATCATCATCATTTCATTGGTAATTATGCATCTTCTTTCAGAATGTGGGATTTCTTCTTGGATACTGAAGCTGGTGCTACTGCAAAGCAAACAAGAGAAACCAAGTCCAAGGCTAAGGGTGAAAAGTTGGCCCAGAAAGCTAATTAAATTGTATTTTAAAATTTGGTAAATTCAAATTGTTGAATTAAATGGTTGTTTCCTTTTACTTTTCTTTTCTGAATGTGTAGATGAATATTATATCGTCTCCATTTTGCTTTTGTTAATTTATTTATGTTCCGTTTTTAAAATACTTTCTTTTAATATTATTCTACGTAGCGTTTTAGTATTTAGATATAGTTGTTGATTTTAATAAAAACAATTTTCTTTTTTTAAATATCTTTAATCAAGTAAAGCAAGTTGCTCAAGATTCAAGTTCAACCCGATTAACCCTCGTTTGCCTGATACATTCCACCCGTGCACCATGCCCAACTGAAAAAATTTGCTCGACGCCCCAGAAGATTTAAGAAGAGGATGTAAATCGATTCAAGTTATATCAGAACTCGTTCTTTTTTGTTCAACTGTACTTTGACATACTATGTACCGATTCTTTTAGTTACATGAACAAATAATCAAACTGTATGTATTATCATTTATTCTTCATTTCATAGTTTTATTTCCTTCCCTTAACAAAACAAATTAAGATGCTCACCCTGATGAAAAACACTAACACAGACCTGTACCTATTCTTTTGAATTTGAGGAAAATGTTATTGCCTTTATATCTGATCCATTTGTTTTAAATTTAATTGTTTTGTGAGGGAGTGACTTTACGCCTGGTTTCACATTTAGAAGTGCTTGTACTAACATTATAATGTTTTTAAGACGAAAGATATTCTTAGAGCAAAGGCAAGATAAAGGCATTTTTGTCTAGTAATGTTTGCCAGCATGCATGTGGATAGACATTGTCTCACTTAATTGAAATTGTATGTTGATATGATATTGTTGCACTGGTTAGCCAGTTGAGGGATATCTGAAATATGAGTTAAGTGATGGGGATTCAATGATAATCTAGTTCTCGTGTGTGTCCGAGCAACTGTTCACTATGATGTGCTTTCTACTTAACTGTAGTTTAGGCAAGTTGAAGTAATCCCTCCTGATTTTCTAAGCTCGTAAGTAAGAGTCTGGTAGTTCGATCGATGTAATTGCAAAAGAAAAATGGGCATGGGAGCTATTATGTTCCATACTTCAGTTCGGTCCGAAACTCTCTGACGAATGAAGATCATCGTGATTCCGAACAAACTACAACTGGTAAAATCCGACTACGATTCACAAGACATATGTAGAAACTTATTATTTTTTGGGGGTGATGAGGAGGGGGAGTTATATATATAATATAGCAGTTGTTATTAAGAAAACAAAATCAAAGAAATAATCATTATTATAAGAAAATACAAAATAAGTTATGTTTGTTTATCAATGTGCTTATTTCTTAGCAGTTAATCTTCTTAAGTAGAAAGCTAATTCTTCACCTTCTAAGATGTAACCATCACATCTACCTGATTGACCTGGTCTTGAAGAGATAGCAGCGTATAATTTACCAGAACCGAATTGAGCAGAGACAGCTTGTTCAATCTTAGATTCAGCAGCTCTAGAAGCTAATTTTCTTGATAATGAGTTAGATCTCTTGGTTTCTTCATCAGCAGACACCTTACCCTTCTTACCTAAAACTAAACCGTAGTGGGATTCGTAATATTGTTTGAATGGAGTGGCATCGATTTGAACGATAGCAGCCTTAGTTAAAGTGTTAGTTCTAACTAATTCGTTATTAGATGGGTGATAGACAACACCAGAGATTCTGGTCTTTCTAGAAACACCTTCAGAAGCCCAGGAAAAGTTACCGGTTTCAATTCTGATAGCTCTGAATTTGGAGTTACCACCTCTAGTTCTAACACTGTGGATTCTCTTAGCACCAATCTTGGTGTTAGCACCTTGTCTACCTAATTCAAACTTTCTCTTCTTTCTGAATTGAGCTCTCTTAGCACCAGTAGCACTTCTCTTGTGTCTAGAATCACGTGAAATACCCATTGCTATAAGAATAAATTTTAAATGACGATTGTTAGTATATTAAAAATCTTTGATAATAGAAAGTTTCAGTACATAAATCATTTTGCAGAGATATCATTTGGAAATTATTTAACGTAATAGGGAGATTATCTCAAATGGAACACATTGATTTGTATTAACAATTCAAATCTATCGAATAAAGCAAAGAAATAGATCAAGACATAAACCAAAGTATTTAAACTTTAATCTGAAGCCTAATTTACCTCTGAATGAATATGATGCTATAAGTATCTAAATATGACAGATGAAAATTTAATCCAAAAATAATAAAATAGAGAGTATGATTCATATAAATCCATATAATAATTTAATGAAAATGATCTATTATATAATAGAGTCTCCGAACTATGTAATCTATTTGAAATGAGATATTTGTTTTGCAAATCAATGATAAATTTAAATTCATAATGCAAATTAAATTTTCCAATACTTGTTCAAAGTACTTATGAAATTGTGACCAGCTGAACTGAATATATCTCTGCAAGTGATGGATATGCTGTTTAACTTGACTTACTTTATTCTGTGATGATATGTTAACTTCAGAGTAGTCTTATGATAGTGTTTGTACAGCTACCTTGGAAATTAAAGATGAAGACTTTTTTCACTCACAGACACTGCTCGCAACCAGCCAGAGCGAGAGCTCCACCAGAGAGCCATCCCACAGCACAGCCCGGAGAACTCACTGGACCGGGTAGTGAGACTCTCTCGCACTGCGCGAGAAATAGAGGGTTTAGATTAACCCTGTGTGTGAGCACGTGTTAATATTATATACGACGATTAAATTCTTCCGCATCGATCGACTACCGTTTTGAGTGTCGGATCCGGAACATATAAGCGAAGTTTACTGACTCGGCAAACTAAATAATCTTTTTTCTATCCGTTTTTTTTTGATTGTATGCATAGGAAGACCTATTTACGGACTTATAATTAACTTCAGCAATTACATTGGTCAGCAAAACATTTCAGAAATTATTTATATTCCGCCACTTAGAACAATATCTTTTCTCATATTTCCCGAAATCACAAACTTTTAATTAAATCAAGGATAAAAGAAAAAAATGTCTGAACAATTATCGATCTACGATCAAATAGAAATTGAAGATTTTACATTCGATCCAACATTACAAATTTTCACTTACCCATGCCCATGCGGTGATAGATTTCAAATTGGAATAGATGATATGACTGATGGTGAAGATATTGCTGTTTGTCCTTCTTGTTCGTTAATGTGCCAGATTATCTTTGATGAAGATGATTTACAAGAGTATCTTGATCAAATTGAAGGTTGAATTCGTATAATTAACGATGCGTACATAAAAACAGCTGTACGATCAAAGGTAACGGCAACGGTTACTCATAATGAGAGAATAAAATTTGGGTATTAAGGTTAAGGCTATATTTCAAATGTTCACCATTTTGCACGGAAAGGGTTGATTGAATTTGATTATTTTTTGGAGAAAGCTAAGAGGTTGAAAGTTGGTGGGGTATTGTGCGTGAATTTGACTTGAGGATTATCATAAGTAGTCCTGTATCTCGACATCCAATGGACTCACAATTTCTATATACGCTATTAATATATAGTCGGTGACGTATAAGTATAAGAAGAAATGGGTGTATAATATCCATAATCCAAACTTTCAAATGCAAGCAAGTATTCAAATATTACTCTTAAAGTAAACAATATCAACATACCAGTATATTTAGAAATTAGAAACGGCAGGCGTACTTTTGAAGTGGATCTTGGTGAACTTTGTAAGGATTTGTCCTCTTCTATTATGATTAATCCTCTCCTAATAGCTATTATTATCAGTTAACTGTGATTCAATATAACCTTTGCAACCAAGCAAAATTTCTTGAGTCATGTCTGTGTTTGAGATTGAAGAAGCAAAAAAATAAGATTTAATGATACCCACTTCCAATATCTGTGACAATACCCCCCCCCCCTCATTCGGTGTATAATAAAGTGATCACTCAAAATTAAAGTCAGGGATCAATCGGGTAAGTGTAGGCCAATCTTCTATGGGCTTTGGAAATATTCAGCTATCACAAAAATAAAGACCAACATCATGCTACCACTAAAAGGTAGTTGAGTGATGAATGCCTATTTATGTACTAGAATGGCTTATTTCATATTCTTTAAGGAGCTTTTTTAACTTTTGCTTTATTTTATGATTGGAATCATTTACTAATCCAAACAATGATAATTCTTTTAAATTTGAGTGTGAGTTTAAGAATTGACTTTAAGAAATCAAGGTAGTGAAAAATTACCCCATTGCAAATAAGATCCAGCGTTGCAACTGTTGACTTTTTTTTCTTTTGTGGAGCCAATATAACTCCACTATGCGATTGGGTATAAAATACGAAAGTTAGCAATTTAGCCAACTTGGATGATGTTTGGGAACGGTATTTGAGGTATGTTCGCTCAACATTTATAATCTACCAGTTTATTTGTATACTTATGTGCCTCCCGTTCCCAGACCTTGAACTAACATATACATATAATGTCAAAGCAGAAACTCCAAGAGACCAATTTCAATGACTGTCGAAAATCCACAGATGGCATCAAGCTTTATTCAATCATGAAAGGTCTCTTACCCGAACTTCAAGAATTAATATACAGACAAGTTTGTAAACAGCTTATATTACCATATACCGACCCTTTGGATGCTTCAAAACTTATTCCCTTAATTGGTACTACTATTGAGATAGATTTTTATATTTCAAAAGCTTTCAACCACCAAACTTTTGAGATGTATGGAGATCCAGGTTCTGCCGTGTTGTCTTTAAGTGGTCTAAATGAACTTCATCTAGAGTCAGATGACTTTACAAAATTAACAAGATTATTGAATACTAATAATAACTCAATTACTCTTGAAGCATACTGTACTGAATTTGAATCTGTTATGATTTACCTCAATAAAAACGAAAGCATTAAAGAGCGTTTCAAAACCCTTTTTGGCTGTTGCAAACAACTACATCTCCATCACACTTTTGAGATCCCCGATGTCGAAGAATTACGACCACACTTTGACGAACATCTCAAATGGAAACCCAAGTCGGTGATTTGTATTGACCAGATAGAATTGGACCTCATGTATGAAGATGAAATTGAAGTAGAGCTAGAGTTCTGGAACTTTTATATGATGGAAGGAAATCCACAACCTCAGGACTCATGCCTTTAATTGCTTTAAAACTATCTCTTGAAGTGTGGACTCTGCTAAAATTATCCCAGGATCGATTTAATTAAATCTTCGAATAATATCAGAAGATCCTACGTAAACTATCCCAACCAACCGGAAAAAGAAAAGCTATTCCCGTTAGATTACTGCACGTACATATACTTTATTCATAAAAGTTATTTATTTTTTTTTAGGTGTGTATAATATTTATTGTATAATACCCATAAAAACGCATGAATGAAAAAAAAGTAAAAAAACTTAAGAAAAATCGTCATATACAGGTATCATACGAATGTGTAAACCTGACTAGAGCAAAGAGAAATAAAGAATGAACAAACTAACGCCAGTAAGAGGAGAAAAAAGGAGAGGTGGGAATACAAAAAGAGAGAAGCATCGTAGTTTGTATGCAGAACTGTACTAACAACCATATATATCTTTAGCGTTGCATCAACCATCCTAAAAAGACAGCGACTAGTATTGCCAATAACCATTTTAACTGTGGCGGTGTGCTCCCTTCGTTATCTTTGTTATTATTAATGCCATTGGCATTAGCTGCTTTTTGTTGTTGTAACATTAATTCAGCTCTCAGCCTATCTTCGTTATCTTTAATATGATCTAAATTGACTATTTCTTCTTGATTCTTCAGTTGATATGACTTCTGATAATTGTTATTCTTTAGAGCTTCTTCGGCTTGTTTTCTAGCCAATTCGTCCAAATCTTTTTGATTTTGTTCACAAAGATCTGGGAAGTTCTCCTTAAATAGAGGGTTCGAGTTCAGATTGAAATGTTTAGACCTTTTGGCAAGTTGCTTCCTGGTGTCATCTGAAGTTTCAATAGACCCAGTTGTTCTATCATTACCAGTCATAAAGGATAACAAGCCATTAACAATAGTCGCAACAGACCAGGACGGGTTCCAGGATTCTTCATGGAAATCACTCATGGATAAACAAAGTCTTGTGTTGACTTCAAAACGGCCACTTGGAGTCACCATCTTAATTCTTGGAGGTTTAAAAGGATATTCCGAAGGGAAAGTGAGTCTACCATGGTATTGGCCACCTTCATAAGGAGTGCCAGATGGGCCAGTGATAACGAAATGCCATTCCAAGATGTTAGCGTCGGATGGTTTCGCAATGATGAAAGGAGGAGGGTTCTCTGAAATCTGCTTGTATTCCTTTGTGAGTCTCTTATACGCCTGACGGGAAGCCATTTCTAAGGATAGCTAGGGTAGTTGTGTGCTGAAATTAAGTAGGTGTCAATCAAACCAAAACGTACGTCAAATGCCCAAGTGAAATCATTTGGAGAAGCGCTCCTCCTAATTTAGCTCAAAAAAATTTATTGTGGAAGCTTCTATCAAATTGAACATAGTTGACTGTACCCCAGACTTTTTCTCCATACTACCACAACCACAACAACAACCACCAGAAATGTCGTTTGTCAAGCCAAAGAACAACATCAAGATTCTTTCTGGTAACTCTCACCCAGAGTTGGCAGAGAAGATATCCCAACACCTAGGTCTGCCAATCTCCAAAATTAATGCTATCCAATTCTCCAATCAAGAGTCAGCTGTTCTTATGGGTGAAACAGTTAGAGATGAAGATGTTTACATTATCCAAACTGGTTGTGGTGGATCAGACAAATTGAATGACTATTTAATGGAACTACTACTTATGATTCATGCTTGTAAAGCAGCATCAGCAAGAAAAATTACTGCCGTTATTCCAAATTTCCCATATGCAAGACAAGACAGAAAAGATAAAAGCAGAGTTGCTATAAGTGCTAAGTTAATTGCTAATTTATTGACTACAGCAGGTTGTAACCATGTCATTACCATGGATTTACATGCTTCGCAAATCCAAGGGTTTTTCAATATTCCAGTCGATAACCTGTATGCAGAACCAAACGTCTTACACTGGGTTAGAGAAAATTTACCAAAAAAGAATTTAATGCTAGTCTCACCAGATGCAGGTGGGGCTAAACGTGTTGCCTCATTAGCAGATAAAATGGATGTTCAATTTGCTTTAATCCACAAAGAGAGAGCTAAAGCCAACGAAGTTTCAAGAATGGTTTTAGTTGGAGATGTTAAAGATCAAACATGTGTTTTAATTGACGATATGGCAGATACATGTGGTACTTTATGTAAAGCATCAGATTTGTTATTGGCTGAAGGGGCCAAAGAAGTGATTGCGATCGTGACCCACGGTATTTTCAGTGGTAATGCTATTCAGAAGTTGAATCAAGGATCCTTAAAGAAGATTGTTTGCAGTAACTCCATGCCATTAAGCAGTCAAGTTGAATTATGCCACAAGTTGGAGATTATAGATATCAGTCCGACTCTGGGAGAAGCAGTCAGAAGATTGCACAACGGAGAGTCCGTGTCTTACTTGTTCAACAACATAGTTGTCTAGCCACACTACAAACTATATAGACCTTATGTATTTATTTTTATTCGTACTCTTACTTACGGTGGCATTATACCACTAATACACTTTGCGCAAACAGAGACCGCTCGATAACCGGTAGAGAACGTTTTCTGTTTAGGATTCGGTGCAGTGCCTGCAAATTGCGATTGTTTTCCCCAGCCGATCCGCTGGTAGTTGGTACTACTGCGATTGTGATGGTGACTTATCCATCAGAGTATCATAACAGACTTTATTACAAGTCCAGAAGTCCAGAAGTCACATATATACCGTCTCTTTCCAGACCAGGCATCGACATCTCACAAGAGCAACCACTTACCACCAATCTCACCCCTTAGAACTACACTCGGAGTGTCAGTGTTCTGCCTCACCCAACCTCCGCTACTTGAAAGTTCAAAGTTCAATCCACTCAACCCACTCTACCAGTCACTCTTACTTCTATTGCCACACATACACACACCCATCCATGCTCAAGAAACTCAACAAGTTCTCCAAGTCCTCGAAGGATAAGGAAAAGGAGAAGGAAAAGCGTCCAACTACCTCCTCCACGACCAAGAGCAGTGGCTCCACTTCCAAGTTCTCTACAACCACGAACAGTAGTTACATCAATGGCACAGCTCCTTCTTCGGCTCCAACCACTTCAAACTCCAACTTGGAGTCCATGAAGGCTGAGTTGTCACATCTAGAAATTTCTACTGTGCAGGATGAGCTGCCAATAGATCCAGAACTAGAATATAAAATCATCAATAAGCAAAACGCAGAATTGCCTTATGGCGATGGCTCCAATAAAGTATTTGGAATGGAAAATTTCGGTTATACTTGTTACATAGCCTCGATTTTACAGGCTTTGTATCATACCCCTCAATTTAGACAAGAAGTTCTAAGTTTCCCAAAAAGAGATACAAAACATCAAAGAAAGAGAAAGGTTCAAGTTCAAGGTGTTAAGCCTCATTCGTTTACAACCTCTTTCCAACAACATCAATTAAGTCAGTCCTCTCAATCATCTGTCTCATCTCCATCACAGCAAAAACATAATGGTCAACAACAAACAGCAAATGGAACAAATGGACAAAGTAATGGAGGAGGTGGAGGTGGTAAATATATGAGAAACCTCTTTGGGTCTTCTGCTTCAACTAGTACGAGTAACACAGCACAAAATAATAATAGTTCTTCTCAAGTGAATGGATCTGATTCCAGTTTAATCGAGTTGAATAACCCAGAACTTGAATCTGCAATAGTGACAAAGCATCCAGATTTTAAGAACTTAGATATTTATTATTTTTTAAATCAACAAAATAATATTACGATAGTTGGAGTTACTAAAGAAACTCAAGCAAATTCAGAGCAAAGGAAAAGACAAGCTTTAATTAAAGGTCCAATAATCAACTTAGATCATTCCTATGCGAAATCTTATAACATGGAAATGAATCTATACACTACCTTGAAAGACTTGTTTGAATGTACTGCTGAAAATGTCTCTAATGTTGGTATTTTATCTGCTCAAAATTTAGTTGATGTTGTTAAGAAAGAAAATGAAATGTTCAGAAGTTCGATGCATCAGGATGCACATGAATTTTTGAATTTTTTAATTAATAATGTACTGGATGTTGCTGATAGTTATTCAGCTGAACACAAAGAACCGAATCAATTTCGTAAGATCTTTGAAGGTTTATTAACGTCAGAAACTAAATGTTTATCGTGTGAGAATGTTTCAAGTAGAGACGAACCTTTTTTAGATTTATCTATTGATTTACAACAACATACATCAATTACTAATTGTCTTAAGAATTTCTCACAAATTGAAATGTTATCAGAGTCTAATAAATTCTTTTGTGAAAATTGTCATAGTTTACAAGAAGCTGCCAAAACTATCAAAATCAAAAAATCTCCAAAACTTTTAGCTCTACATTTGAAAAGATTCAAATATTCGGAAGAATTAGGGCGTATGGTTAAATTGTTTGATCGCGTTGAATATAATAAAACTTTAAGAATGTTCAACACGACTGATGATTCTGAAGATCAAGATAAATTATACGAGTTATATGCCGTTGTTGTTCATATTGGTGGTGGTCCATATCATGGACATTACGTTTCTTTAATCAAAACGGAAAAGTTCGGTTGGTTGTTATTTGATGATGAAACCGTTGAAGCTGTTGATAATAATTTCGTGTACAGATTTTATGGTGACGGTCCAGGTATCTCAACTGCGTATTTACTGTTTTATAAAGAAATTGAATCTGACCTAGAGTCTGAGTTTGTTGAAAAGCATTTATACAATGGATTAGATGATGAAGAAGATGAACCACAACAATCTCCACAACAAAGTGGTAACAACGCCAACCATCTTCGTGCTTCTCATGACAATGTTACTTCTAGTTCAATAAGTTCGCCAATTGCCCAACAAAATGACGGATCCTCTGAAACAGCTAATGAATTATCACGAGCTAAGACTGTTTCACCTCCTCCACCAACACCCGAAGAAAATGATTCAGGAAAGGATCAAAAAGAACACCATAAAAAGAAGTCACGGATGTTTGGTTTTAAGAAGAAGAATTAATTTACTTTACTTTTCTTTTATTTTTTTCATTAATGATTAATACTACTTGTGTTTTGTGTTTTTTGTTTTGTTATTTTATCACGTTCGTTTTTATATACTTATATTTCTGTTTACTTTGTATTAAGATAATACCAAAAGATGTTCCGATTTATGCGTATTATAGCGCTTAGTAGCCACCAAAACAGACGACTCCGCGCGGTCCTGATTTATCAACCGATAAACCAAAGTTCGTGTTTTACATGGTGTCTATCTGAAACTCCTTTAACATCAATTACTTTGCTGGACTGACACATGGCACATCAAAAATCAAAATGGCAAGATCAATAAGTTTATCCAGACTCACACTCATCACCTTGACGTTATTTGCGTTCACAACCTATGGTTCCGGCATGGAGATGGATGAACCAAGTGAAGGAGCCGATGAACGACTAGCATTAATCAGAGTAAATTGGAGATCAAAGACATTTCATTGGTTTGTGTCATTGGTGTTCATTACTATCATTCCGTCGATATCTGCCTGTTATGCTATTGCAGATCGGTCTACATCATCTATTTTCATTCAGGTTATCTGTGCAGTTTATGCTTGTGTTGAAGCTATTTTTCTACGATTTCCTGATCCCACTGGGCATGAAAATAGAACATCTAGAGGTACTGCTTGGTTTATTGCCTTTTTCTACTGTTTTACTTTGTTCTTCGGAAGTGTTTCTGCTGGGTCTTCGATGCTTTTAAGTAGTTCTCAAGTTCATAAATTTGGATTTATTGGGACCAAAGTTGCTTCATTAACCTATAAAATATGTTCCGGGTTATTACCTGTTGTTGGGTTTATAAAAGCGTGTATGTCTGTTGTTGCACTCTTAGGTTTTTGTTATGATATGCAAACTGGTCAATGTAATGCACATGGTATTATGGGAACTGGTTTCATAGTTTATGGATTTTATTTGGCTTTGATGTTAGTTGTTCCTTGGTTAAGAATGAACAATGGCAAATATTCTCCTGACTTTTATGATTCATTGATGCTTACAGCCTGGGGTGTAGTCAACACATTCACCGAACATCGTCCTTGGGAGCCATGGTCCCATGGTGATTACCAACATACGTCAATGGGTATTATATTCTGGGCTTGTGGTATGCTAGGTTTATATCTGTCTAGAAATAAGAAAAGAACGTACATGCCAGCAGTAACATTGATTTTCACAGGTTATGCGATGTCTGAGCATGTTCAACATTTAGTGGCTTCTACTAAAGTGCACGCATTTTTCGGATATGTTTTGATGCTTGGTGGTCTTGTTAGAATCATTGAGATTTCATTCTTGTTGCATGATAAAGAGTATGCCAAATCTGGAGAAATCTTTTCATTGCAGTACATGCCTTCTTTTGCATTGGTTTTAGCAGGCGTTCTTTTCGAAAGTGCTAATGAAGAAGCAATGCAGCTTATAGTGGATATGGGTGCTGGAAGTACTTCGTACCTTTTAGTTATCAGTTCATGCGCTTGTTTAATCCAAATGTGGTTTTTAATGGTTATTGAATTTTATTTGAAGTTATGTGGCTATTCTATTTATGATCAGAGTAAATACAGTATGCTTCCCGGCGATGATGATCTGGAAGCAGGAGCATTGGCAGCACCTGAAAATGAAATTACTGGGTTTGAATTAGATGACTTATCTGATTTTGAAAATGACAATAGATCTACCCCTGGTTCTAGCAATTGATTGAGCTTTGTTTTTTTTATATACATGTTTTATATCATTCGTTCTTTTTCTCATATATTCAGCTGTTTTATTAAAAAAAAATTATGGATTATTATATACGTTTTTTTCTTACATTTTCTCTAGCTGTGGTTGGCTCGCTAATCGTATGCGCGACGATGGGCCGATCGACTCCACAAGAAATTTATTTCCGCATCGGGTGGAAATTTGATTTTATGATGACTAAAGATATGGTATAGTTCGAGTTTTCTTTTCTCTGATTTAATTATAAATACAGCTTTTTTGCTCATCTAAAACCATTCATTTACTTAAAACTTGATACCACAAATAAAAAACACACCAATACAATAAGTGTTACATAAATTACACAAACATAAACACAGCATGAGTGCAATTCTATCGGCAGATGATCTTAACGATTTCATTTCCCCAGGTGTTGCTTGTATAAAACCAGTGGAGGTCCAAAACGAACCTAAAAAAACCCGAGACATACGAAGTGACTATGAAATAGAGATAGACATTGAAGGCCATGTGATGGAAGTTACGAAAGAAGGTGGAGCTACGGGTGGGCGATTGCAAGAGGCGCAGATATCATTGGCTGATTGTTTAGCTTGTTCAGGGTGTATCACATCAGCTGAAGAAGTGTTAGTCGCCCAGCATTCATATAAAGAGTTGTTGAATGCGTTAGCTAAAGAGGAAAACCAAGGGAAAAAGTTTGTGATTAGTGTAAGCCATCAGTCTAGAGCGTCGTTGGCTGGTGCGTTACAGCTGAGTATTGAAGAAGTTGACAAGTTGTTGATTCATTTGTTTATCAATAAGTACGGATTTTCTAAAATAATTGGCACTGGCCTGGGAAGGAAGATTTCTATTGAACAAATAACACATGATTTAATTAACGAAAAAAGCGCACAGACACAGTCCTCATCATCAAAAGGACCCAAATTAACTTCGATCTGCCCAGGTTGGGTTTTATACGCCGAAAAGACACATCCATATATCCTACCAAGAATCAACAATGTTAAATCACCACAGCAAATTACAGGGTTACTATTGAAGAAATTAACTAGTGCAGAATATCAAATTAACGAAAGCGAAGTTTATCATTTATCTATAATGCCATGTTTTGATAAAAAGTTAGAAGCAGCAAGACCAGAAAAAGATGGATCTGATGAAAAAGACGTTGATTGTGTGATCACTCCAAAAGAATTGATAACGATGTTACAGGAAGATCAACAGATCAATATCGATGCAATTATTAACCAAATCAAGTCTGATTCTACAAATATTTATGATTTGTATAATCAGTTTGCACCAAATAATTGGTATCAGCCAGTTGATTCATGGTTGAATGAAGAAGGATCGTCATCTGGTGGTTATGCATTACAATACTTAATAAATTTAAAGAGCCAGATAGTTAGCACTGGCGTCGGTGTTTCTGAAGACAGATTGAATTTTGAAGTGGTGGAAGGTAGAAACTCCGACATATACGTTATTAAATTAATCCAAGATAATACAAATTTGATAGCCTCGGCGGGAGTTGTTAATGGGTTCAGAAATATTCAAAATCTAGTTAGAAAATTAAAACTATCGAGTGGGAGTACTAATGGAAAGAGAGTTGCTGGAGGTGGATTGGCAGCAAGAAGAAAAGCCAGAGAATTGGCTAAAAAGGGTGGTAGTGCCACTAAAGAAAAAGCTGGTACTACTACCACAACTGAACCTGCTGAGCAAGCAGATGCATCTAAATGTGATTTAGTCGAAATTATGGCATGTCCCGGAGGATGTATTAATGGAGGTGGTCAAATATCGGGGCCAAAAGAAGTTTCACAAAAAGATTGGACTAGTGAGATTGAACAATTATATAGAAGTATTCCTGTTGGAACCAGCGACTCCAGAGTGGCGCTGACTTCTTGGGTCGGAGATTTCTTAAGAGAATTTGGATTAACTGAAGAAAGAATGATTAGAACATATTTCAAAGAAGTTGAGAAACCTAAGGATGCCACTTCCATCGCTCTGGGGTCGAAATGGTGAGCCTAATTGTTATTTATTTATTTGGTTTATTTACCTGTTATTTATATACATCTGCATTTTTTACCTTATATACACACACATCTATTTATTCACCGTTACCGTTTTAATAAATAGTTCCGAACCTGGCTGTGCAGCAGCCACCAACTACCGGATTAACCTGAGCCAATTAACGCAAGGCTGAAGCAGGAGCTAGCTAGCAAAGAGTCGAATGTTTGATCAGACAGGATCTCTTGATCATACTCAATTTACATATCAACCTCAGAAGAACAACTGGACTGCACATAAACCACTAAAAGATCAAATTATCAAACAGGCCCAAGGGTTCTCCACACCATACACTGGTCAAATCCCCGACTCCGAGAAACGCCCTAGCTACTTAGTTGTCTTAGTTGTCTTACTAAACGGATTCCGTGTTTAAGCGGGCTCTGCCAGAGCGTAATACCTGATGGCACGTGATCACCATCTCTGTTGACCAGAAGGGCTCTCTCCAATCTCTTCTTTCCGTATCTTTCGATCCATGATCATTAATCATCCTCCATTAATCATCATCTTTTATCATTACCAATTACAGGGATCTCAGCCCTAGCGAAGGATAGTCAACCACCCCTTCCAACGCTGTACCAAACCAACCTTGCCAGGAGTATGTCAACAGTGAATTCAACATCCCGCGCAGCTATATTCTCTCTCGCCAAAAGCAAGTGCGGCCTGTGCATCGGACTGGACTGATGCGTCTGATTAATAGTAAAGATAACTGGTTCTACCTCACCCTAGTTAAGGGCTGGGGATATTTCGGTCACAAAACATATACGAGCGGATTACTAAGTGAGCGAAAGAAGAGGAACAGTCGGGAATATCAGATTTGTAGGGGTTAATACTTAAGTCCAGAGCAGGCCACGGAGAGAGCCATTACTCATCCGTCTGTGCTGCGCGACCCAATTAATTCATCCAGTACAAGCAAGTGGTATAAAGATAAACCAGTTCCTCGACTTTTCTTCGGATGGCACTTTCTTTACTTCTTCCAATTGTAATTAACCAAGAGTCCGTCTCAAGCTCAAGCTCTCTGCCATTTCTTGTTTGAAGTTCATACTGTCCCATTCTTAGACGTTCAATTGACTCGAACTGCCTGCTTGCTCTTATCCACTCACTCCGATCAGACTTCTACTCAACTCCGAACTATTACATTCTCCAAAAGATGGCTCCAGTCGAATTCAAAGAAAACACAGTTGTCACCGTTTTCGGTGCGTCTGGTGATTTAGCTAAAAAGAAAACTTTCCCGGCTTTGTTTGGTCTTTTCAGAGAAGGCTACTTAAGTAAAACTACAAAGATCTTTGGTTACGCCAGATCAAATATGAGTGATGATGAATTAAGATCTAGATTGAAACCTTTCCTTAAAACTACTAGTGAAGAATCTAAGACATTAGTTGATCCTTTCTTGAGTTTAATCAGTTACATCTCTGCTCCTTATGATAAACCTGAAGGTTACCAAACTTTAAATTCCGCAATTGAAGAATTTGATGCATCAAGAAAAGTCACAGAATCTCATAGATTATATTACTTAGCTTTGCCTCCTTCCGTCTTCATTACTGTTGCTGGTAACTTGAAAAAATATGCTCACCCAGGTGACAAAGGTTTGGTTAGATTGATTGTTGAAAAGCCTTTTGGTCGTGATTTAGAAACTGCCCGTGAATTACAAAATCAATTGGCTCCAATCTGGACTGAAGATGAATTATACAGAATTGATCATTACTTAGGTAAAGAAATGGTTAAGAACTTGTTACCTTTTAGATTTGCAAATGAATTCTTATCTGCTTGTTGGAATAACAATTTTGTTAAGTCCATTCAAATCTCTTTCAAAGAACCTTTCGGTACTGAAGGTAGAGGTGGTTATTTCGATAATATTGGTATTATTAGAGATGTTATGCAAAACCATCTATTCCAAGTTTTAACTTTATTGTTAATGGAAAGACCAAGATCTGCTGAATCTGAAGCCGTTAGAGATGAAAAAGTTAGACTATTAAAATCAATCAAACCTTTCGATCGCAACAATGTCTTGCTTGGTCAATACGGTAAGTCTGAAGATGGCTCAAAACCGGGTTATTTGGATGATGACACTGTTGATCCAAAATCAAAATGTATTACTTTTGCCGCCATTGGTTTAGAAGTGAATAATGAAAGATGGGAAGGTGTTCCAATTGTTTTAAGAGCTGGTAAAGCTTTAAATGAAGGTAAAGTTGAAATTAGAATTCAATTTAAGAGTACTACTAATGGTATGTTTTCTCACATTAGTAGAAATGAATTGGTTATCAGAGTTCAACCTGACGAAGCCATGTATATGAAGATGAACACTAAGATTCCTGGTGTCACTAATGAAACATCTGTTACTGAATTAGATTTATCCTATAAAAACAGATACAAGGATTTCTATATTCCAGAAGCTTATGAATCCTTAATTAGAGATTGTCTGCACGGTGATCACTCTAACTTTGTCAGAGATGATGAATTAGAAGTTAGTTGGAGCTTATTTACTCCATTATTAAACTACTTGGAAGGCTCAGATGCTCCTGTTCCGACTTCATATCCATATGGTTCTAGAGGTCCAACTGACTTGAAGAATTTCTTGGTTAAGAATGGTTATCTTTACGGCGAAAATAAAAACTACCAATGGCCAGTTACCACTCCTGATGTTTTAAGCAAGATCTAAGCTTATCTCTAACGATTTACTCTCTTTATCATTCTTTTTTTATTTTTTGTTTCTTTGCGTTCTTATAATGACCTAATATATTCTATAAATTCTATAACTTGTAACTGGCGTTAGTGTGTGTAATTGACTTTTGCAGCGAACAAATTTCGAAATTTGAAGGGCACGCGCAGCGTTTTAACGGTTCAAAACGAATTACTAAACCAAACTAATAAAAGACCCTAAGCTAGCGTCACAACACCCACTCTTGCTGTACTTCTAATACAACCACAAGTCCGAACATATTCTCTGTGTCCATATCCCACTGGTCTATCCTATCATCAAGCAATTAGCTTTTTCCCCCTTGTTTACGTTACGCCTTTCTTTTAGCCTGGCGTCTCATCCCCGTGTTCTTTGGTGTTAATCGTTGGATCCGAAGTCAAATAGATCATATCCATCGACTACATTCACCGCTCTTTTCTAATAATTTCCAGTGATACCATAACGAATACACGTTTTAAAGACAGAGTGATACCCTTTTGTTTGTTTTTATCATCGTTTGTGTTCTGGGTTTTTTATTCTACTTCTTACAAACACACCTTTCAAGAACGTCCTAGATTTCATTCATAAATCAACAACTATAAACAAATGGAGAATAAATTACATCCAACAACACCCAAAAGAGTTAAAGTATACACTCTAGAAGGAGATAAGTGGATAGATAGAGGAACAGGCTACTGTTCAGGTGAAGTTGACGGAGGTGCTCATTTCATAGTTCGAAACGAGAATGACTCCACAGATACCCTATTAAAGACTACAATTGAAGGTTCAACTCAATATCAAAGACAACAAGACACTCTAATAGTTTGGTCAGACACCGAAGGAAACGACTATGCTCTGTCGTTCCAAGAACCAGAAGGGTGTTTATCATTATGTGATTTCTTAGTTGACATTCAACATTCAATTGAACCTAATATTTCTTTAGTTGCTGTCATATCCAATGGGCAAGATGGTGAAATTACAGAAGTTATAGCAGGGCCTGTTCCCGAGCCTGTTTTACCAAATAATGATAATTTAGCTGAAGTTGCTGAATTATTAAATCAAGGTTCGAAATCGAATAAATTTAGAGAGTTGTTATTGGATTATATTAATAATAAAGATTACCTTCAAATATTATTAAAATTGTTTGAAAAATCAGAAAATGAGAAAAATTTGCCAAATTTGTATTTCCTTTGTGATATTGTTAAAACATTAATTTTTTACAATGAGACTTCCATTCTAGAGTTGTTTGTGGAAGATGATCTTATAATGGGTATAATCGGTATATTAGAATATGATCCTGAATTCCCAGACTTTAAGAGTAGCAATAGAGAATATTTAACCAAGAAGACTAATTTTAAAGAAGTGATACCTATTAAAAATCAAGAGATTAAAACAACATTAAAGAAAACATTCAGGTTATATTTCCTTAAGGATGTCGTGCTTGCAAGATTGCTGGATGATATAGCGTTCAATTGTATATCTACCATGATTCATATAAATGAAGACAAAGTTTTAAAGTTTTTAAAGGATGATAAGTCGTTCCTGAAACAATTATTCAATTTATATAAGGATAAGAATGATCATTCTAAAGTCATTCAGGAAAAAAGAAGAGAATCAATTAAATTAATCCATCAATTTGTACTTACAGCTAAGAAATTCCAACCGATTCCAAGATCTGAATTTTATAGAAGTTTATTAGAAAAAGGTCTTTTCAAGTTGATTGAGTTTGCGTTCCAAGATAGTATTATTGAAAGCAGAGTTTTAGCAACTGAACTAATAGTCACGATAATCGAAGATGATGTATTATTGTTTAATAAAAATAACAACCATGAAAAACAAGAAAACAATCTGGACTCAATGCTGATCGAAATATTAACCAATGTTTTAATCAATGAGAAAAATATTGGTTTGAAAACACAAGCGTTTGAAGCGCTGAAAGTTCTTTTAGACCCAACTAACATAGCGCCTCCTTCTAGTTTCCTGGATTCCTCCCCTTCATCAATTGAGTTCCACGATGACAGTTCGGCCGATTCATTCTTAACTGGATTTTACGAAACTTCAGCATCCAAATTGTTTAAACCTTTGTCGAACGTCGACCAATTAAAGCTTTGTAAAGTTGACAAGAATTTAACTATCAGTTACTCGAACCTTTGCGAATTGGTAAGTTTTATATCGAAAGAGCATGATAAATTATTAAGCAGATCGTTCATCTTGGAAAATCATTTGTTGATCGGTGTTTCTAAATTAATGAGTGATAAATTCGGAGTTCAGTTAAGATTAAGCGCTTTACGATGTATCAAGGCTATCATTTATTTAGATGATGAGTTTTATACAAGGTATATTATCCAGAATGATATATTGAAGAATTTCATCTTGTTGTTAGAAGAAACTAATGATGCCAATAACTTGATTAATTCAACTTGCTTAAGTTTGTTAAGCACAATTACACAGAATGATAGTTTTATGAATTATAAATTGTTAAGAGATTATTTAAGTGAATCGTATGAACCCATATTAAAGAGAAACTTCCTGGGTGTTGAGCTATTAAGTTCCAAGAAACGACAGGATGAAGAAAACGAACAACGTTTGAACTCAGTCAAACATAAACTATCAACGAAGACGGAAGATAATGAAGGTGCCGACGCTTCTGCTGATGCCGACGCAGATGCCGACGATACGTACAATAATAGTTCATCTGGAGCAGAAATCAGTTTGACTTCACCAGACGCACCTGAGAACGATGATGATGATGGAAATAATAGTTTGTTGGTTGAATCACCTATACCCGCTACATTATCAAGCAAAAAACGATTCTCTTCAAGTAATGATGGCTCCATCACTGAATCCATATCTCCAATTTTAGAAAAAAGAATAAGGCAAGAAGATCCAAGTGATGAAAACGATGAATCGACGATATCACCTGGGAAGAGAAAGAAGCTGAATGGAATCATGTCTAGAGCTGGTAAAATATTGGGAATTAGTGCAACTAGTAGTACTACTCATACAAATAATTACAATCGAAGTTCTGATGCTAAGAAAGCTTGAATGGGATTATTTTTTTTGAAGTTATGTTATATTTGTTTTTCGTTTTCGTTTTCCATGCTTGTTTTGTGATTTTTATGTTATGTTTATGTTTTATTAGTGGGATGTATAATTTTAATTGTATTGTCGAATAGGTAGCAGCCGTGGTGTGGTTAAAGAGTAAAAAGACTGAGATTATATGTACCCCGCGTACACTTTCACATGCCGGTCATCTTGTTCCTACATTTGCTACCAGTACTCATATATAAATAACCACTACTTTCGTCTTCCCTCAGAAAATGCTGAAAATCATGTAACATATGTCATGAAACTGTATAAAATGGAATCTGTTACAACCACTAAAAACTACTTATCAATTTGGAAAAAAGACTTGTTCAAGGGAAAAGTGTGCTTCATTACTGGAGGTTCCGGTACGATTTGTTCTAAACAGGCCGAAGCATTGGTGATTTTAGGATGCTCAGTCTCAATTATTGGAAGAAAACAATCGAAAGTTGATGAAACAGTTAAACAATTAGCTTCGATTAGAAATGACGTTAAAGTAGTCGGATTTGGCAATATTGATGTTAGGTTAATTGATAATTTGGTTTACGCAGTTGATGAAACAGTTAAACAATTAGGCAAGATTGATTTTGTTATTGCTGGTGCTGCAGGAAATTTCATATCTGATTTCAATCATTTATCTTCTAATGCTTTCAAAACAGTCATGGATATCGATACCTTAGGTTCATTTAATACTGTTAAAGCATGTTATGAACAATTAAAATTGAATAAGGGTAGTGTTTTGTTTATTTCTGCTACGCTTCACTACTATGGTGTTCCGTTCCAATCACATGTCGGTGCCGCAAAGGCTGCTATTGATGCTTTATCAAATGCTCTAGCTGTGGAATTGGGTGTGCTAGGAATTAGAGTGAATGCATTAGCACCGGGAGCAATTGCTGAAACTGAAGGATTCGAAAGGCTAGTAGTTAATAAAAGTCAGTTTGAAAAAAAAATACCTTTACAAAGAGTGGGTAGGGTTCAGGATATAGCCAATGCCACTATCTTCTTGTTTAGTGATGCTGCTAGTTATATTACAGGTACTGTTCAGATTGTCGATGGTGGATTTTGGCAGATGGGAAATTTTAATACATATAATTTGTATCCCGAAACCTTAAAGGAAAAGTTGTTGGATAAACCAAAACTCTAGTATATAAACTTTTTTGTATAATTTAATGAAATGCTTGTTACGTGTAATTGATGGAAACCCCGATGAATCTCCTCAAGTGCGGTCAGTCATTCCCTTGAGTCATAGTCCGTGATAGCGTAATTTAGTACAACCAGTTCCCGCTCCTCCAACACGAAATCGAACACTCCGTGTACATAATCTATCAAATACACTAATTATCATATATTTATGATATATATCCCCATTCCCTTTAATTAGAGAGCAAATCAGCCTTTAAAACAGTGGAAATCAGTGTTGAAGCACCAACTTCTGGTGGTTCTCTGAATTGCGCAATTTCTCGTGATCCAAAGCTACAGCCATAGTATGCGACACCCTCTTGTCGGAGATTCAGATTTTTCCGTTCGGTGCGGCTCTGGGGATATACCGGGATTTGAATATTTGAAGGTCAGTGAATTGAAAAATATATATACAAGTATTTATATAGCAATGTTCCCATCATAAGATCAAACTCATCTACTTCAGCAACACTGATTCATCTAGTTCAGCATAAAATTTCATCTTTTTGAAAATGAATAACGATCAGCATCAACTACAACCACAACTAAAAGAGCCTAATCAACTAGATAATGATTCTTATGCTACCTTGTCTGAAACTTCACATTTACAATCAAAATCTAGTAAGATCTTAGATGCTCTGGTATATCAATTCAACCCACTATACTTTGTTATAACAATGGGTACAGGTATTACAAGTGCTACCTTATACAACTTCCCTATTGATTCAATTAAAGCTGGTTCTAAATACGTCGGTATAGTTTACTTCTTCATCGATTTGATAGCCTTCTTTATCATTCATATTCTTTTTATTTTGAGATATTTCTTCTTTTATAAATATTATGATGGCATTGATTTTATGGCACTTGTTAAAGATCCAAATCTAAATGTTTTCTTAGGTACCGAAGTTATGGGTATGGCTACTTTAGTTAACATGGTTCATTTCATGAAGCCTGAATGGTACATTTTTGCCTATGTGTTATGGTTAATTAATGTCATTTTTACGTTACTTTCAGCTTGGGTTGTTACTTTCTATATGTTCAGCTACAGTCAATTTAAGCAACAACAATTGAATGCTACTATTTTATTACCAATTGTTACATTAACAGTTGCTGCCTCTACCGGTTCTCTTATTAGTCCTTGTATTGAAAACAACATAGCTTGGAGAATGGCTACTGATATAATTTGTTATATGTTGTGGTCTAATGCTATTCTAATGGGTCTGTCTTTCTTCTCAATATATTTCTACAAACTTTTAGTGCAAGGTCTTCCGCCAAAAGAAGGTGTTTTTTCTGCTTTCATTCCTGTCGGTATTTTAGGCCAAGGTAGTTTTGGAATCTTGTTAAACTTTAACAACTTTAGAGACATTGTTGTTTCCGGAAATTTCACCGGTTTCTTTGTTGGTTCAAATAAATTATTTAATACTGAAACATTGAATACCATTGGAAGTTTGTTGCACCTCTCATCATGTTTAATTGCCTTGTTCTTATTATCCATGGGCATTTGCATGACTGTTATTGCTATCTTAAGTGTGATGTATTATGGTTGTCCAAAACCATGGATTAAAACTATGTGGGCTGCTACTTTCCCTTTAGGTACTATGGGCGTTGGATTTGCTAAATTACATGAATATACGGGTTTAGTTGGATTTCAAGTTATGTCTACTATTTATTCGGTTGCATTAATTATTGTTACTACATATTGCATTGTTTGCACTGTTCTTTTCGAAATTCCTTGGAAACAGCTTCAGGATATTTCAAGCAGAGAGAATTCTGAACAAATAGTTTAAAAAAAGTTGCTGTGGGGCAATCTTATCCGGTTTATTTATTCTTTTGCATTATTTTATTTCATTTTCCTTTTAATTTTAATTATATTCTCTAATATACATCATATTTCATACATAACTTATTCTTCTTCAAATCTACTCTTGAAACGACTGGCAGAAGGCTGAGTTTCTTCTTCATCCGAATCAGCTTCAAATCTTCTCTTAAGAGAATTAGTATTTTTTTCAGCGTCATCAGAAGAAATCTTACTTGAAAAGATATACTTGAAATCAGAAATTTCTTGTTCAACTTCTTTTTCATCATCAGGGAATTCATACTCTTCATATTCTTGTTGTTGACCATCTTCATTTGTTCTAACATTTTGAACAATTATTGGCATCCTTTTAGTGATTAAATCAATTGTATTTACATCACCATACTTTGCCTCAAAATTCTTTAATGATTGTAATAATAACGTTCTAGTTTCATTATCTTTAGAATCTTTAGCATTTTGAATAAAGTTTTCAAAAAGGTCTCTGACCCTTTGCTTAGCATCATCGGAAATTGGAAATTGGAAAACTGATTCAGAGTCTTCAGAGTCTTCAGCTTTCCTTTGATAATCTTTTACCTGTTCATCGGAAGGAATCTGAAGTTCAAATAAGCAACGTTTTATCACAGTCTTGAAACTATTTTTCGACAATTGAACAAGGCTATCATATGACTCTCTAGCTGAAACGAAATTTTGGCTTTCAAGTTGCAATTGAATGACCTGTTTCAAAATAATTATTTTCTTTTCCGTTGGTAACGAAGGTTCCTCGATAGCTAATTTATAGATAGCACTAAATCTAGAATCATCACCAAGACTATTTTCTAAAGCTGCATAATCATTCCAATAACTAACAGCATTAGGAAATGATTCAATTAATTTATTATAAATCATTCTCACTCTATCAAACTCTTTCATTTTCAATTCTAAATTAATGTAATATTTCATGATTATGGCATTTGGACACATACCCATTGATCTACCTAATATTTTTCTTGCAGCTGCCAAATCATTCTGTCTTATTTTGAATTCAGCATAGTTTATCCAAATTTTGGCAAAGGTAAATTTTTTATGTGGAATGATTTTTATTAAACGTTCATACAAGTCACTAGCTTCATCTACATTTTTATTCGATCCTTCTTCCCATGAAATATATCGTATCCATAAATAAATATAAGGAAGCCAATCCAGTTTTAAATTAGAACCAGGCTGTAACTTTAGTGAATTTTCGTATTGCTGTTTTAAGTCTTGTTTTGTGAAATCGGGATGCTCTTCAATAACTTTTAGATAAGTCCACCATACTTCATAGTCATGAGAATTTTCTTTTAATTCCTCTTCGTACTTTAACTTTCTGTTAGTCAATAAAGAAACTTCAATTTCATCTTTATCCCCATATTGCCTTTGAAACTGAGTGTATTTAGCTTGTAAGCTTAAAATATCAGACTTCGAAAGATTCTCTCTTGAATAATCATATAATTTTTTAATTCTATTCCAATGTTTTTGTCTGACTTCCCATTGAATCCAAGATAACATTACAGCAGAGTTTAATTTTTCAATTTGAAATAAAGAATCAACAGCTAATTTATATACATTGAAAATGTTAACATTATCTCCATGATGTTTCTCAAAATTAATCCAGAATAGCCAAGTATCAGGTTCAGGATAAACAATAACAAATCTTTCGAATATCAACCTACACTTATCAAATTCATTATATCTTTCTTCGAATTGAATGAAATTCTTCCAAACCTCTGCGCCTGGCTTCCATTGTAACCAATTCTGAAAAATCTTTCTAGCTGCTAGTATGTTACCTAATGATTCTTCCACTGTAACATACTGATACCACAATTTGTCAACTCTTGGTAAGATTTTAGTAGCTCTTTCTAAAAGGTTTCTTGCATGATTAATATTTCTACCTTTGATTTCAACTTGGATATATCTAATCCATAATGAGACATTTGATTCTTCAACTTCTAAAGCTCTTTCAAATATACTTCTTGCCCTTGAAAAATCATGCTGATCGACTTCAAACTGTGCGTATCTAATCCATTCACCAAACTTGAATCTATTTCTTCTCAATGAATTTTCATGTTCTGTTCTCTTACGTCTTTGATAGTCTCGTAGCTCTTCTAAATCTGCAATTTTATAATCTGTTGCTTTCAAAGGTGTATCTTTAAATTCATAGGCTTCTTGAAGAATTGATTCTGCTGTAAGTTGTAGTTCTGCTGGCTGCCGCACTGGGGGGGCAGTATTTTCTGCTGGTGCCACTAATTCTGTCATGTTGATGAAATGAGGTTTCAAAATCCTCCTCTGATCACAAAAGCATGGGTCTTTTGCTTTGTTATCATCATGTAAAATGTACAAGTAAATAAATTCATTTGATCAACTTTTCCATTTCCGTGCTGGTGCACAGGTGCGTATTGGATCGAAAAATCCACAGACGCGTAACATATAACGATACACCAAGTTCAAGTTCGGACTTCCTATAAGACTTCAACAATCATCCTAAATGCTCTGCGTTTGCTTTTTAAATATAATCAGCTAGAATTAAACTAAGATGGCTATTACATTTGAAGCCTGTAACTTTTTGATTGTTGAATCAGAAAGTCTAGATTCAGCGGAAATAGGCAAACTCAAAACTACACTATCGGAACACGGATTAAGATCAGAAAGCATAAAGATAAAGAGAAATGCAGATAGAACGTCATTATCAAAAACAAAATTTACTAAATGTTCGCATATTATATCAAATACAATAGACTTTGTCGAATATGAAATGGTAAGCGCTGAGTTAATGTTGCCTGTCGTTGATTCAAACTGGATTTATGATTCAATCAAACATGATAAATTACAGTCAGTTAGAACATATTCTCCCAATCCTAAATATTTTTTCAAAGATTTTTTGATTTGTTGTTCATCAACCATTTCTGATGGTGATAAAGATGCCATAAGTGCTGGTGTTTATTCTCTAGGAGGGATCTATTCAGAAGTAATGACGGGAAGAATAACTCATTTGGTTACAACTGATGATGAAGCGGAGGATTGTCAAGTTGTTAAAGCATTTAATGAAGTTACAGGAACTGGTACAGGCCATACCATTAGATTAGTGTTACCTGAATGGATACATGCATGCTTGAAATTAGGTCGTAAAATTGACGAATCTCCATATTGTTTTCCAAAACCAAAAGTTTTGGATTCAACTTCTGTCGCCGATTCATCATTTGAATTAAAACAGGACCAAAGCTTAGCACAATTAGGTAATAAAAGTTTAGACATAGGTGAAGGGTTCTCCGATATTATCAATAATGACGAACAAATTGGTAATTTAGTTAAATTTTTAGATGGGAAGAAATTTTATTTTGCTAAAGATCTAAAATTATCTAAAAGAATGAAAAATTTAATCTTATCAATATTAAAAGCAAATACTGGAGCTGATGCAATAATTGATGGTGATGTTAAAGAATTAGAAAATTGTGAGAAAAATGGCATCAACTGTTACGTTGGTCATTTTAGATCAGGTGAAGAGTATCAGCTTGCTTCAAAATATAATTTATATGTTGGTAACTTGAATTGGATTTATTGGATGTTCACACACAATAAATGGAGTTCACCTTCTAACAAATTATTACATTATCCTTATCCAGCTAAAATATTACCTGGTATGGAAAATGTTGTTGTAACTCTTACTAATTACACTGGTGATTCAAGATATTATTTACGTAAGCTAGCGGAAGCAATGGGTGCTAAGTTTACTAGAACTATGAATGAAGAGAACACACATTTAATCGTTGCTAAGCCATATGGTAAAAAATATGATACTAGTAGTGAATGGAGGCTTAAATGTGTTAATCATTTATGGTTGGAGGACTCATATGCTAAGTGGGAATTGCAAGATGAAAGTTTAGAAAAGTATACATTATTTCCAAAAGAATCAAATTTAACTGAAATTATTGGCAAGACTCCAATTGACATGGCTGTTATTAGAAATCTGTTCTTGAAGAAAGTAGCACCAAGGAAAAGAAGTAAGAAATCAAATAAAGTGGAGGAACCTGTTGAAGAGGTTATAGAGGAACATGAAAAGATCAGTGAATTTGAGAACCAAAAAGTTATTCCTAGTCTAGTGACTGAAATTGAACACCTAGAAGCAATTCCTACCCCTGAACCTGAAATTAGAGAAGAGCCAGAGAAGAACGATGAGGTGCCAACTACAATTGAAGAAGCTGAAGTTACTCCTACGCCAGAACCAAAGACTAAATCCAGAAAAAGAAAAACCCCTGAAAAGAAAGAAGAAGAAGAAGAAAAAGAAGAAGAACCAACTATAATTGAGACAACTGAAGTTACTCCCGAATCAATCCCAGAGAAGGAACCAAAAGCCAAATCCAGAAAGAGAAAAGTTAAACAAACTAACGAAAATAATAGTGATAAAGAGAATCAAACCCCACTTAAGAAGAAGATTAAAGAATCATTAGTTGAGCCAGATGCTACAATCGAATCATCATTTAAGAAACCTTTACATACTGCTGGTAAACCATATCAGTTAATTGCACTAATGACAGGCTGTGACCATGATCTTTCGGTCAGTGATAGAAGAAACCTGAATAAGGTCGGCATTAAAATAGTAGATCGTCCAATTCCAACATTAAATTGTATCATAGCGCCAAGTATCTTAAGGACGGTTAACTTTTTAAAATCATTAAGTTTATCACCAAAATATATCTTATCTCCAATTTTTATCAGTGATGTTTTGGGTACGTTAGATACATGCAAAAAGGTTACTGACTTTGAACCGGTTAAACCTGAATTAAGTAAATATAATATTGGGCGTTCAATTAGTTTCAAACAAGATCATAAAGTTAGGGATTTGTTTGAAGATTTTGAAATGAAGGATGAATTAGATTGTGTTAATAAATTGATACAAGGATCAAATAATGAATTATTCAGTGATATTTCCGTTAATATATCGAATAAGATTAAAGGTGGATATACTGTTATTTCTGATGTTATCCACTCGTTTGGATGTAAAAGTATTCATCCATTTGAAAGAAAGACTAAGAAATTGGAAGGTGATAGTTGTATGAAATATTTACTTTGTACATCATCAGGAGAGGATAAGAAATTGAGAGAGCATTTTAAAAGTTTATTGGAAGATGGAGAACAGTTCAGAATAGTTGAATGGGACTGGATTATCAGATGTATTTTCAACACCAAGATAGTGAACGATAAGCATATCTTAGAGGAATCTAAATAGTTGCTTTTATTTTATTTTAATTTAATTTGTATTTCTAATCATAATTGTCATTTATTACATAAGAACCTGGAATATTTCCAATGGCAATTCCGAGTATCGGAGACGGGCGAATCGGGCGATCGATGCGATTAAGCGGGCGGCGCGATCTGGTGCTCGTTTCTTTAAATCTGTCTAGTTAATTTTGAGTCATCCCGGCGAATTCCTGGTCTCATGATTCTCATGATTCAGTGAGATGATTCCACCCGAGAGTCTGGAGTTCCCCCTTAGAAATACGTCTTATCGCACGCTTTCTTCTAATTCTTCCCTACGGGAACATTATCACCAGATGTAGATGACTCTTTTTTGGAGCATGACCTGTTGTTTGTCTCCTTTTTCTCTATTCTAATAAATCAATTTAGAGACTCAGATAATACAGGTAAGAAGTCAGAAAGTGCAACGTGAGATCTCGCAGAGGGACAAAAGCGGGACAGTTGAAATTTTCCGCAGCCCCGCCGAAAACTAAAAACACTCGAGTGAATCCGGAAGGCTTTTCTTGCTTTTTCTCAGTGAATCATCTTCGAACTGTGAAGGTATTTAAACTCGAACGTCTCCTGTTTCTCAGATTAGGGGAACCTGTTGAACTCACAATGACTAATCTGTCCCTTGCACTATAAAAACATCCCTTTTTTGCATGTCCACTCGACAATTATCTCAGCCACATATACTACCGCCCACAGTTACAATTACAATATAACCAGTCTGTCTCTATCAAGATGTCTTTCAGTCAATTCAATTTTCTGCCAACTGAGCTTCAATTAGAAGTTTTAAAAACATCAGAATCCAAATCATTACTACAATTCATGCAATCCAATAAATTTTACAGTAACATGGTCAAATACACTGTCCATTCAAAATTATCAAATTATTTAAAACCTCATGATTCTTCAGTCGAATCTGATGTTGACTCTGATTCTAGTTCTAGCTCTGTTTCTACTGATCCTGAAACTTTAGATAAACTATTTGTTGGTATTTTCTCTCCACAAAGTGCTGCCAAAAAAGTTGAACTGTACGAAACTAAAACTGCTGTTAGCTCTGAAGTCACCACTCAACATACGAATTCACTCGAATCCAGTAATAGCAGATGTGGTTCAGTCGTCTCAGACTCAGTTGATATGAATGAAGTCATTAATAGATTAAAGCCATTTGAAAATAAGCAATCATCACCTGAACCATCATTTGAAGATTGTCAATGTGAAGAACCCGAAGCTACTGCAAGTTATCTAGATAACACCATAATTAAATTAGGTCATTTAGAAAAGACTAGAGATCCATTAGCCAGAAAATCCGAATTTGTTAAAGTCGCCAATACTGCTACCAATACTGAAGAAACTGATTCAAATAGATTGCATTTAATCATTAATGAAGATTCTAAAATAATTAAGTTACAATTTGATCTTTACTTTGAGCCAGTGAAAGCCAACTTACACAAGCTATTCAGTGTTCCAACTAGAATCTCATCTGAAATGGACACCACTGAAGAGATCAAACATATTAATCTGTTAAATGGTGCTGTGACAATTCACTGTAAAGTTTCTAAAGGTGAAGAAGTTCCACCTAGAGGCCCATATGATTATGATTTATTTTATAATTACTACGTTGATGTGTTAAGCATTCAAATCAACAATTTATTCTTATTAGATTGCATTGAAAAGACTCATTAGATTTATTTTCAATTTTAAATATCTTTTCCTTTTCTTGCTCCGTCTGTTTTTTGTTCCTCTCTTTTTTGTTTCTTCAGTGTCTTATAGTTCTTTTGGGTTTTATGTTTTCGGTTTTTTGTGTTTTTTTCTTATCATGCATGGTGCATTATTACTTTTACTCATTCTCATATTCATCTTTCATTTGTTTTCATCTTTGTTATATAGACTCTTTACTGCTCATTGCTTACTTAATATTACTATTTACATATAATCTGGTTTTTATTAAAAAAACATTAGACCTTTCTAGGAAGCTAGCGAAGTAGTGACTTGCCCTAGTCTTCTTTCTCTAAGAGAATGGAGAAGTGAAAGACGGAGTGATCTGCTGTAATTAATTAAAATAAAGTTATCTCGAATTTGGGAGGAGAGAGGTCGTTAAAGCGAAAATTTATGACTCTTGCTATCTTCTAATTTGTGGGCTAATTATGATATCAAATGTTGAGAACAAAAACGTACGTAGAATTGTCAAACAGTCATAATTAATTTGGAACAAAAGTGTTCGTTGATGTTTTATTGTATTAATAAGTTAAGGGGCCATCGAGCGGACAGTGCGGCGGTGTAATCCTATTAAGCGCCGAGTCGAGCCTAATATAGGCTCGATGGGGATGGGTTTTGATTATCCCCCATTAGTCTAGGTTCAACAGAATTAGTCAACCAAATGAGCTTGAAACGACCCATTCAGTAGCTGTTCAAAGAGACAAAGAATAATCTGATCTATCTAAGTACAGCAGATGGGATGAAACTGTGAGCTTACAAGCTCACAAAGTAACAACGAGTTAACAATTAAACACACGTAAACTAGACAAAAAAACTGCTCACAAAAAAACTTAAAGAGCAGTACTGCCAGGTTACATCCAGCTGAAAATGAAGGCCTACCAGACTAGGGGTATGTGGCCGAGTGGTTTAAGGCGCTAGGGTCAGGAGAACTCTGGAACTTCAATGGATTCAGCTATATTTAAATGCTGTAATCATGAGGTCAAGAGGGATTTGAGTTACCTAGTTTTCCCGTTGGAATCCCTGGGTTCGAACCCCAGCGTGCCCCTGTGTTTTTTTTTGTTTTTGGCTACTGCTGGCCATTAACTAGATGGGTGTGGTGAGTGTATTTTTAGTACTATAACGTGAATTGAGCAGGCAAATGTGGATGAAGGGAATGACGTAAAAATGATTTCGCTACAGGGGGCCAGAAAAGCGCGTGCCAGCTCGCATTGCGTTGTACTGGGAATCGGCATATACTTGATTTGTTTGAATAATGTCGATTCGTAAATGTTAGGGTCCAAGTTCATTCCGGGTTGTGCTGGGCCAAAACTGCTATCCTATAAGAGAGTAAATTCTGGGGAAAACTAAATTTGGAAACTACATGACAGTATTGGAATATCAACATGGGGTGACATCGAGGATTGAAGGAAGAGGGGTATGCTGGGTTTTTAGCGGTGAACAAATTCACTTTTCCTCAAGTTACCCTAGTTAACACCTTTTTTAGTTAAATCTTTCCATGTGTGGTTTGACTTACCGAAGGAAAGGTGTATTAAAGGGACACTGATTCTATAAAGTGTACTTCAGATAGTTTGGTTGTAGGGCAAATTTACTGTCACCGTAATTCTTAGGGGTCAGGACTAGGCTAGGTTCGAGATCTAATCGCCATAGGAACTCAGCAGAGGTTAGAGTATAATGGATATACTTTAGCATTACTGTAATACACATATTTTGTCCCGGTTCTCAATGGAAGAGAAGAAAGAAGGCAATAGTATCGGTAGTTTTTTTCTCAGGGCCTGGGCCAAGACTAACTCCGTTTCCGTATATGGCACTAATGGTAGATAGAAGATAAGGTGCTATATAGATAAAGGAGAAGAGAAACTGGTATTCTTAATTGCTAGCTGTAATGGTTAGTAGCGTGTGTACCATATACCTCAAATTGTAGTGTACCCATTACGGTCTTCTGCGAATTGATTGAAGATATATCGATATTTAAGTGAACTCAGCCCACCCAATATTTGCAAAACTAAAACATACCAATTCAGGCAAACATAAAGAACAGTAAGGATTTCATATCTCTTTTCTTTTAGTGTAAGGTTGCCTCTGAATTCCAAAAGCAGCATTATAATGCCCTGAAGAAAGCCTGAAGCGCTGGAACAAAAAGCAATTATAACGTTCATTTGATATCTTGAATTGTTTCTGCTTTCGGTGAACAAAGAAACTGCAATTGTCATTCGAAATACAAGAGTGAGCCAGGTTGATTGCTTACCACTAACACCAGCTATAGTCTCGCTTAATTACTGCTGGCCGTCTAGTTTCAACGAGTTCTCCGTGCACTGCCTCTGCGAGAAGTCGATCGTGCCCTGGATATTTATAATTTTCTTGAAATTTTTTTATCCCCATTCATTCGGTATGCCCCAGAAAAAAGAAAAAAGAAAAACACTTTGGTGTCTGGGCAAGTTTGGATAAACAGGAATTCACCTACAGTTCTTGCAATCGTAGATTTATAATTGTGATAAAATTTGAAATTTTCTGCAGGATTTGAAGAGTCTTGACTGCCTAAATTGCAATTTCTGGTTATTTAGCGGTGCTAGAACTACTAATATAGAGCTGGAGGATCATCTACCCATTTGAACGAACTTTCATTTTTAGAATCCAGGCATACATGGCTGTAATAGTGAAAGTTATAAGTTCATGTTAGGTAGAGGTTTCGATTCTATATCATTTATGACAATTGTGTATCAGTGCTAGTGCTACCTTGTTTGAGGTGGTAATTTTAATCTGGAGCAGTCGGTCCTGTAAGCGGAATAAGTACTCCGAGTCTCCGATTGGTGTTCTGGCACTGACAGCCGTTGGCGACGGAGGCCTCGGTCTGGCTTGTGGATCGCAAAGTTCCTTCCCTGGAGTCGGTCGTGACCGTTGTTGAGTCTGTCCCCAACACACCCACTCCATCCAGTCCATAACGTAGTTGAAATTATAGTGTGACCATGTGAGGTGATGGCAGTATCAAAGAAAGTGGCCAGAAGTGGAAGTGGAGGAGTGTTTACGAAGTTAGAATAATTACCCCAGAATACAGAACAGAAAATAATATATTAATACTGGCAACTACGTGGATTGCCACCTTTGTCAAGTCACTGCGATCGCACTGTAGAGAAGGACAAAGAAAGTAACAGTGAATATAATACAGGTAACACAGCTCACAATTTACTGGGGGAACTCTGGAGTCTGGGGAAGCTGCGTGTGTGGGGTATACAAGGCTAGTATTAAAATCCATTCTATTCTCGACTTTTGCAGAAGTGTTCCCAGCTCTGAGCTTAAAATATCGCCTTTTCCTTTGCCTTCACACCTTAATTACGAGCTGGCAGTCACGTTCTTTCTGCTTCTCTTTCCCCAACAATTACCGCCCATAACTAGGCTTCAGTTCCAGCTTCAGTTCCAGCTCCAGCGGGTTTACAGATTTGATCGACACACCGAGACTCCTTTTTGACTCCGTGTTTCACTTGATCTGACTTCACTTCTTCTCGTTTTATTTACGATCTCTCACCCTACTCATTCACTTCCAACTCCCTCCAGACACACACAACCCTCCCAAGATGATGCCAATAAGCTGTCTCGAGTGCCGGAGAAGAAAGATCAAGTGCAACCGACTAGCCCCATGCAACCAGTGTACTGTCAAGAACAGAAAATGTGAATATCCTGACAAGTTCAGATCCATTAAAATCGAACAACTAATGGTGGATGGAGGAACCCCTACCTCCACCATCCTCTCTCCCCCACTAGCACATCCGGCTCATGCCATGCAACTCCAACAGTTCCCTTTTCCAAATCAACAACAGATACAGCAACAACAGCAACAGCAGCAGCAACAACAACAGCAGCAACAGCGGCAGCAACAACAATTACAACAACCTCAGCCAAACTCGTCGACTCCCGTTGATGATGGTTTAAGTTCCGCTTCCAGATCGCCTTTATCCCCTCAACAACTAAATAATACTACTAATATTGGTTTTACTGGCTTGCCAACTACTTTAAAAAGAAAGAAAACTGATAATAATGATGGCGAAATCATAACTATTGATACAACCCCTTCTAATGATCCAAAAGATATACAGCTGTTTAACCTGGCAAAAGAAAATGAAACTTTGAAATTAAAAATTAGAGAAATGAAACTAAAACATAAAAGACAAAAATTAAAATCTGATAATAATCTAATGTCCCATAATCATAATGGTAATGAAAACAATAATAATTCAAATAATAGTGATGAAGATTCAAACGAAGAAAAATTTAGAAGCCCCAATATTTATTATGGTCCAAATTCTGTTAAATACATGATTGCTTCTTCTTTAACGAAGGATGAAATATCTGAATTTGATGATTTTATTAAAATTAAAAAACAAATCAACCAGAAAAGAGATCTGCCTTTATTGATTCAAAAAGACACAACGGCAAAGTCAAAAAAATCAATTAATAAACTTAATGAGGAAAATTTACAATTGATAATGAAGTTAGTTAACAAGTTCTTTCATTTGAGATGTCATTACATCAATTATTTTATCGGGCCTCCACTGATTGAGTTTTTAAATAATTATCCAAATATAAAAGTCTGGAATAATGAAGATGATTGTACCTTATTGCTAATTATAATGATTTTAATAGTTGTTCTAAGATCAATACCTCCTGATGATAAACTTTTAAAAGCTTATAATTTAAGCTATGCAACTCATAGAAAATTGTTGTATAAGCAATATAGAAATTTGAAAAACGGTATACAGATAGAAACAACTACAAGTTTAAGAGCATACACTTTAGAATGTGAAGATTTGTTTTATAATGATGAAATTGAAAAAAGTTGGAATTTGTTGTTTAAATTAGTTAGTTCTGCTTACTCATTGGGTTTACATGTCTATGATGAAAATATTGTGGATACTTTGAAAACCGAAGAGTATTTAGAAGGTGGTGATGTTGTTAAATTTAATCCAAAAACTTCGCTATGGTTAATCATTAATTTTATTTCAGCGACTCTCTGTTCTGTTTTAGGTAGACCAAATCCTGTTACTTTTAATTTTGAACCTTTATTGAAAAACTATCCAATTAGATTGAATTATAAAATTGCTTTAGCTGGCTTGATTAAGAAATCAACTGGTATTTTGATAGAATCTTATAAAGTCGATATTAAATTGGAAACTGTTTTAGATATTGATGATGCCTATTTATCTGAAGCTATAATTTATGAAAAAATTTTAATCGATACAAGAAACACTAGAAATATTAAAAATAGAGACTCTACAAGAGCTTGTTATATATCACTACCAGTTTTTGACAAAGGTGTAAACACCAAATTACCAAGAGAATCAAAATCGAAATCATTAAGTGAGTTGAATTTAACTGGAATGTTGAACGATGATTGTCCTCTGAATATCAGATTTCCAATTTTAAAACCATGTCAAAATGGTGAAGAAGAAGATTTTTGTATGATTACCTCAGACGCCGATACGATTTGTGATTTAATTTTCTTATACGGTAATAGAGCTAAATTCCACCAGCATTTTATGTCAGTTTATGAAAAATCATTACAAAGTTGTTTAGATTCGATCTTAAAAGTTTTAGAATTGTCTTTAGATTTGACGGAACTATTAACCAAAAAATTCAGAAAACCTATGTTTCAGGAAATCTTCCCATTGTTTTGCACTTTTTTGTATCAGACGTTTGTTGTGATTTACACTTTGTTGCATTTGAATTTTACAAAATTATTCCCTCATTATAATGAAATTGGTAATATGAGACAAAAGCTACTGAAATTATTCGAAGTTGTTGGTGCTAATAATTGGAGAATTAACTTTGTTAGAATTATTCAAGCTATTAACGATACCTGTGATAACTTCTTCAATTTATACTTGGATAACAATCAGGCAAGTGTTCCACGTATCAATAGTGATAGTTCAAATACCGCTCCCGCTAAACATCTCAGTGAAACTAAGCAGCATAGCAACACAATTAAGCATAATGATATCAGCAAATTGAAATCACATCCAACAACCTCCCCTTCTCTTCAACAACAAGGTCCAACTTCATTAATTTCAGCCCCACCTCCACCACCACAGCAGAATTTCCACATGTCTCCAATGCGTAGCAACCCTAATCATCACTCTGAGATCAATGCTACTCCAATTTCATTCAATGCTACAGTTGAAGTTCATAATGTCCCTGAAGAAATTGCAAGCAAATTAAATACTCCACCAGCTCCAGCTCCTACACCCGATTCCAACCATCGGAATCAGGTTCTTAAAAATAATGGCACGAGTTCAATAAATAAACTTGAACAGCCATCACATGATCTATCTCAAATGTATTTAAATCATGACAATGGTATGACGTTATCACAGATGTCTTTATCGAACCTCAATGTGGACGTGTATAACAACAATCCTACTACACCTTCGCAACCAGGACATGCTACGATGCCTCAAAGTGCAGGTGCAGGTGCAGGCGCCATTGATCCTTTACTAGGTTTGGATTTAAATGATCCATTCTTCATCCAAAATCCTTTTAATTTCTCATATTTGGGGTTCCCATTAAATGAGTTAGATAGTAACAATAATAGATTTGATGGGACAACTACGACGACGGATGCTCCTAATCATGAGACTGATGGTGGGTTGCGTCATGAAAATGGTGGTGCTAGACGTATGGCGACTAGAACTAATTCGAATGATTCGAATGAACTTACTGGCCTAGTAACTAAATTTTGGAATGAAAATTGACTTTTTTTGAAGATGCTGCATAAGCTTTGATTTTTTTAAACTATATGACGGATGCTACATAGCTATATAGTACATTCCTCCTTTTTTTTTCTTTATTGCTTTTGATTTTGATTTTGATTTTGATTTTGATCTTCTTTCAATTTGTGTTTTTTTTAATTTATTATTTTATGATATAGACTATATTCTCATGTTTTTTTTTTTGTTTCTTTAGTACATTAATCTATCCTTTCTCTCCTTTAACTCTTCTTTAACTATAAACATTCTCTTTTCTCCCTTTGTTCTGATATAATCTGCTTTTTCGGAAATGAATATAAATTAATTGTAAAATATTATAACACGTTTTGTCCCTACATTTGTTTTATCAACTGGGAATGGATGAGCAGTCACATCCACATATGACTTTAGATTTGGGGACTAGCTGAAGTAAAACCGTCTAAGCCTCTCGAAAACAATAACACCGCGCCTCGTCTTGCGCCGTTCGCAATCCAAATATTTTTTTAAGATTAATTTGCCTTACCGGACTTTAATTGAGCGTGGGTGGGCAGTCATTAGATGATCGCCTAATCAAGGTTAAAGTCCATCGATGACATACACATATGCCAACCATTGTACTTGTGCAGAGAATGATCACCTATTTATTGGCATCGCACGTATATATATGCATGGACGCTATATAGATTCCGTAGATAGCCTCTACAATGCAATTAAACATCTTCCACCGTACCACAAGATAAGGAAGTTTTCTGCAAAACTGGCTGCCTAAAAGTCTATAAAAACCTGCTGATTCCCCCTACTTCTTGAATTTGGGCTGCTTGCCCGTTCCTCACACTTTCCCTTCAATCCCCAAACAGCTCCCTATCAATCACAACTAACTAATTGATTACAAAGATGGCTCCTCAATTACCCGAAGGCTCAAGCAAAGATTTTAACAACGATACGAATTCAGACATGTCCACAGAACTCCAAAAACCTGTGATCACCAAACAACCAAAAGGTGTCCCTGAACCAGATTTGCAGCACACGTTTGCAAAAGAGTGGGACTCTAAAGATGCGGGTGTTTATGGTAACTTGGTTGATAAGCTTGGTTACATATCAGGACAACTGGGTATGGTCCCTTGTTGTTGTTGTTCTAATCCTTTCAAGCGTGTTAACCAAGGTTATGTTGGTTTAGTTAGTAAGTTTGGTCAATTGCAAAGAATTGTTGATCCTGGTTTAGTTAGAATCAACCCATTCAGTGAAAAATTGATCTCAGCTAATGTTATGTTAAAAACTATGCAAATTCCAGTGTTATCTTCTTATACTAAAGATAATGTCTCAATTCAAACTTCTTCTGTTGTTTATTATCAAATTATCCATCCTGAAGTTGCATACTATTCTGTTGATAACGTTGATGAATCATTAAGAGAAAGAACCCAGACTACTTTAAGACAAGTGATTGGTTCCAGAAATTTACAAGATGTTATTGAAAGAAGAGAAGAAATTGCTGCATCGATTGAAGAAATTATCTCTGAACCAGCTGCCTCATGGGGTGTTCGTATCGAATCATTATTAATTAAAGAATTGGTTTTGCCTACTGGTGTTGCTAACTCGTTATCTATGGCTGCTGAAGCTAAGAGAATTGGTGAATCTAAGATTATCCAAGCTAGAGCTGAAGTTGAAAGTGCCAAGTTGATGAGAAAAGCTGCTGATATTTTGGCTTCTAAGCCAGCTATGCAAATCAGATATTTGGATGCTATGCAAAATATGGCTAAGAGTAGTAACTCCAAGGTCATCTTTATGCCTTCTCAAAGTTCAGTTGAACAGCAAGCCATGAGCGCATCTGGAGGTGGAAATGGTGTGGTTGCTGATGATTCTTACAATCAGGACATGGAAATAGCCAACAGGATCTTGTCTCTTCAAGAGATAGATAAGAAATAAGCCTAGTTCTTTTCTCTAATTTGTTTTTAATTCAATTTATTTTTACGCTTGCTTATGTCTATTTATGTTTTCACCTCCCACTCTTATTGTTACCTTTAATTTGTGTATTCTTCCCTAATCAAATAATCCTGTCTCCTCCATATAGAATAGTCCTGGAATATGACGTAGCCCCAGTCGTAAAGTTACGCGCCACCCGCCCCTGCCACGCCAGGCCTCCACCCGCCACCCGTGCCGCTACCCCTGGTGCCTGATCGAATTCTGAATTCTGCTGCAAAGCTTTTGTCTCAACTGTCTCAATAGGTGTTTCAGACTTACTCTTCCTACTTACCGTACTCCCAACACCATTCCTGCTCCTGTTCTTATACCCTGACTCCTGCGCTGGCATCCTTTCTCTTACTCCCTCCACTCACTACCCTATTTATTCACCCTTCTCGAACAACCATCCATTCCATGGCTAGCTCTTTAACCATCCTGAGACCAACACGAAACTCATAAAAAATTTACTCAGATACCCTCTAATAAACGCTCCACATTCACATTTCCTTCCAAGTCAGAAGTACCATGGAAAAGATGAAAGTCAGAGACCAGAAATTCAGACTCGAACCCAACGGTTTACTACCTGCTTCAACTCTAGCTGAACTAGGCGTGCCCTTTACCTCTCCTTATGACGCTAAACCACATCCTACTTACACGTTCAGCCATCACACTTCCAGAGCTCACTCACCTCAAAGAAAGAAAAAATTGCCGGATCCAAAAATGAAAGCGAAACGGTCGTCTCCTCCTGTTCCTGTTCTACCTTTAAGACCGGCCCCTGTTGTCTCTGGCAATACTGGGTTTTCTTCAAATTTTACTTATTCCCCTCCTCCAACTCTAAATTCAAAATTTTCCGCTTTAAATATGTCACCTTCTTCCTCAGATAAGAAGAAACTTGGGAACTTTACTAAAAAACTTCGAAATTTCAATTCTCCTAAACAGAAACAAGCGAAACAATTTATACCCGGCTCTTCTTCTTCAACAGCAAGTCTTCCTCAATTGCATTTGAATACCAATTTACCGTCAACAAAACCGCCATCTGGACTTTCCGATTCTTACTACAGAAATACCCATTCTGCAACTACCCTAACTTCAGGTGGCTCCAATGATACCTTCTCAAGTCGTGCCAGTCCTTCTGCATTTTCTCAAGGTTATTCTCCTCCCCATGAATATACTCGTGCTGAGCATAGACGTGTATCATCAAGAAAGAAAAACATTGAACAGAATTCTTCCTTTTGCTCGATTTGTGACCTCCCTTTAAATAACACGTTAGCTTATTCCGATCCTTCAAACAACGAAAAGATTTTAGAACTGACATGCCATCATTATGCCCATGAAGAATGCTTATTACTATTAATGGAATTCGTCTCGGCCGAGTCTAAGGATAAAGGGTCAACAAACTCTTATTTCCCAGACTGCAGGAAATGTGCCAATGGTACTACTGCTATTCCTTTAAATCCTAGCATCTCCGATGAAGTTGTTTCTAAGTTCTTAACTGAGCATAAATACACATATCATTCTACAAATAATTTACCACCTGGATTGATGTCTCCAAATCCGATGGATTATTTACCGCCTGGTGCTACGTCACCTTCTATCCAAACTAGAAGAAGTCAACAGTTTACAGATACTATACTATCCATAACTCCACCACCAAGAGAGGCATTCCGTAAGCATCATAAAAAACAATCTAGAGGTTCATCAGTTTCTGCCATATCATCGATTATCTCATCTGTCACGGAAACGTCACCGGTTTTGAATAATCATCCAATTGACACCATCTATTCGAGTGTAGGAAGTTCATGGAATTCTCATTTTTCTTTGGCATTACTACGTGAAAAGTTTGTGGACGAATTAACTAAACTATCACAACAAGATTTAATTGAAAACTCAGACGATGCAGAGATTAAAATAAGCCCAAGTATAGTCGAATCATTTGGAAATTTGAGATTATTTGATAAATTAAAATTGAGTAAAGATGGCGATTGCTGGTGTGATTACTACTGTTATCTATTTGAACATATGCTAGTGATGGCTAATTTGAATGATAAACAATTCCAATTTATGTCGATCAGTTCTTTTATCTCAGTTGATGCTCGGTCTAATTCTGTGCTTACTTTAAAGCCATCAAAAAATGATAGAGTTCAGTTATACTTTAATTGTGAAAATGCAAACATTTTAGAAAAATGGGCTGCTGCTTTGAGTAATTTGCAAAGTTCATTTTCAAATGAGTTAATTACTTCCACTATTAATGAGGATGAATTCTATGATATTTTGAAATTTAATGATAATGCAAACTCTGATACTTTAGGGTCAGATACTTTTATGTCTTCGATTGGTGGCTCTTTAAACCGTAGTGGTTCTACCACTACCAGAAAATTACCGCTTGGTGTTAATCCTAAATTTTATGAGTCAACTATTAATTCAGTGGTTTTGAAAAGAAAACCAGTTAAGATGGTTATTGTTTTAAATCAACGTACAACCAGTCCAAGCTCAATAATTGCAGTTAAAAATATAATTAAAAGTTTACTATTAATTAGAATTGATATTTTGGTGATATTAACATCATCTGATGATTTGAATATTAATAGTCCTATATTAAAGAAAAGAGAAATTAGAAAAGGTTGCGAGTCTGAAGCATTAGAAGATTTTCTACATATAATTGATCAATTCAGTGAATTAATTGACTCGAATAAATTATCCCCATCTTCGTCTGGAAATTGTGAAACATTAGGTAATTCATTATCTCAATATATTAAAGCTAATACTGATGTTTTATTGGATGACATAGTTACAGTGATTTTATCTGCAACGACGCTTAAATCCATTTACAATTTACCTACGATCAATAACGTCCCTATTGAAGTGAGTGCTACTTCTGGTATGGATCGTGGCAGCAAGAGATTGAGTGTCGCTAATCTAGCCAGTTGGGATGAGGCAATGGAGGTGATTTGCTGGCATTGTGGGTTAGAATTTGATGATAGTGATTTTGAAAGTTCTGATGATGATGATGATGATGATGATGATGATGATGATGATGATGACGATGATGATGATGATAGCGACTATGATGACCATGACAACGAAATCGAAAAAAGTCAAAGAGCGGATGTTGAAGATTACAACGACGAAGACGAAAGAGCGGATGCATTCAGACAGAGGTTGTTGAATAGTAGACAAGTTGCTGAAAGCTCAACCTCAGTTAAAGGAGTTGGAGATTCTTCTACTTGGACGATGTTGATTAATGGTATTGATGAGGCTATTAAAGAGACTCAGCTTTATTAATTAAAATGATAGAGTTCTTAAAAAAACTGCATATTTTAATGTTCTAGCATGATGCATATACATATTGGATTGGTTGAATATTAAATATTTGGACCCCTAGATACCACTATTTTTTTTGTTTTTATTTTTTTTTACTATTTTCATTTACTATATTTTAATTTTATAATTAGCTATATGTTTTGGGTTTTGTATGTATATCGGTTTTAGTTTTAGTCTTCCTTTTTCTTCTTTTTCATATTTTATTTTTATTTTGCTATATGATGATACAATTATTAAATTTCGAACTTCTTTGTCTTTTTGGATTGGTTTAACGTTTTGTGTTTACGTTTTTTTTATCCATCACACTTTTAATAGTGTTGTTTATTGTCTGGTTTTGTAACTCCCTACCCCCCTCAACTCACATACTTATTTGTCCTTGTAATTTGGTACCTTTTGTGAATTTAATATATTATAGTCCATATCATTTTTCGATTGAAAGTTGAAAGCACGATCATGCAATCTATTAGGTACACGAAAGTAGAAGTATGTCGCGTGCAGTGTCGCCACCCAGATCCTGGGCCGGGCCGGTACTGTGGCACCCTACGCCGCAGTTGAGACTTCTCTCGTAAGAGAACTCCTAAACAGCTGGATAGCAAGCCTTTCTCTACATAATTAGGGATATTGTGTGATTAAGTGTGTTGATTTATGACTGTGATTTGCAAAATCTGGTGGTATTTATAAGGGGTTGTTTCCTGCTTTCCTTTTCTTTCTTTCTTGCTGTTTAATTGGTTCAATCGGTTACCTATATATTCCTGAATAGTCTATTCAATATTAATATCCTACAATGTCTCAAAGTACGTTTGCTTCAGTTATACATCATCTCTTTCATGATTTGCATTATACTAACCTTCCAACTCACCTGAATTGTGTCCAAAGGCTTAAAATTCGACAGTTTATGTGTCCAAGCTGGTCAAGAAGAACCAGAAGCATCCTCTAGAGCAAGAGCTGTTCCTATTTACGCTACTTCCTCTTATGTTTTCAGAGATTCCAAGCATGGTGCAGACTTGTTTGGTTTAAGAGAACCAGGTTTCATTTACTCTAGAATTATGAACCCTACTACAGATGTATTCGAAAAAAGAATTGCTGCTTTAGAGGGTGGTTCAGCTGCTGGTATGTATTTTTTATCACTCGATGATTTGCAATTGATCTTTATACTAACTATTTAAACATTTTTTTAGTTGCTACTTCCTCTGGTCAAGCCGCTCAATTGCTTGCTATTTTAGCTTTGGCTCAACCAGGTGATAACATCATTTCAACCTCTTATTTGTATGTATACTCTGGTTTTCAGATTCAACCCATATTAATTGTGAAGGCACCTCATACGTCTGGGAGGATTGAAAATCTGGGGCTAGCATCGTGGCTCACGGTGGTGGCTCAATGATACATTCGCAAAACCCTGATCCTTGGATCCAATATCCCAGTAGTTTAATGTTACCACACTTACCTTGATATCTCCCACATTAATTTTAAATTCATTGCATCATATGGATTATAAATGCAGTACTAACAAACAAAACCTTTCTGAAAAAATAGATATGGTGGTACTTTTAACGCTTTCAAGAACTTCAAGAAATGGTTTGGTATCAATGTTAAGTTTGCCAATGGTGATGATTTAGATTCCATTAAGCCTTTAGTTGATGAAAAGACCAAGGGTGTTTACCTAGAATCCATTGGTAACCCAAAGTATAATGTCCCTGATTTCAAAGGTATCATTGATTTTTCTCACTCTAAAGGTGTTCCAGTTGTTGTTGATAACACTTTTGGTGCTGGTGGTTACTACTGTCAACCATTAGTTTTAGGTGCTGATATTGTTACACATTCTGCTACCAAATGGATAAGTGGTCACGGTACTACTATTGGTGGTGTTGTTGTTTTTAGAGATCCATCTATTGATAATGGTTTCAAGTTTTCTGACTATCCAGAAAAATACCCACAATTCTCTAAACCTTCCGGTGGTTATCACGGTGAAATATTGAATGAAAAATTCGGTGATTTAGCTTACATTGCTTATGTAAGAGTTGAATTATTAAGAGATTTAGGTCCAACCCAAAACCCATTCGGTTCTTTCTTATTACTACAAGGTTTAGAGACTTTAGCTTTAAGAGGTGAAAGACATGCTAGTAATGCTTTGACATTGGCTAAATACTTAGAAAAGTCTCCTTATGTGAACTGGGTTTCTTATCCAGGCTTGGAATCTCATGAATACCATGAAAATGCTAAAAAGTACTTACAAAACGGCTTTGGTGCTGTTTTATCCTTCGGTGTTAAGGATATTGAAAACACAACTGGTGATCAATTCCAAGATGCTGGTCCAAAGTTTGTTGATAACTTGAAAGTCTTCTCCAACTTGGCTAACGTTGGTGATAGTAAATCCTTAATTATTAACCCATGGAGCACTACCCACGAACAATTAAGCGATGAAGAAAAGATCAACTCTGGTGTTACCAAGGACTTATTGAGAGTTTCCGTTGGTATTGAGAACATCGATGATTTAATTGCAGATTTTGAACAATCATTTGCTATCCTGTTTGGAAAAAAATAGAAAAGTAAGAGAACTGTAGACGTATTGTTCAATTGATTTCGAATATACATTGTTTTCTGCTTTAAGTTTTATTTTTTATAATTTCTTGCTCTGTTTGTACTAGATATACTCAGTTTAATGTTTACGATTTAAAAGTGTTTTTTTCAACTACTCTTTATTTGTAGAAGTGAGTAAGTAAGTGACTTTGTAGCACAGAACCTATAAGGCGCTACATTCGGCCTTTCCCAATTTCGCAAGTTTTCTAGAGCGAGTGGGCGTAGTCGATCTGAAAGGTATTTAAATCTGAGACTGAGCTGTAATAGGTACGGTGTTCATGTGCTTATCATGTACATCTGGTACCCACTCTCCAACAATCAATCATGGGTATCACTTTTGAAAATTTACCTAGGGACTACGAGCAGCTGCAAGTGCCAGCTTTTATCTTGAAGGGTCATTCTTCAGCCCATTTCGATGGTTTGATGGTTGTTGAATCAGACAAGTATTCTCCTCAATGTTTCGAAGTTTTCAATGGTTTCTTCAAACTTTTCTTGAACTTGGATTATGGAATTAATACTTTGACCATTAAACACATGGATGGCACTATTGGGAATAATGGTTATCCAATTCCAAACTATAAAAAGGTATACGACGAAATTAAAGCTAAGATCAATTATTCTCCAATCCAAGATGATAAGTTAGTGCCAAAGATTCATCTTTGTGTTATGGTTGGTAAGGACTCTCCAATGTTATATGACTGTCCAAAAGATAAGATGTTTGAAGGTAATGGAATTCAAACTGCCGTTAAGAAAATGAGAGTTGGTGCTAGAATCATGCAAGGTTTCACAGTTGATGAAATGAGTAAAAATGGCTTAGGAAGAAGAAGTTTTAGATTTGTGGAGGAAAGGTCTTTGGCCACTTCTAGTTATCAGTTAGAAGCTAGAGGGGTAGAAAGAGAAGAAATCAAAGTTCATATTATTAAGTCTGATAGAACAGTTAAAGAAATTAGAGATGCAAACTATGCTCAACAAAATAAGGATGCTAAAGAAGCCGGGCAATTATTTAATTTTGCTTTGGATGCTCTAAAGAAATCGGGAGGGGCCTTTTCAGATACTGCTACCGAGAAGACCCCAGCTATTGCTGCTGTTCTGATATTAGATGCTCATTGGGATAAGAAACAAAACTTAATCTTGGGTCATGCTGCGTTAGGTGGTGGTACTGATCGTATTAAGCTAGCAATATTTGGTTCTCAGGGTTTACATTCTTGGCCTATATATTGGGAAGGTGTCCAAAGGGCATTTACTGATTGCACTAGGTTAAATGTAGATGAGGTTGCAAATGATTGTAATGAATGTGGCTCATATTGGGAAGCTTTAACAGTGTCTTTAGGAGCTTTCATGCATGAAATTGGTCACAGCCTAGGTTGTCCACATCAAGAGAGTGGTGTTATGTTAAGAGCTTATATAACTATGAATAGAAAATTCATACCAAGAGAGAGATTCTGTTGCAGAACGAAAAGAGATGCATGGGGTCCTGTTGGAACAAAAGATGAACCAGGTTGGCACAGATTAGACTTAATGAGATTTTTGTATCATCCTGCGTTTGCGCTGCCATCTGATTTTAACGATAATGAATTCAGACCTCCACAATTTCAAGTTAATCAAGGTATGAGATTACCAAAAGAAACGGACGGCGGTCCAAATTTCACTGCTGTCGATGCAAAGAATTTACAAGTTACTTCAGATACTGGTATCTATTTAGTTGAATGCCACGTTGGTGAATGGTCCAGACTTCATTATGAGTATATTCCCAAATTCTATAATGGTTTAGGTACACAAAGGCTTGTCAATTTGAATTATGATGTTTTAGAAAGCCAAATAGATCCAAAATGGAGAGGTTTACCAATTAAGATTGAGGTTTTATGCGCAGGTTTCTGTCAGCATTCAATTGATGATCTAGCTAAATTTTTACAGGAGCATAGTAAAGGTATTCCAGGTTATGGCGGTAACACTGTTAGAAAGAGTGAGCCCCTGGGTGGGAATGATGGAAATGATGTTATTGCTCATTTCTCTCCAGATAAGAGAGTTAACATGATTAGAGTCACCCATGGTATGGCATTAGATGGCTTGCAAGTTTATTTTGATGATAATTCCTATGTCGACTTGGGAAACCCTAAGAGCCATTATTCTGATTTTGTTTTGGCTCATGATGAGTTCATCATTGGTGTTAACTTACGTACTGGTGCATGGATTGATGGTATACAATTTGTGACAAACAAAAGAGTTGGTCCACATTATGGTGGTACTGGGGGCTCTTTGCATAAACTACGTGTTCCTCAGGGAATGAGATTATTAGGATTTTATGGTAAGTTAGGAGGTTGGCTAAACCAATTGGGAATACTTTATGGCTAAAATTTAGATTAATTTTATTTTAAGATTATTTTTCATTTTACATTACATTACTTTGTACTGTTTTTCGTTTTGCGCTTTCCTTCATAATTTGTTTTGTTCTAAGTAATTGGTATTAATTAGGTGATGGTTGTAGTGGTAATATGATACCAGCTTGGTGAGATTTTCTGATACTCTTGAAAATTCCGACTAGCTTTATAGTGATATTTATCAATAGAAGTAAAGCTTTTTCAATCCATTTAATCTTCCCCTTTTAACTTTTTGATGGTTCATTTATTCTCTTTATTATTACTTTATTTTACTTTGCCCATTTAATTCTATATCCATATAGTTGCTTAATAAATATGAACTGCATCCAGTTAGAGTTCGAATTTACAAAATACTTTTTATTGGAACATCCTCTTTTTAGATCTGACGAGTCCTTCTTATCGATTATCTCTATGCCGCTGTGCCATTAAAGATCTCCTTCCTCTTGAAATAAGTCGTACTTACAAATTGAGTGCAATTAAGTAAACTGGTGATCTATATAAAGTATAGTGCATTGTGGGTATTACAAAAACATAAAAAAAGGGCAATATATAAACATAAATGGATTTTGAAGTATCGTTCTTTAGAGAGATTAGTAATGACAAATATGGAACTTAAATAATTAGTAGTATAGTGCATCCTATGAAACAAAAATATATGTGCAAACCTAATAACAAAAAGTAGGAAAGAAATTGGCTAATTCAAAGACAATACTATTCTTTTACCCTTCCTCTTCTTTCCACCCTTCTTCTGTTGCTCCTTCGCTTGTTTAATCATCAGTTCAACGTCTTCATAAGATTCCTCAGGTTCCGGGTCATCGTCTTCTGCTCTCGGTATCACTGTTCCCCATATAGTAGTTGTAGTAGGTGTAGCTTGGGCTTCAGTGGAACTGCTACCTAACGCATCGTCAACAGATGGATAATTAAACAGTGAAGGGTTGTCACTATCAATATGATTAAATCCATTTTCTAACTTTAATTTATAACCATAATCTTCTAAACTAATATTATTTTCAGACGAATAAAATTGCAGGGTTTTCAGTTCCAATTCTTTTTCGAAATTTTTCTTATTTCTATCTTCCTTCAATTTCTTATTTTTAACTAACCTTGATCTCTCTTTCAATTTTTTCTTAAACTGTGATAAAATTTCAGCAGGGATATACGGTGCACCTTCATAACTATTTAACCAGTCAAGTTCTAAGTATCCAAGCTCAGTGCCAACTGGGAGATGGCTCATATATTTCATTTTATGAATTAAATCCAAAGTAACGATGTTGTTATCATAATTTATATTTTCAAGTTTAGCTCTTAAAACAAGAGGGAATTTCGAGTAATCACCATACATGACTTTGAGAATGTGTATATCTAAACTGCTTAAAATGTACTTAATATTTGACTGTGTAAAATGTTGGTAGTAAAAATAACCCTTTTGCTCAGGGTGTGGTTGATAAGTGGCTTGTTTTAGGGTTAACTCATTCAAATCAAAAGAGTTAATATCTAAAGAATCAATTATATTATTTGATAAAAATTCAGTGGAACTTGGAGACATAAAAGTTTCAACCATAGCGTCCATTCGTGATTTTATTCTCATTATTGCTAAAGTATAGTGAGAGCCTTCATCATAATACATTGCTTTATCAATAGCTTGTTGGTTTTGAATCGATTCCATTTCATCTTTAAAACATTGAAGAATGAAATTTAAATTACATTTCATAATTCTAGCATATTTGGCATATGCCGTAGTCGAAAGAAAATTTTGGGGAGTAGAATTAGAATCAACCCAAGGAATGTTACCTTGCCATTCTTTATTTTCCAAGAATAAGTAAAACGGTTGTGGAAGTATTTTATTAGCTGGTCTGTACATCAATTGTAGATCAACAAATTGATTAATAATGGGCTTCTCAGAATTTTCATTCACATTATTTATTAACACCGGAATCAAAGTATGTTTTTCTCTAATTTCATCAGAACATAAAGGACATTTGGCTCTGCCCTTCTTGGCATCTTCTTCTGATAAAGAAGAAAATAATCTAAGTAGACAAGGATAACAAAAGATGTGACCACATCTAGTCATTCTAGGGGCAACAAATTCATCACCTAAGCAAATTGGACATTGATGGTCATTCTTGTTAACGACAACTCTGATAATCATTGAATCGTCAATTGGCAAATTGGCATCCAACATTTGAGATTTATAATCGCCTCTGGGATCAACAATGAATCTATAGTTAACATTAACATAATTTCTACCTGTTAGGTTTAACTTAACAGTTCTTGAATTCTTGTATTTATTATTTCTTCTTCTTTCATACTGCGAAGGTTCGTGATGTTCATGTTCAGGTAATCTGAAGTCCAGTAAGTGACTAATATCAATACCTTTCTTGGAAGATTTAATTAAATTCTTTTCAAACAAATCGTCAACTAGATCAGGCTTGTGGTTCTGTTGGTTTGGTTTAGAATTATTAAATTTCGAACTTCTTTTAGAATATCCATTCGGGTTTCTATTTCTATTCCCATTGTTGTGTGGCCCACCTCTTCCGCCAGCAGCTGAATTGGCAGTGTTCTGTCTTCTCATTGAGTTATTTGAAGGCGTTAAAGAACTTGAAGAGCCTTGAACAGACATAGGTGTAGATGATGCAGAAAGACCAGTGTCGTTTTTTGAGAAGTCTTTTTTCGGAAACGACATATCTGAAGTGGATTCTTGCATATAAAATGAATTGATTTGATGATTTGAGTCGTCACTGATGAAAGAAGAAACCAACTATTGGACCGGTGTTTAAAGGTGAAGTTCTAATGATTCGACTGCCAGATTTGAAGAATCAGCCAAGAAGGCCTCAGGTGAGGAAAGGGGATAGTATAGGAAGACTATTATAGTCGTACCTTGTTGTACCTGGTCAAAAGCAGAAGGTCAAAGTACGGTAAGGGAACCAGTCCTCACCAATAGCAGCCTTTACACCAACTACAGAGCAGATGATCTGAGTCTGAGTCAGGAGAGGTAGTGGCTGCGCATATTATGTGCACACCCGTGCACATAAATATGGTGGCGGTGGTGGCACAGGTTTTATTTTTATATACTGCGCCATACATCAAACTTTATAGACCAGCCACCTCTCTCTGACCAGAAACACCAGCTATACTTAAGTCTATTGTTGATTATTGCAACTGTTTCATAAAATTGTGCACAATCCTAGGATCTACATCTCAAGTTTTGTATCAATATCTATTAGTGTCTGGAACTAATGGGCTGGTTCATTCAATTTTCGTTTTAGTCCAGGTACATAGCTGGTTTTTTAGCGAGCTTCATCATTTTATTGTATTCCCTTTTCCTTTACTCATCCAGCCACCTCAAATTTCAGGCCAATTTCTATCCATGAACGTATTGTAAAAGTTTATCAGAATCAAAGTGGTCTATAAATAGAGGTTTCATTTCCACATTTTGATCAATTAATCCATAAGCTCTTTAGTTCTTCCTTTTAGTATCAAAACATTTACATTCGTTTTAATCCCATTCCAACTCCCTTACACTCGTTACTTAACTTACAACTTTCTTCCATTCCTTTACAATGAAGTTCTCAGCTGCTCTATTATTCTCTTCTTCTGCTTTAGGTTACATTACCTCTGCTTACTCTTCCGTTTATGTTGTTTCTACAGATATTCAAACTATCTACTCTTGTGGATCCTCTGTGACTGACTGCCCTTACAGCAACAAGACTTCAGAAACTATCTCCACATATGAAGGTGGTGCACCAGCAGTCTATGGTTCCTACTATGCTGCTGGAGCTGCTGCTTTGGCTGCCGGTGCCTTTTTATTATAGGTTATTGATTGTTTTTGGTATTGCTTCATGTTTTTTTTCTTGTTCACTTTTGGCTGTTCATAAAAGTTGGTTAAATTATAGATATTAGCCAATAGGTGGGTTCTCACACTTGTGCGATAGATTGTTAGTATACACAGTCATCTCATGTTTTATTATTCTCTTTATTTTGATTTATTTTGTTCTTCTTTGTTATTCTGTGTACACTATAATGAATATACATTTCTCTCTTTCTAATTCTGGTTCTGCCATTTATCATTCCGTGCCAATAATCTGGTAGTGCGCCTCTCCGGAAGTGAGCATTGTGAATATCTCCATGGGTGCTTAGCTTAGCTGAGGCTTCACAACATCCTCTTTTACACCTTACTATACTTAGCTCTGGTCCCTTCCACATATCTGAACTGATCCACTGCCGTCAGCCAGTACCCCACCACCAGAGATCGCATCGTTGAGTCTGTACTGCCACGGCCTCTTCTCCTGCAAAAATGGACAGTGTAGCTAAGCTTTTGCTCTCCAAAACCAACCTGGCCTCCCCATCTCTATCAGAAATTAGATTTTACGGATCAAATAAAAATGTACAACCGATATTGGTCGATTTTCAGCAAGGTACTGTCATATCCAAAAACCCAGTTGAATTAATACAGGACTCCTCTGACTTGTTGTTTCAGATACCCTATGAATTGGAGTCTGTTGCAATTCATATTCATAGATCTCACAATGATAAAATATTTTACATCCATAAAGTTTGCAGGTATCAAGATTCTTTAACTGAAAGATTCAAAGTTAATGCTGGAAGTACTCTAATAGAAATCAGACTAAAGAAAGAAGATGTTGAAGATGTCACAATTCATGTGGTCTTGGAAGAAAACAACAGTATAGTCTCATCGTTCAGATTTTATAGAAAGCCTCCTTCAGAAAAACAATTATTAACATCATCTCCCATCACCTCAACTCAGACTACTTTATCTACTTCAACTGGCCCCACAGTTACAGCTATATCTCAAACAACAAACACAAATGCCATAACTACACCTCCAACGGCTTTCCCTGTTCCTAAGACGATAGACGAATGCATGAATCCATATCCGGTTTCCACTGAAGATGGTCCAATATTTCGTGAAACCTTGTGTGATTTGGAGCAGCTAATTCCAAAATTAGTCAATTCTGTCAGATCTGTTGTGGATAAATTAAGTTCATACGAAAACCATTCAAAACAATTATTTAATTCTAGATCTCATTTAATAAATTCGCTATCAGATCTCTCTAAGCTGTTCCCTTCATCCTATGGTTGCGATTTTAATAAACATTTAATTTCTTCACTTCAAGATGTTACAGATGAAAACAGATTGGTTATTAAATCGTTAAGAGAAAAGGTTTCAAACGCAAAACCTTTAAGTCTGGAAACTACTTTAGCTACAAATAAGAAAAACTTTGAAGAAGAAAGTAAAAGGTATTATGAATGGATTTCCAAATTATTAAGTTCTGGAAAAACTAAGGACGAAAAACTCCTTTTAAAAAGAAAATCATTTGAAGTATCAAAATTGGGATATTTTAATTTTCTATACGATACCGCAATGTTGTTATCTTATAATTTCACTGATCCAGAAGCGGAATTTTCAAAATCCTATAAACACAATAAATCAGAAAGACATTCTATAGTTCAACAAATTGATAATGCTTCAAATATGGCTCAGTTAAATGCTCAATTAGAAAAGATTACAACTCCGCCAGCTTCAACAGCAACTAAGTCGGGCATACTATTTACTCAAGGTGGACAAGGAAAATCTGGATGGCATAAACAATGGGTGGTTTTAAAGGATGGAAAACTTACGGAGTTTATGGATTGGAGAAAAGGTACCTCTAAAAGAAATGATCCAATAGATATTTCATTGTGTAATATTAAGCCTATGGAGGTTGATAAAAGAAAAAATTGTTTCAGAATCATAACATCCACTGGCATGGAACATTATTTTCAGGCAATTTCTGAAAATAATAGAGATTCTTGGATTGAAGCTTTATATGATGCTGGCCAAGATATCAGATTCCGTAAAAGTATGGCCGACTCTCAAAGAAATGCAAGAACAAATAAACATTTGGCTTATGTTGAAAATACTGATACTAGAACGAGACGAGTTTCTTCTGTGTCTTTAAATAATTTAAAAGTTGTTCAATCAAATTCTAATAGTAATTTGAAATGCTGTGATTGTCAATCTTCTGACTCTGTGGAATGGGTCTCAATTAATTTATTGGTTGTATTTTGTGTTAAATGTTCATCCTGTCATCGTTCATTGGGTACTAATATATCAAAAGTGAGATCTCTAAAACTAGACTCATTTACACCGGAATCGTTAAAATTACTTACCTACATCAATAATGATATATCAAATTCAATCTATGAAGAAACATTGCCTTCGGGGCTAAAAATTACTCCACAATCGAATGATGAAGATAGATTGAATTTCATAACTAATAAATACGCTGGAAAAAGATATGTTAATAATAATAAATATAAAAGCGTTGCATCTCTATTAATTCATGGAATAAAACGTCATAATATACAAGAAATACTAAATTCATTTGCATTAAATGTTGATACTAATATTAATGTTACAAAATCAATCAACAACAATTCAGATCAAATTGAAATATCTTTATTAGAATATGCATTAAGTAAGCCGTCCATGCCAAGTGAAGTAGATGTGCCCATTTTTGATACTGCTGAATTAATAATCTTAAATGGAATCAGTTGTGGTTCAAAAGTTGAAAATCATATTGGTCTTGAAGATAGAGCCTTACAATATTGGCAAAGTAAGATCGATAGATTACAAGGAGGAGGTACTGGAGTTGGCGCTTCACCTGGGGTGCTGGTTCATTCCCACACAACAGGATCTATTTCACAACTTCGTAATTACGGAAATCGTAATAGTGGTACATTCGTCAAGACAGGCGGTACAAAATTACCTCCTATGGGAACTGTGAAACCCCCTAAAGATCATAAGTTTAATAGTATTCTTAAGAAAATTAAGAATCAGTAATGATGATATTTAATGTACCTGCTGCTTTTATTTTTTGTTTTTCTCCTGTTCTTTTGTTCTTATTGTGTTTTTATATTTTTTTGTAATATTGTATACGCATTTTTTTATATGTACCAAGGGTTGTCTAATGACTAATTAATAATACGCTAGATAATAATTTCTAGGATCTTTTTTAACACCTACGAGGGTCGAGCCTTAGTCTGTTCAATCACGCGGCTGCTACCAAATGAACCTCTCTTGTTGAAGCGTGGGCGAGCATTTCCCATTCATACCATATAACGAGTAAATACTTTCTTCTTTATAAAGTATACTTAACTTAACACAATTCTTTGTCTTTTCTAACTGCTCTAACTGATCCAAATAGATCAATTTTATAAAAATTAACTAGATTTAACTTGCTATCCAGAATTGTCTGCTTTAACTAGCTCAACTTAACTACAACAAAAGGGGATCTTACTATATCTACTGCCATAATTACAAATATGAAAGGAATCGAGAAACCCAATGTATTAATAGAAAAGCCACTAAATGATAGCAAAGAGCATAATACATATTCTACTTCTAAGCAACTTACAATCAATGGAAAGTATGGTGTTGAAAAATGTGTTGGGCGTGGTAATTTTGGTGATGTTTATAGAGGCAGAAGCTTATCAACTGAACAAGTGGTTGCTTTAAAAATTGTCAACTTAGAACAATCTGATGATGATTTAGATGTCCTATACCAAGAAATGAATCTATTAAGAGATTTGAAGTCTCCTTATATTACTCAAGTCTACGATACGTGTTTAAAGGATGTTTTAATGTGTATTGTCATGGAATATTGTGGTGGTGGTTCGTGTATTGATTTACTTAAAGTTTATAAACAATTAGATGAAGTTTCAATTGCGTTTATTATGAAAGATGTTTTAAAGGGTTTACTGTATCTTCATGATATTGATGTCATCCATAGAGATATTAAAGCTGCTAATATATTATTAACTGAAAAAGGTGAAGTGAAGCTAGCTGATTTTGGTGTTAGTGGTAAGATTGTTGGATCCATTAAGAGACAAACTTTTGTTGGTACTCCATTCTGGATGGCTCCAGAGATTATTCAAAAAGGTACTGGCTATGATGAGAAAGTTGATATCTGGTCATTGGGAATCACTGCTATTGAGCTATGTAAGGGTAGCCCACCTCACGCTAATGAAAACCCAATGGAAGCTTTGTTCGCTATACCCGACAGACCTGCTCCTTTGTTAACTTCACCACAGTATAGTAGATCCTTCAAAGAGTTCATCAACACCTGCTTACACAAAGAACCTACTAAGCGTCCTACTGCAGCTGAACTATCAAGATATAGATTTATTTATAAGAGCAAGTATAGATACAACCCTTTGCCTGAATTGGTTAGGAACAAGATGGAGAAAACTAAAGATGATTTAAGATTCAAGAAAAAAGCCAGATACAAGTTGAACTTCAACGAGCCTCATTTTGGACCAGACTTTCATTGGAACATTGAGCCAACATTGAAGAGCGTGAAACTATCTAATCCAAATCGAACTTCATCCTCTCTCAAATCCTGTTATCAAAGGGAATCATTTAATGAAGGTGAAACTCTTAACGATAACGAGGAAGAATCCATGAACAAAGACTTTTCATCTTCCTCTAAGAAGGGTGTCATGACCCCCGAAACATCCCCTAATTTGTTCATCAACCCATCAAATGACCTTCATGTTAACCCTGTTAATAATGAAAATGATCCTTCTAATTTAGAAAATGTTCCCTCTCTAGCTCCCAATCCAAGGACAGACATCTCATCTATACTAAGAAATCCACCATTACAACAACAAATAAACAACAACAACAGCAACCAACGTATCAATAAGATAAGTAATAATTTGAGTGGCATAGCTCAAATTTTAGGTGACATGAAAAGTAAAGCTAACTTTTATGGGGAAGCTAAAGAGATAGATCAGTTGTATGGTGCTTTTGTGGGAGTTGAAGAGCGGTTTCCAGGATTTTGTCGTGCCTTTGTCGATGGATTACTTACAGGGTCCACTTAATTATTTCCATTTAGTTTATATTTATAGTTGTATAGTTATAAGTTGAGATCTTATTCTTTTCTTTTAAAGAAGTGATTACAAAATATACTTAGCTGATTTACTACTTGCTTACGTAAAAGATTACGTACTTGCAGTGAGCCCTGATTTGCTTTATCTAAGTCTATCTTAGAGGCAACCGTTTCAGTTGATGCACTCCCTTTCTTCAAGGCTCCGTAGTCTCTCACAGTTACTACGGCTCGATAAGTACAGCTTTAACTCTAAATAATCACCACAATGCATGCAAGAGATTGGCTACTAGCTATCATTGGAGTCTTCTTTCCTTTTATCCCAGTCGCCATCAAGAGAGGTATCTGTTCAGCTGATTTCTGGATCAACATAGCTTTATGTTTCTTAGGGTTCCTACCTGCTTTAGTCCACTGCTGGTACATCATTTCCTGCTATCCTCACGAAACCTCTTCTACTTACATTGGAGTGACTATCCCAGGTAGAGAACCTAACAATTATGGTGCTGTTAACACTGTTTGAATTAGCAGTGCAGTGCTCTTACCTCGTTTTATGATAACCAAATCACCCTCTGATATTAAGTTTGATATGAACTCACCTTTCCTTCTAGTTTTTTTATTTTTTTATATATATTGACATTGACTGAATAAAATTGCACTTTGAAAATGATTGTTGTAGTTGTAGGTGATACTACTAGTATTAAAGTCAAAACCCATTGTAAATCGCTCAAAACGAAGGGCAAAGTCAGAGACTTAGAGGGAACAACACCTACGTCTTCCTCCATATGCGCATAAACAGCCGATATCTATTAAGAATATACCAATTATGGGCTCACAATCTCAAGTAAATCCGAATCAACTATTTATCAGACTCAACAGTCACCCGGAAAGCTTTTTAAGCTCGGACTACATCGTTCACACAAAATGTGCAATTCAAGAAGAAACAGAACAAACGCAAGAATTAATTCTTCCTAATATAAATGGAATTGACGTGCGTATGAATTTTGAGACATAACTCATTGAATGAAATATAAATACTAATTATATGATAAAGATTATGTTTAAAATAAGCATTGGAGCTACGCGTATAACAGAAGAATCAACGCCTGATGTAATTGAATTTCTTCGAGATGAAGTCTCAAATGGTGAAATATGGAAACAATTGGGCTATCAAGCTGAAGTTCAGCAACCACCAAAGGACAATGATGATAGCTCTTTTTCCTTGAAACTAATTGATGAAACAATGAATCCAGAAATGTTTAGGGATGTAGTTGATGGTACTGATGCTATATTTGTCTTAAATAAGACTAAAATCAAAATTATGAAATCAATTGAAATTCTATTGTTAATTAATGACTTTAGCATGACTGATGCTAATGATGATAATTATGAAATTAAACTAAATATATTCTCCAAACATTTGAATTATTTAATGGCTAGTAACTTTATTCAATGGGGAGAGAAATTTCCATTAGTGTTTTCATATTATTCAAGATTAGCCTATAAAAATAGTTTTCCGTTCTTCAAATATTTATTTGACAATAATAGACCAGAAAAAACAGAAAGTAGAAGAAGACGTAAATTGAGTGTTGGATTTTTGGAACAATCAACTAATTTGCAACTTCACCTTCAATGCCATAAATTAAACGAGGTTAGAAAAGTTGTCAAAATTAAAAATAATATCCTGGAATCAAAAAATTCTCCTGAGATTTTTAGGTTTTCATTTTTCAAAAGAAATATCTAAACTAACTTGATTTAGCTTATTTCAAGCTTCTTTATAATTATATTTTAGCTTTTTTAAATTATTAACATCATTGCTTAGACTTTTTATATCACTTGCTAACATCTTAACGGTAATTGAAGTTAAAAATGGAATGAAAAAAATTAAATCCTTAACACTATCATAATTCATGAGTTTGTAAACAGCAATAAGTGAGCCGATTATTATACTAAAATAATTCAACATATTTGATGTCAATCTATATTTAGTTAACATATAATTCATATCTGTTGATCCAACAAATTCTATTTGAATGATAACAGCGGTAGTCAAAATACTTGTACATGAAAGACAACTCAACAAACTATTATCTTTTCGATAATATGGTATTGTAACTAACATTAAATTGATTAAAATTAAAAGGACTTGAAACCCGATTAAGACCTTAGTCAAAAATTTATCAAAGGAATTTGGATCACGATTTGAATAATTAAATGGTATTGATTGATCCAGATTTTCTATAATTTCTTCTTGAGTTTGAACATCAATTGGTAAGTCATCATCTTCATCGTCTCTAAATGTGTATCTGTCGTTAACTATTTTTCTCAATCTAGGCATTCTTGAAGAAACAATAAGGTGAATTTGCTGATATTCAAACTCTAGTTTGTATAGATAGTAACTCAGCTTAAACGATCGCTTCTTCAAGAGACAGGAGGTGTACACAAGAAGTAGTATATACTTACGTACGCTCAAAACCAAAAATTCCGACAGCGCCTACTTTTAGATCATCACATTAGTTCCATAAGCCAATCAGCCAATCAGCCCTTCGAGTGGTATCCTGCCACACCAAACCCAGATTGGATCATTTTCGGTTATGAAGCAAGATATCTCTGGAAAAATTGTAGTTTGCGAAATAGGGGGATAAAAGTGGCTAGCTTAAGAAGAATTAATTAAGAAAAAGATCATAAAAGCATTAGATGATTTTCCAGACTTTAAATAAATATTCGTTTCATTTCCGGTTTCTATATATCAGTGTGTACGAAGAAGAATTAATTAAAAAAAATATAAAGCTATAACAAATTTAGACAATAAATTAAAAAGGAAAGGCAAGAACTAGATTGTTTAGGCACTCTCTTTACCAGAAATCTGTTGAGTGATTGACATAACAGGTTCCAACTCACCAGATTTAACAGCACGCAGAAAGTTATCCTCATCTTTAGCATTTTTAACATTAGTTGTAGAATGAACAACATAAAGATCTTTATCATCAAAGACAACATCACCTTCATGAACAATATCTGGTTCATCCAAATTACTGTGTGGACCAGTGTATTTACCTTTAGCATAAACAAAATAGTAAATAACAGCAAGAATCATACAACCTGGTGTAATAACGATGGTATAGTTCATTGTTTCTCTATCAACAGTTGGGTTAGCAGGGAACAAAACTAACACGACGATAAAACAAATGAATATAACAGCAGTCCAACTAATAAGTGGAGACAGAATCTTACCTGTGTAGAAATCACCTGGAATAAACTTGTGTTTACCCGTCGTAAGCTTCAGGAAAATAGGTGTACCCCATGAAATATAGTTACCACAAATGTATAAGGAGAATAAAGCATTAGCAGCAGTACTACCAATTAAACATAAGCATCCCATAATCAAAGAAAGAATACCACCGTAAAAGACAGCTCTAATTGGTGTAGATAGCTTTTTATTAACAACCTTCACAATTGGAGCAAATGGTAGACCATCGTCTCTAGCGAAGGCCCAGATCTGTCTAGAAATAGCCACCAAAATACTGGATCCCATTAGCCATGTAGCAGTTGCAATCAATGACATAAATGCAATTGCCCAACGTTTTCCTAACGCATTATAGATGATTTGAGCCATAGGACTTCCAAATTCAGAGTTCAAAATTGCATCAACATCAGGGCCCATGCAAGCAGCAATAACAATACAGATTAAGAAACCTAAACTGTAACAAGCAGAAATAGAACCAATAATACCAATTGGAACACCATGGGTGGCATTTTTAGCTTCTTCTGACATATGAACACAAGAATCAAAGGCACCAATAGTCCAGACAGAAGGCATGAAACCGTTCAAGATCCAATTCCAACCTGGTGTCCAATCCGAGTAGGTTTGATTTAATCCAAAGATGAAAGAACCATCGTTAAAGCCAACACCATTGACTTTACAACCAATTGGAAGAGCAATAAAGAAAAGTGCAATTAAACCTAAGTTACAGACAATGGACACAGTTTGTAATCTAGAAACAAACCCTGAAGCAAAACAAGTAATACCAATGTGTGAGATGATGCAGGCTGCATACACACCATAAGTCTTTCCTGTTGTTATATTAAAGTCCCCATCCTTGGAAATGGATACAGCTGCTAAAAGAAAATTAGCAAATGAGTAATCCACACTACACAAAGCACCACACAAAGCAACAGAATTAGTGTTACCAATAACATAAGATAAGAACACTCTGATTTTTTCTGGAGCATAAAAGTAAGTCCAATAGAATAAACCACCTGAAGTTGGAATAGCACTTCCCATCTCTGCCATGGCAATACCAATCAACAAAACAAAGAATGAAGCAACAAACCAACCCCAAACTAATGTGGTTGTTCCACCCGTCAAAGCCTGAGCTAAAACAGAAGCAATACTAGGAAGTAAACCCATAATGGAAAAGGCCACACCAAAAACTTGAACAGTCGAAAATTGACGTCTAAGTTGGGCTTTATAACCAATTTGTGCTAATAATTCATTATCATCGTGTGCTGCATTTGGATCAATAATGTTTGGATGTTTGACACCACGATACTTACTATAAGTAATCGTGACATCCTGTCCTTCATATGATGTTGAAGACATTGTTCGATTAATTTAGTGGACTTTGTTGAAGAACCAGTGACCAGAGAAAATAAAAGTATTGAACATAGAGTCAGAATGAACAGGGGAGGAAAAATGAGTTGTTATATACTTGTAGCGCGGCGGAGGGTTCTATCAGAAGAGTATATAGCATATGCTGATTGCACGTTATAGTCCTGATCGATTGGTTGAAATATAGTGGGTGGGCTTTAATGCAATTCGATATACATTTGAATTCTTCGATCTGGCCGTAGGTGGGACCGATGATGAACTGATAAGATAACGGCAGATACTCGAGGATTTTAAAAATTTTCCGGCAGGCTAAACTAAATGCGCAGGTATTGCGTGCGGCGGGCGATTGAAGTTGCCCGAAGCAGAAGGCTTCCTGCGATGGCTCGCGTTTGAGAGGTTCTTTATCACTCTATTCCTAATATTAATACTGGGTGTTTTTAAAGGAAAAAAGTTAGATATAGATGAAAGTGGTCGATTACATATATAGGCTATATATACTGATTGCCTATGTATGATAGTTGAAGGAGTAGACCCTAAGACTATGAACGGACAAACGTTTCTTTCCAACTTGTCTTGAGTCTTGGTTTTCTTATCTTGGCAGCAAAGATGGTATTTCCTATTTTTCAACCATGCTTTACTTAGGCGCCCACAGTTTAAAATTATATACATGTAGCTGACTGAACTAAATACTACGTAATCATTAGTATATTGCACATTATATATTATATACATGCAACGTTGTTTCTTGTGTGCAGATGAAGCAGCCAGAATCACAGATTTGGGAGTTAAAACCACTGATAACATTCCTCATGTAAAAGCTTGCATGGCTATATACAAGGTGACGACATGTATATATCTAACCGCCATGAAGTTACACTTAAACCTGGGTATACGTATATATATGTGTCAAATATATACGCACGTACACAACTATATATTTTGTGAGCGTTGAATCCAATTAATGCCGAACGTACAGGACGATATGGATAGTCTCGAATTGTGGATCTTCTCAAGATCGAGCTTGATTACAACGTTCCTGAGACTTTTGGTGGCACCCTTGCTCACAGAGTCACCGCAACATATAGAACATGCAGCTTCTTCTGTTAATGAAACGTCTCTTTGACATCAAGTTCAGAATGATAAAAGAGATCGAACAAATGGTGAATAGAAATATATACTAAATACTCCAGATGGTTTGCGGCGTATCGGTATTTTTAACAGACGCGCCGATAGACCTATGATTACTCCCAAAACGGAAGATTACCCAATAGGGTTTAATGGCTGGCTTTCAAAGTTTCAGGAACGAGTTCTCGTGTTTCCTCTGTTTGACGTGTAATACGAGCTTTCTCGATCACTTTTCTTCTCTTTAATCCCATAAACTTCCTATTTTAAGAAAGTAGGATTTCAATTTAAGATCACCCACTAAGACTTAGGAAAAGAATACTTGCTAGATGTCGACCTCACGAATCATTGTTAACGCAATTAGAGATATCATTCCAACTGAACCAGAACCATACCCAAAGGAATTAGTTGAGAATGCTAGTTCTTTATACACTTCTTCCAAGATTAGACATCCTTTGTCTGCAGATTTGGAAATAGCCAGATCACATTTGTGCTGCTATGTAGCAATTGAAAAGTTTTCAAAAAGGTTAGAGTTACCAGATCCTGATATGAATAAAATTCCTATTCCTAGAAGAAAAGTCAGATCTAGCATAGTAGATTTTAAAAAAGGTTTAATCAATAGTTCAAGCCCTAGAAAGAACAGGAATACTTCCTCACCATCTAAAAGGCTCGCCACAGACCCTCCATCAACACCCTCAAAGAGAAGAACAACAAGTGGGCTAATAACACCAAAATCAACTCCTGGAAAGCTTAATAATCCATTTAATAAAGCATCTTCAGAAACACAGTCAGCATCCAGAGGTAAGCCAAACCAACTTCTAACTCCAACATCCACACCTAGTAAAAGGAATCTGAACAGACCAGTGCCTTCTAGGGGCTCAAAATCTTTGAAAGACAAACTTCTAGCAGCAGCAAATGAAAAGAATGATCTAATAAGTTCAAGACCAAAAACTAGAGGTAGGCCAAAGGGAAGTAAATCTTTAGCATCCAAAGAATCACATATATCTAGCAACATGATCACCACACCGCATTTAATTTCATTCTGTAACAGATTTTATATTCCTGAAGAAATAACAAAAAATATATTGGACACATATCAAATATACTATTTTAAAATAAACAATCCATGGGGGTTATTATGCGGTTTGGTTGCCATTGCTTATCTAAGACTCAATTCAGAAAGAATCGAAAGCCAAATTGGATTCAGATCTAAATTCTACAGAAATTTACAACTCTTACAAAATGGTGGTCTAACATTCACTGAATTAAGCTATTGGGTCAATTTGGTTGAAAAACTTTGTGGAGGAGAAAAATGGATTAGAGATTTCTATGATTTAAATACCACCACCACCCAACAACGTAGATTTGATTCAGGTATTCCAACATTGAATTCATTTATCGCTCCCCAGTTTTGTTACTTTTCTAAAGAAATGGATGAAAAACATGAAGTTTGGCACAAGAAGGTGCAACAATTTCTTGAGTCAACTTGATCGGCAAGGACAAGGGTCGATTCGCCGAGCGACGTCAATGGGCCAAATTTTTTTTTAGATAGGCGAGGTATGGCCCAGCCCAGTCAGGTTTACATGAAGTTTTGCGCTCGCCCCTGGGCCTGATCTTGATCTCCTTCAGTCTTTTTTTGTTTTGTAACTACTTTTTGTACCACTATATAATAGATTTTGTCACAATAAGGTAATGACTCTAGATAACCCACTTAAAAGAGTATGCGAGGATGAAAATCCTATTTCCGTTAACGGTCACAAAAGACAGGTGACTGACAATAACTCTAAGGACCAAATGGACATCTCGTCAGACGACGAAATTGAAGAGATAGTCGAAGAACCTTTAAAACTACAACAATTTAGCGATACACACTGGCAAAAAACAGTGGAGAAAGTCGTTAAGTCTGTTGTTTCAATTCATTTCTCTCAAGTTGAAAACTTTGATACTGAGAGTGCATCATGTTCACAAGCTACTGGTTTTGTTGTTGATTCAAAATTAGGCATTATTTTAACTAATAGACATGTTGTCGGCCCCGGTCCTTTTGTTGGATATGCAGTCTTTGATAATCACGAAGAAGTTGATGTTAGGCCAATATACAGAGATCCAGTCCATGATTTCGGTTTCTTGCAATTCAATCCAAAAGATATTAAATACATGAAGATAGACGAATTAGAACTAAAGCCAGAGCTGGCTAAAGTTGGTTCTGAAATTAGAGTTATTGGTAATGATTCGGGTGAAAAATTATCTATTCTATCAGGTTTTATTTCAAGACTAGATAGAAATGCCCCTGATTACGGGGCCAATTCATATAATGATTTCAATACTGAATATATTCAAGCAGCTGCATCAGCTTCTGGAGGTTCATCTGGTTCACCTGTCGTTAATATTGATGGCTATGCTGTTGCTTTACAAGCTGGTGGTTCGGTTGAATCTTCAACGGATTTCTTTCTTCCTATATTCAGAGTTTTAAGAGCGTTAAAATGTGTTCAAAATAAAGAAAAGATTACAAGGGGTACAATTCAAGTTCAATGGACTCTTGAGCCATTTGATAAATGTAAGCGATTAGGGTTAACACCAGAAACTGAGAAAAAAATGAGAGATAATTTCCCAACAATTAATAGTTTACTTGTTTCTTCTGTTACTCTTCCCAAGGGACCTGCTGATAATTTAATTAAAGAAGGCGATTGCTTAATTTCCATGAATGGTCAATTAATATCATCCTTCATTACAGTTGATGATATTTTAGATTCGAATGTTGGTAAAGAAGTTGAAATTTTATTACAAAGAGGTGGAAAAGATTTAACGGTGAAATGTACTGTTGACGATTTACATTCAATTACTCCAAGTAGGTATTTAACAGTTTGTGGTGCTACATTTAATGATTTAAGTTATCAATTAGCTAGAATTTATGCCGTCCCAGTTAAGGGTGTCTACGTTAATAATGCTTCTAGCTCATTCGTTTTAAGTAATAGCGCCTCTAGTGGATGGATTATTGATGCAATCGACAACATAGATACACCAGATTTAGATTCATTTATTGAAGCAATGAAAAAGATACCAGACAAAACATACGTTGTTTTGAAATATCATCATTTAGCTGATTTACACGTTCCATTATTTAAGACTATTTTTATTGATAGACATTGGTCTAAGTCCTTTAAAACCGCAACTAGAAACGATGAAACTGGTTTATGGGATTTTACAACTATACAGAAAGAGCCATTACCCCCAGCTCCACTAACACCTAAGAGCGCCAAATATGTTGATCTACCTTTGGACCTGGAAGAATTAAAAAAATTGAATCACTCGTTTGTTATGTGCGAAACTCATTCTCCAATTCCATTAGATTCGTTTCCTGGCCATGTTAGAAGAGTTTATGGTGTTGTTTTAGATGCAGAAAAGGGTTATGTGATAGTTTCAAGAGATTGTGTTCCTCATGATCTGATTGATATTTGTTTATTTTTTGCCGAATCAGTCTATGTTCCGGGTAAAGTTGTCTTTTTGCATCCAACTAAAGGTTATGCCGTTGTGAAATACGACCCATCATTAGTTTTATCTCCTGTCACCACTCCTAAATTTAGTAACAAATACCTGCAAAGAGGTGAAAAAGTTAACTTCATTGGTTATAATAAAAATATGAGAGCAGTTGTCGATGAAACTAAGGTCAGCGATGTTGCTGTTGCAAATTTACCAAGCAATGCAGGTGCTCCAAAATATAGAGCGACTAACGTTGAAGCTGTTGTTATTGATTCAACTAATGCTGCTTCTTGTCAGACTGGTGTCTTAGCTGATAATGATGGTACTATAAGAGCATTCTGGATGCTTTTCGATGGAGAGGAAGACAATGTTTACGCTATGGGTACTGATGTGAATGACATTTTATGGGAATTAGAATTCTTGACAAGAGGAGAAGATTCTGCCAATGTAAAGCTTATTGATGCAGAGTTTAACCCATATTCCATTTTAACTGCTAGAATTAATGGCGTTCCTGAAGAATGGATCTCTGAAATTGAAGAGAAATGTGTGAATAAAATGCAACTGCTATACGTGGCTAAAGTCAGTATTGGATTGAATAATAAGCCAACTTCCGATTTGAAACATGGTGATATTTTATTATCTGCAAATGGTGAAGTAATTACTAGATTTAGGGATATTGATTCAGTGATCAGAAATTTGGATCCAAAGGAAGAATATATCAAGCTGAAGGTCCTCAGAGATAAGAAAATTATGGATTTAGATGTTAAGTTAACAGGTACAGGAGATTTTATGACTGATAAATTGGTTTACTGGGCGGGTGCAGTCTTACAAGCTCCACACCATGGTGTTAGACAGGTTATTAAAAATCTACCGTCTAAAGTTTATTGTACTGCTATCACTCCAGGTTCGCCTTCTAGGATATACGAAATTGACATCACTACTTTTATCACCCATGTCAATGAAATTGCAACTCCTACATTGGATGATTTCATCAAAGCGGTCAAAGATATCAAAGATAATGCATACTGTAAATTAAGAATTGTTTCATTTGATAATATTCCATATGCCGCAACATTGAAAGTGAATTATCATTATTTCCCAACAGGAGAAATTACTAAGAACAAGTTCTCTGAATGGGAAATTAAAGATGTTAAGCCAACTGAGAAGAGCGACGAGGGATCCAATGGTACAATTTCTGGGGAAGAGAAAAGAAAACACAACGATTAGAGTTTAAGCATACTTTTTATAATTCTTGTTTTTAAAATTTTACTAGACTTTGTACATAATATACATCTTTTAATTATCATTTTGTAAATTGACTCGTTTTTCAATTCCATGTCGAAAAATGATTAAATTCCAAAATATTCATTAGACTAATTATATACACCGAACATAGAAAAAAAGTATAACCTAAGTATGAAAATATATGCAAGAGGAGAGAAAGAAAGAGAAAGTGTGATTTTATATTTGCTAAAGGGTAAGATATATATAATCAAGCATATGGCATTAATCTTTTTAATTGTTTGCTTTGCTGTGGAGTAGAATAAGCGATACCTGTACGTTTTGATAAAACTCTATTTGAGTAGCCAGCATTACCATGCTTTCTACCCTGAATACCTCTTTTATAACCATCGGCTGTCTTTCTCCATCTTTTGTAAGTTGCTCTATGCGTTTTAGATAAGTTTCTTGATTGCTGTTGTGCATTGAATGATACTAGGTTGATATTTGAGCCTGCAATGGAGGAAACTAAATTAATTTGACGTTGGAAAAATGGTCTTATGATATTTGCAAACATTATTGATAAATTTTCTTGCAAGGATGAATTCAGAAATTGGTGTTCACTCTTCTGTATTAACTCTATTAGGATTCTCAACCATCATTGCAAATATAGATTCCTTGCTTGAGTCGACGAACTGGATGAACAAATTTTATTTCTATGGCGTGCCACATACCCACGCCCATGGGATAATGTGGCGCACCACAGTGAGTTACATACTGGCTCATACAAATGCTTACTTACTTCAAATTATTATCTTAATTACAATATATCTAATATACAAGAAATCTATTGAAGTCAAAGTTCAATCGCTCTCTGAGGAATAGCCCAAACATAATCCACTCTCTGTTGATACACCTTCTTGACTCTTTTCAGAAGAAACGCCTTGATCAGAAACAATTTCTTTCAAGTTGATATCATTTTTATTTTCATGGTCATTATAACTTAACTTGTTGAAATCTGATGGGAATTCTGAATCAAATTCGAGGCCGATCTCTTCCTCTTCGACCTTTACATTGGATTTTACTTTCTTTCTTATACCCATAACCATAGGACTCGACGATCTTTTCATACTTGATACCAGAACCTTGTGTTTCTTATCTAGTATATCTGAAGTTAAATCATCAACGTCTTCAACCTCATTTTCTGAGTTTGCTTGACGCAGCTTTTTGAACTCATTAAGAGCTTCTTGTTCTGTTCGCTTCTCTTTTTTAAGTTTATCCCTCTGTTTTATTTGCAGACTATTGTAATAATCCATAACATCTGTTTTTAACTTGTAAGAAGAATTTTGATTGTCCATCTTTTGCTTAAACTCCTTGTATCGCCTAATTCTGTTGGCATATAACTGCTGTTGGAGAGACTTTCTCTCTTTCTGGGTTTCTTTCTGGTCTAGGTCCTGCTGTAACTGTTTTTCATTTTCCTGTTCCTTTGACAGTTCTTCTGAATTGATCTCTTCTGAGAACACGAACCTAGAGGACATGACTACACTGTGTAAAGCAGGGCCCTGACAGAAAAAAAAGAAAGAGGTCGGCAAAGAGCTCACTTATCAGAGAGTCCGAAGTCGTGTCGAGCAGAAAAACAAATTGTTTTGAAGAAGTAAGCTAGAAGCGTGAGCTTTGAGTCAAGCTCGTGCCCTCCTACAAGTTGCTTCTTCTACGTTCCATATATATCTTACTCTGGCATCCGTCTAGACGTTGGATTATTTACTTACAGTCTTATCTTACAGCTGGCCAACAGTCTCTGAGTTCTGGCGTCCGTTAAACACGCTTTTGCCTGTTTATCCATCTCTTCGCATCAGATTTCATCGTTAACTACTTTTTTTTCCAAAACATTCTAATATCAAGCTCCTTTCAAAACTTCGGACATGTCTTATAGAGGTGGAAGGCAGCCTTATGCTAATGGCTATTCCAGAGGTGGTGGTCATCGCAGAATACCCACCGGCCCTTACTATAAAGGCTCACATCCACTACCAGCACCTTTCAGAACTGGTCCCCAAAATCATTTTCAGAACTCAAATGATCAACCTATACTTCCACCGAAGGGTCCAAGTGGTATGTACCGCCAAAATGACTCTACTCCTGATTATCCACCCTACCAAAGAACTCCCGACAGACCCTTTTTCCAACGTTCATCCCCTCAAATTCGTGATAGAAGGCTAAACCAAGCTCATCTTCCTCCTGCCCAATCAGAGAAGTATCCCGGCTCTTCTTCCCTACTTACTCCTACTAGTGGGAGTCCATCGGAGTCATCACACTTAGAACTCATCGAAAAATCTTATAATTACCCAAATATCACATCTCAAAACCATAGTATCAGTAAAATGAAGAATTTCAAGACAACCGGTAAACAAGTGAAAATTTCAAGAATATCATATGATCCAGAATTGAAGAAAGACCCACACAAAGGATCCAAGCCAATTTATGAACTTGTTAAGAGTAGTCCTACCTTAATGAAAGATCCAAGAAATAATAGTTCATTCTATGACAAGGCAATGTCTAGATCTTTCAGAAGACCAACTTCTACGTACTCATTACCGAAATATAAATTTGATAAATATTCGATTGGCCCTGAACCTTCCTCTGAAATTATTGTTTGGAGTTTTCCTAGTACTACTACTACAGTAGTCATCAATAATCATTATTCTCAATTTGGTACTATAAAATCATTAAAGTTTATAGATGATCCAGAAACGGCCGTGCCCCTAGGAATGTGCTCATTGAAATATGATGGTGATGTTGAATCTGCTCATAAATCAGCTTTGAAAGCAGTCTCTGCCACTCATAAGAAATTCATGGTTGCAAATCAGTATGTTAGATGTGGAATAAACCTAGAAAATAAACTATACACTGAAATCTTAAATATGATCTTAGATGCCAAAAAGGAACGTGAAAGGAAAGAACTTGAAAGACAACAGAGAATCAATGAACAAAAAAGACGCGAGGAGCTTAAAGAGAAAGATAGACGCTTCTTTGAGGATTTACAAGCTAAGAAGAAACAAGAACAGATGGTTCCGCCACCACCACCAATTAGAAATGGACTTATGGGAGTTGACCATTTGCCCCAAGCTTTCTCTGGCGTTCCTTCAAAGATTAGAGAGGTCCAAGAAGTTAAATTGTCGAATCATGATAAACACATCATGCCTCTATCTTCCATTTCATTACCTCAGAATTTTGCTAAGCATATTTCCAACAGATGCTTCATTTTAATTCCAGATAAGTATGTGAGTACTAGAAATGTAAGCTCAACTGATATCCGTAAACTACTTGCCAAGTATGGATGCGACAGAGTATTGACTCATAAAACAGGTTTTTATGTTGTGTTCAATAAACTACAAGATGCTGAAAGATGCTTTGATACTGAGGACGGCAGACAATATATCAATTATAGAGTTTTTATGAATTTATATGTTCCAGATGAATTAATGGGCGAAACTAGAGTGGCTGATAAGATCAGCAACGTTGGACAAGCAAAAACTATGCTAACTAATGAATTACAGAATTATCTCATGAAAGACTTAAGAGAGAAGGTTGTTGGGCCCAGATTTCTTGATTGCTTGAATAATGAAAAGTATAAACTGATGGCTGAAAAATACGAAGCAGCACAAGAAGAATTAAAGAAAAAGAAAGAAGAAGAAGCAAAATTAGCCAAACAAAAGGTTGTAGAAGCTGCTGAAAAAGTTAAACAAGATCCTAGCATTTTAATAGGTTTAAGTCCTGTAAAGGTAAATCATGAATCTGCTAATGTACCAATTTCCTCTTTTAGAAGAACATCCCGTTCTTTACTAAAGTCCCCCTCTAAACGCAAACCAGGTTACAAGAATAAACTCAATATTATTCCAATGTCCCGTGCTCTTAATTATTCCAATAATCAAAGTTCCGAAGACGAGGAAGAAGATGAAAACGATGATGAAGAAGAATCAGGTTCAGAATCTGCCGAAGAGAAAGTTGAAGTTGAACAATCTCAGAGGCTGCTAAAGAGATCATCATCTAGCCTTACAGAAAACGAGGGAAATTCTATCAAGAGAAGAAAAATCACCAAAAAGCATCTCACTGAAGAAATTACTTCTTCATCTGAAGAAGAAAGTAAAGCCATTAGCGTTTCACAACCAACAACACCAGAAGAAGAAGAACATGAAACTAAAGTTAATGAAAGTGTTGAAATGGAACCAGAAGAGGATCAAGAAGAAATTGCAGTTACAGATTTCTCTCGTGTTGATGAAAAGTATAGACCATGTGCTGGTTTACCACAATCGGTATATCCCGATGATTTTGATACTATTAATTATGATTTGAATTCTTTGCAAAGCATTATTAAGGATGAAGAGGACTTTGAGTTGGCAAGAAAGGCATTCAGTAGTTTTGAATCTAGTGATAGCTCAATTAAAGATTTGTGTTACTGGTCTTGGAAACAACAGGATATCAAAAAGAAGACAAATAAATTAATTACCGAAACTGAAAAGCATCAAGAAGAAAACGACAGGTTCACTTTTGAAGATGAAGTCAAAGCTAACCAAAGTCTTCAATGCTCAACTGGTGCCTTTAGAACAGAAGGCTATCATAAAATTCCCGATAAACTGAAAGCTGGTTACTTGCCTCATCGTAGAAGAGTCAACCAACCATTAAATACTGTTCATACTGAAGATGATCATGAAACTTTACTCAATAACGTCCAAAGTTCAAGAGTTAATCGTGCCAATAATCGGAGATTTGCTGCTGATATAACTGCTCAAAAACAAATGTTGGGTTCTGAAACAGATATTTTAGATTTGAACCAATTGACTAAAAGAAAGAAACCTGTTCAATTTGCTAGGTCTGCAATTCACAATTGGGGTCTTTATGCCTTGGAACCAATTGCTGCTAGAGAAATGATTATTGAGTATGTTGGTGAGAGACTTCGTCAAGCGGTTGCAGAAGTTCGAGAAAAGAAATATCTAAGATCAGGTATTGGCTCTTCTTATTTGTTTAGAATTGACGAAAATACTGTTATTGATGCTTCTAAAAAAGGTGGAATAGCCAGATTTATCAATCATTGTTGTGTTCCTTCGTGTACTGCAAAAATTATTAAAGTTGAGGGTAAGAAAAGAATTGTTATCTACGCATTACGGGACATTGCTGCTAATGAAGAGTTAACTTACGACTACAAGTTTGAGAGAGAAACCAATGACGAGGAAAGAATTCCTTGTTTATGTGGTGCTCCTGGATGTAAAGGATACTTGAATTAACCTGTGAAAGTCTGTTTTGCTTTTTTGTTCTAATTTATTTTACAATTATTTATAAATGTGATATTTTTCGTTTTGTAACTGTTTTTATTAGCTATTCTGTGTACTATAATTTAATGCTCTACTTCTCCGTGCTAAGAACTGGCGCGTGCACGACCTCCTCCGTTTCGATCGCTGAACAGGACAATTTGAAAAAATGGAAGTTGTACAGGGGCAATGGAGACCAAATAGGAGACTTCTTCTCAGTCACACTTACCACACTATTTACATCATGTCAGAATCAATGGATGCTGAAGATTACAGAAGAGTATGTTGCTATTAGCCACAATGCTGTGGATGACGATGGCTTGCTTACCATTCGTTGGTTATACAAAGAGTTTATTTACTTGAGCTGTTTGTTTTCTTAGACTGTGACCGGAAAGATAAATTGAAGTTCTGTTCTGCTATCTGGCGTTGGGAATATCATTTGCTTTCGGTAATGTCTTACTTTTTTTCTGTTTCGGTTTGTTTATAGTTCTTTCAAAATCAACCGGCTATCATCATCTGTCCTTGGATTAAGGTGCTTCTAAAAATTAGGTAGTTTCCTTTTCAGGTGGTTCACGTGGTGGTGGTCCTGTGCTTGACGGAGTTTTAGATAATCCGGTTTATTCTTTGTTATAAATCCAATTGGTTTGTTATTGCTTATTTTTGTGCTTTTTTAAATCAAGAGACTCAAGTATACTAATATGTTTCGTTTTTTATTCAATATTTACAATAGGATCGTTCAAGATCACCAGTTAGAGAAAGACGTAGATCAAGATCACCTCCAAGAAGAGATTATGACAGAGGTGACAGAGGTGACAGAGATGACAGAGGAGGAAGAAACTACTATTCCAGTTACAGAGGTTCTTCACGTGGAGGTTCTTCCCGTGGAGGCTATTCGAGATACCCTCCAGCAAGATACGGGGGAGGTTACAGAGATAACAGACCATATGCAAATGAATATCAAAGAGAAAGAAACATGAGAGAATACGAAATCAAAAATAGTAGAGTTCATGCTAACTCGATTTTCATTGGTAATTTACCTTACACTGCTCAATGGTGGGAACTAAAAGATCACTTCCAAGACACTGGTGATATTGTTAGAGCTGATATTGTTACTTCACATGGTAAGCCAAGGGGTATGGGTACTGTTGAATTCAAAGATAGAGAGACAGCCTTAGAAGCAATTAAAAGATTTGATAGAACTACTTTCTTAGGCCGTGAAATTTTTGTTAGAGAAGATTTACCCCCACCAGAAAAAGCTGAAGAAAGAGAATATGTTCCAAGAGAGAGAGAGTACCGTGATAGAAGACCTAATAATAGAGACAATTATAGAGATTCTTACAAAGGTTCAAGATACGAAGCCAGAGATAAATATCCACCATTACCAGCTGAAGGTTGTGAAATTTTTGTTGGTAATCTACCTTTCAACATCAACTGGCAGGCTTTAAAAGATCTGTTTAAACCTTGTGGTGATATTGAAAGAGCTGATGTTAAAACAACCTATGATGGTAGATCGAGAGGTTTTGGTACTGTTGTTTTCCGTTCTCCAGAATCCGCTAAGAGAGCAATTGAAGAACTGAACGGTCATGAAATAGAAGGTAGAAGAATTGATGTTAGAGCAGGTAAATTCTTCGCTAAAGACACTCCTCAAACTTCGGAAGTTTCATTAAAATCATCTAAAAATACTGACTTTACTAGTGGTGTTTCTGCTGATGGTGAACCGAGTGACACTATTTATGTTTCTAACTTACCTTGGGAAACTTCTGATTCTGATTTAGTGGACTTATTTGGTTCAATTGCCAGTGTTGCTAAAGCTGAATTACAGTATGACAGTTCTGATAGACCATCTGGTAATGCTGTTGTTCAATTTGCTGATGAAGATGGTGCTGTTACTGCAATTGCCCAATTAGACAACTATGAATACGGTAAGAGAAACTTAAAGGTTGCTTATGCTAAGAGACCAACAAAACAAGATGCTGAAACTGAAGCTGCACCTGCTATTCCAGATGCTCCAGCTGCTCCAGCTGCTCCAGTTGATGCTCCAGTTGATGATATTGATGAAGATCAAATCATTGAAGAGTAAGGTACTTATACACTTTAAATAAGGCACTTTGTTAGCTTTTTTTTGTTCTTTTCTTTATTTTATTTTCCTTCTTTCATTGCCTGCTTTCAATCTTGTCTTCCAATTCCAAAATTAAAATTAAAACTTCGTTTCAGTTTTTTTCCTTTGTTTGTCGTTGCTAAATCTTTTTTTTATTTACTTGTTTTAAACTCTATTTACCTATGTACTATCTCATATAATATCCGTTTTTGTATTCTACTATTAATTAGAAGTAAAATAAATTAATTAATTAATATTAGTTATTGTGATTATTTCTCGATTGCAAAAAAAGGGAAAATAAATTAAAATTAAAAAGAATGAATGAAAATAAGAATAATCGCAAATGGAGAAAAGAATATAACAAATATAAAAATACATTAAATGATGGTGAAAGGGAAAAAAAACATAAACAAGCAAGCAAGCAAACAAACAAACAAACAAATTATCTCAAAAATGTTATTAGTACTTAGTTGAAGCTAGTTCGGCATCAGTTTTAGGACTCATTCCTTTATCCATGAAACTTAAAAATCTATTGCCGTATTCGCCCGCAGGAATAGCACTAATAACTTCTTTTTTATGATTTATACTTCTAAACAGAGTTTCGAGTCTCTTAAACGTTGAATAATTAGTCAAACAGTCTATAACTCCCATATAATAAACTAAAGGAACATCGAGATCTTCAGCATTAGTTCCATGGATACCACCATCAGATTCTACAAAAACTGGAGAAATATCACCTGAAGAAATTGTTGGTAACTCTGGTGGATCAAAATGAGATAAAATATTATCAGGATCTTCTTGAGCTCTTTTTCTTAAATCATGGATACCAACTAATAACGAGTAATCCATAATATTTAATTCTTTTAAAAGTTTAATATCTTTTTGCAATTGTTCAAAAATGGGTTTCTTTTTAGCCGGGCCTAATGAAATCTTGTCCTTAGTTTTTAAAAGGTTTAGGTCTTTCGCAATGATTGTTTTTCCTTCAACTCTAGCCCTTTCAACGTCGGTCTCTCTACCATAAGTTGATCCCTTTAAATCATAAGTTAAATGCATCTCTCTATGCGGTGGGAAAATATTATTCATAACGATGAAATGAACTTTTTGAATTCCTCGTTTCGAATGCATCTTTAATCTATGCAGACCATAAAACTGGCATAAGAAAGTGTCAGGATTTTTCTCCACATATTCATAATACCGTTTTAATATTCTTCTTAATTGACGGTGCTCAGAATGATGAATGGTTTTAATAATAAATCTATAATCTCTAGAATAATAAAAGAAAGAACCACTCTTACCAGGCGAACCCAATTCGTTCAAACTAACCCTTTCCGTTAATGACAGTAAATAATCAGCTTGATCAATACCATAAATTGTTCTTAAACGACGGAAAACTTCTGGGGCATAATCTTTAAATTTGAATTCATATTTAGTTGAAGGAGTTAACTGATTACCTTCCATATCAAAAATAAGTTTAGAAACTGATTTAAAATCATCGGGTTTCACTGGAGTTGGTAGCCATGAACATCTAGAAACAGCAACTCTGATACCAGTAATCATATTATAAGCCATTATGTAATTTTGATGACCTTCGACAACTTTTTGGCCTGGGATGACATACCTATCATCAGCCTTCATTTTAGAGCGTCTTCGCTGAGTAGTTATATTAAACGAACCAGTTCTTGTAAATCTATGTTTAACATGACCCGGGGGATTGATATACTTATCACTACCTGAAGCTAGCCCAACATGTTCAGGCTTGTAAGCTTCAGGAATTGCGATGGTATTGGATTCATTATATCCAGCCCTATCCATTCCACTTGAATTAGCAGTTGAATTCGAAATAGCTGAGGATTTACCAGCAGAGTATTTGCTTTGATGGTCAATAGAAAAATCTCTAGAGCGGCCATAAGCCATAACTGAAGTCGAAGTTGAAGGACGGTATTTGGATGGAGGTGGACCACCACGATCTAAATGGTCAGTTTTAGCATTTGCCGAGGGTCCTGGTAAGGGGACAATGGAGTCGGTTGTGTCTTTAGGATCTATAGGACGTTTGAGGTCTAACTTCTTGATTTTCATCTCACCCTTGGATACTGTAGTCTCTTTGTCCTTATTTGAAACTGATTCCAACTTAAGGTTGTTTTGTTTGATAGTGGCATTCACAGACTCACCTGTACCATTTGAGGTTAGAGGAGTACTGTCTTCGACAATCAGTTCGTTGGTCATAACAAAGGCTGTGTCCTGTTGTAATTCAGGCATTCTGGTGGGCAATGATGAATGGAAATGGAATGAACTGAAACGAATCGGAAAGACAAGGGTATATGTAGAACTAGCAGTAAGGGATGTGCAAACTCGGTAAACACTGGCTCTGAGTTTGGTTCTATTCTGATCTGGTTCAGTCTGGGGACAGGTGCTAGCGGTCTGGGTGTGACAGGTGGGACTAGAGCTATTCCTGGTAGTTCTAATAGTGGTTGATTGGAGTTCAAATTTGCATTTAGCGAGTCTCGTTTTCAACAAACGGTAAATACGCCCTGTTCAGTATTTACATCAAGACATTCCAGCCCAGTTTCCACTTTGCCTAAGAGAACACCAGCTGCCAATTGTGCCTGATGTTTTTCAGAATACCAACAGAAGTCAGTAGAGTTAGTACCCGGATCAGACAGTTTACTCTGTATTCCAGACTATGGCAGAAACAACACGAAAGTAAGCTCAGACTGTGTCTGGATGACATCCCTATCATAAAGCCAAAACAGAAACAGAAACAACAGCAGGACCCCAAAATCGAAGATTTGGAAATACACAAGCTCATCAAGCCAAAAAGAGGTAGAAGACCGAAAGTCACTACTGTCCGACTTTCATCCCCTGAAGAAAATGAACTTGAAGAACTTACTGATCCAGTAGATCCATTTGGCGACAGAGGTTCCAAAACCCCTGAACATTCATTGACAGACTTTTATCAAGGAATGAAAGATATCATTGATCAATATTCTAACAGAGTGGATGACACTTATATTGTTTTGTTTCAAGTTGGTTCGTTCTACGAATTGTATTTTGATCAGGCTACGAAATATGCTAATCCACTAGGCCTAACCCTAACTAAAAAGAAACTTAAGAATCAAGATGTTGCATTTGCTGGATTTCCTGATTATAGAGTTGAAAAATATTTACAAATTATTTTCAATTTGGGTTATAAAGCAGTTGTCTGTGATCAAAAGCCAGACCAAGTTAGAAATGTAATTGATAGACCAATTGATCGTTTGATTACTCCAGGTACTCTTATTGATGAAGGTTTACGTGATTTTCATCATAACAATTTCTTACTTGCTATATCTTTCCCTGATAACATACTTAAGAAAGATGTCGACCATTTAAAAATTGGCTTATGTTGGTGTGATGTAAGTCTTGGTACTTTTTACGTTTTAGAAACGACTTTCCATAATTTAATGGCTAATGTCACTAGAATAAATCCTTCTGAAATTATTATAAATTCATCTGTAGATAGAGAATCTTTAACAAGTGGCCGTTGGTTTCCTGATCTTGGTGATTTGAAAAAATATTACATTACTGGGTTTACAGTTTCTTCCAACAGAAAGAAAATTACTGACTTTGTTAATCAATTTAGTGAAAATAAAAAGTTAGTCAGCACTACGCTTGATGATTTGTCTACAAAAGAAACCAGTGCTGCTAGTTTCTTACTTCACTACCTTGATGAATGTCTACCTGAGTACAAATTGAATTTCCAATTGCCCAAAAGATCTCTACCTACATCATTAATGCAAATCGATCCACGAGCGGCCCAAGATTTAGAATTAACTGAAACTATCAGAGGTGGATTTAGAATTGGCGCTTTGGCAAATGTCATTGATCGTACAGTTACTAATCCTGGAGCTAGACTTTTGAATACTTGGCTCTTAGCTCCTTCATCCAATGTGAGTGAGATTCAAAAAAGACAAAAATTGATTTCTATTTTGCTAAAAAATGATGTATTTATTGATGATTTAATTCAAATGTTAAAGAGAACTGCTGATATTACTAGAATTGTCAGAAGAATCGCCAACTCCAGGGCCGAGTTATCCGAATATTTAGAACTTTCTCATACAATATTATTACTTGAAGAAATTCATAAAATAACTGTTGATGTTTCAGATATAGAGTTAAAAGAAATTTTATTACCAGTTTTTGACCCAGTAGCTAAAACCGCCGTTGTCACAAAATTAGCCAAAAGAATTAAAAAGACAATAGATCCAAAAGTTTCTTTAATTAAAACGGATACATTTTGGTTAGATAGTGATATAGTTAGGCAAAATTGGTCTGTTCAAGATACTGCTTCTAAACGGTTGAAAATCTTGAGAGGAAATTACGATGATTTATTACATGACTATAAAGCTCTGTGGAAGGACTTAGTTGAGGAATTTGGTAGCTATGGTTATAAAGGTAGTTTAAGATTAATTAGAGATGCTAGATCAGGCGAGTATCTAGTTGAATTAAAATCATCAAGTAAAATTATACCCCTTATTTTGAAAGAGCGTGATTTAGAATATAGAGATAAAACAAAGTCATCGGTTAAAATCGTTAATTCAGCTTGGGCCACGTTGGGTTCCAAAATGGTTAAGTTAGAGCAAGAAATAATGTTAGAAGAAGCAGTTATATTAGAAGATTTGAAACAGGATGTACTTAAAAAAATGAAAAAGATCAGAGATGTCTCCAACATAATTGAAGTCTTAGATACTTCACAATGTTTTGTTTCATTAGCACAAGAAAAAGATTTAGTTTGCCCTAGAGTTGATGATTCTACCCAATTTGATATTGTTAATGGTAGACACTTAGTTGTCGAGGAAGGTTTGAAAGGCAGATCTCTGGGTGTTGATAATTTTACTTCAAATTCATGTTCTTTACAATCTGGTGAGGGCTGGATCATAACTGGCCCGAACATGGGTGGTAAAAGTACATTTTTAAGACAAAACGCTATTATTGCTATATTGGCTCAAATGGGATCTTTTGTGCCTGCCTCTTCGGCTCATATTGGTGTTATCGATAAAATATTTACTAGAGTTGGTTCTTCGGATAATATTTTCCGCCATCAGTCCACGTTTATGGTTGAAATGAATGAAACAGCTATTATTCTACGTGATTCTACTGCAAATTCTCTTGCTATTGTTGATGAATTAGGAAGAGGGACCTCAACAAACGAAGGGGTTTCCATTGCTTTTTCGTCATTGGCTAGATTAGTTAAACAAAATAAATGTAAAGTGTTATTTGCTACGCATTTTGGCCCTGAATTAGAACGATTAATAGAAGACGATTCCGATTTGAAAGATAATGTTCAATTCTATCATACCAGGCTTAGTAAGATCCAAGAGGGTCATTTACCAATTGATGAAAAGATTGTGTTCAATCATAAGTTAATTAAAGGTATTACACATCACTCTCACGCTTTAGAAATTGCCGAACTTGCTGGATTCCCTCAAGAAGCGTTAGAAGTGGCTAAGGTTAGTTACGAAAAAATGCTGCACTAAAATTAATGTACTTTTCTATATAGACTGTAAATAACTTTGACTAAATATGGTAATCAATATTGAGAAAAAAAAGTCGGTAAATCAAAGATTTGTAGGGTCATAACCATCATCATCGTTATCTGCGTCAGGCGTTGCTTTTGAATTACTTGAACCTTGTTGAACTTGAGGCCCTCCGACATTTTGATCTATAGGATAATTCTGTTGAGGATAATAATTTGGATTATAAGCTTGGTTATTGTAATTATTTTGAACTTGATATGAATATCCCTGACTGTTAGGGTAAGCATTTGGATACTGCTGTTGTTGTTGTTGTTGGGCATAATACGGTTGCGGTTGTCGTTGTTGTAGTGGATAATATGACTGTTGATAATATTGTTGCTGTGGTGGACCATTTGAAAATTGATTTTGTTGAAACTGAGGTTGTTGAGCTTGAGCTTGTGAAGCTAATTGGAGCAATTGTTGCATTTGCTGGAAAACAGCTGCATTACCAGGTAACTGTGAAGAGGGCTCAGGTAAACTTGGATACGTTTGGGAACCCATTACAGGGGGGGCTTGTGGGACTGGCGTATATTGTTGTTGTAATTGATTGTAGGTCGGTATTGCTGTAGGTAAAGAAGTAAGTCTAGCTTTCATGTAATTTGGTAACTGTTTATGCTGCCCTTGAGTTTGTTGTGAGTTTGTTTTCTGCTTCTTATCATTATTGTTATTGTTATTCTTATTCTTTCTTTTCTTCTTCTTTGCAGATTTGGCTGCAGATTCCTTCTCATCGTCAGAAAATTCTTGTTGTTCTGGGGCCAGCTCTTCATCATTCCAAGCACTAGCATCTGTACCTTTGATAGACTTGATAACTGAGGTCAAAACAAATTCAGATTTGGGGACAACATAAAATACTCTTTGACCTTTTCTATTCGAAAAGCGTTCAAAGTCTTCAATGTTGTTAAATTTAACTCTGTAAACAGGGGAGTGCAATTGACCAAAAATCTCAAACAACGGACCCAAAGGAGTTCTATCTTCAAAACATAAAATAGCACCTTCTTTCAACACTTTATATTCAGCTGAGGTAACACCCTTGATCACAACACTTCTTTCGACCAGACCTGTAACTGTACCAACAAATTCGATAGGATCATCCGGACCAATAACAAAGCCTTCAGGTAGAGCCTCCGCTTTTTCATCTACAACTTCATTTTTGGATCTAATTGGACCCTCATCACCATCACTTTCATTAAATTCATCAATGACAACATTTTCCCTATCAACACTTTCATCATCGCTACCACTTTTAGAATTGTCACTCGAGGAATCAGAACTACTGCTATCCTCAGAGGAAGAATCATCATTTGATGAACTTGAATCATCATTTTCATCCAGTTCATCTGAAGAATAGTCGAAATCTTTATTAGGGTTGAAAATATCATCATCAGTATTGGGAATCATTTGCTTAGTGGTCTCAGTAGAATTAGATTCTGTTGATATTTTAGTTTCTGTGGTCAAACCTTCTTCGGGTTCCACTGCATTTTCTTCTTTTGATGCTGTTTGATCTTTATTTGATTCTATGGGTTCGTCCTGAGTTGATGATTTTTCAGATGATTGCTTTTGTAGTTGTTCTGAGAAATTTTCAGTATTGTTATTATTCTCATGCTTAATAAGCTTTTCTTTGTTAACTTCATCGTCTAGGTGTTCATTTAAAGTGTGCTGAGACTCTTCACTGTTCTCAGTAATGTCGGTAGTAGCAACTTCTTCCTTTTTGAGTTCCACCTTAGGAGATTCATCTTGCGTCTGTTGACTAATTTCAGGTTTGACATTGACAAGTGATTTTTCGATAAACATTATATAATAACGAATAATGTTAAATCTCTTGAGGGAAGAACAGACCAGTCAATGACAGTTGTATATTTGTTTGTTTGTATAAATTAAAAAAATGAATATTTTATCTACCTCAGAATTTTTTTAATCTATGGCCGCACGCGGCATGCGGCTCAACTGTGTTGAAGTTTTTTTTGTAAAAAATTTAAAAGTTGATTTTAATTCCTTGACACAATTGTTAAGTTCAACAGGAATTGAAAGAGTATACACACTCGGAAATGAGCTCCAACAAGAAAAAGGTCGACCCAAGAGTTGTCAGTTTAATCAAAAATGGTGTTCAAACTAGAGAAAGAAGCTTTGTCATCCTTGTTGGTGATAAATCTAGAGACAATATTCCAGTGCTCCATTACCTCATGATGAACGAGAATTTGAAAATGAACAAGTCTGTTTTATGGGCTTATAAGAAAAAATTAATGGGTTTCACCTCTCACAAGAAGAAAAGAGATGATAAAATAAAGAAGGATGTCAAGAGAGGTAAAAGAGAGGCCAATGAATTAAACCCATTTGAAGCCTTCATTTCAAATCAACAAATTAGATACGTTTATTATAAGGAAACTGAAAAGATTCTAGGTAATACTTATGGTACTTTAATTTTACAAGATTTTGAAGGTTTGACACCTAATTTAATGGCCAGAACAATTGAAACAGTTGAGGGTGGTGGTTTAGTTGTTATGCTTTTAAAATCAATGCATTCATTAAAGCAATTATATACTATGACTATGGATATTCATTCTCGTTATAGAACAGAAGCACATAATGATGTTGTTGCTAGATTCAATGAAAGATTCTTATTATCTTTATCTGATTGTAAGACTTGCCTTGTTTTAGATGATGAATTTAACGTTTTGCCAATCTCTGGTGCTAGAACTATTCAAAAACTGCCGCCAAAGGATGATGAAGATATTTCTGAAAAAGAAAAAGAATTGATTGAATTGAAAGAAAGTTTAGCAGACACACAACCTGCTGGATCCTTAGTTGCTTTATCCAAAACAGTCAATCAGGCCGAAGCTATTTTAAGATTTATTGATTCCATCGTTGGAAAAACATTAAATACAACAGTTGCTTTAACAGCTGGTAGAGGTCGTGGTAAATCTGCATCTTTAGGTATTGCTATTGCTGCTGCTGTTTCTCAAGAATATTCCAATATTTTTGTTACTTCACCATCTCCAGAGAATTTGAAAACGTTATTTGAATTCATTTTTAAAGGTTTTGACGCCATGGGTTATGTTGAACATCAAGACTATGATATTATCCAATCTACTAACCCAGCATACGGTAAGGCTATTGTCAGAGTTGATATTAAGAGATTAGGTCACAGACAAACAATCCAATATATCTCCCCAACTGATAGTCATGTGTTAGGACAAGCTGAATTATTAATTATTGATGAAGCTGCTGCCATCCCATTACCTGTTGTTAAGAATTTACTAGGCCCATACTTAATATTTATGGCCTCTACTATTAATGGTTATGAAGGTACTGGTAGATCACTTTCCTTGAAATTGATTCAGCAATTAAGAGATCAATCTAATTCAATTATTAAGAGTAATTCAGAAACCCAGGTCGTCTCAAGAGATTCAAAACAAGCTGATGATGGTATTGATATTAGAAATCGTTCATTAGTTGAGGTGTCTTTAGATGAACCTATTAGATATGCTCCAGGCGATCCAGTTGAATCTTGGTTAAACAAATTATTATGTTTAGATGCGAAGCTAACTAAAAATGCTAAATACAGCAGTAGAGGTTGCCCACATCCCAATGACTGTAGTTTATTCTACATTAATAGAGATACTCTATTTTCATATGATCCAGTATCTGAAGCTTTCTTACAAAAGATGATGGCTTTAATGGTCTCGTCTCATTACAAAAATTCTCCAAATGATTTACAATTAATGTCCGATGCTCCAGCTCATCAATTATATGCTTTATTTGGTCCAGATGTTGGTAAAGATGGACATATTCCAACTCCATTATGTATTGTTCAAATAGCACTAGAAGGTGAAATTTCGAAAGAGAGTATTAAAAGTAGTTTAAGTAGAGGTATCAGAGCCGGTGGAGATTTAATTCCATGGCTAGTCTCTCAACAATTTCAAGATGAAGAATTTGCTTCATTATCCGGTGCTAGAATTGTTAGAATTGCTACTCATCCTGATTATACTGGTATGGGTTATGGTGCTAAATCTTTACAATTATTAAGTGATTATTTCCAAGGTAAATTTGCTAACATTGATGAAAACAATAACCTAAGTAATGATGATCAATATTCTCTGAAAAGATTAAGTGATAATGATTTAGAAAAAGCAACCTTAAGGGATAAGATTGAACCTAGAAAAGAAGATAAATTGCCTCCTCTATTCATCAACTTGTCGCATAAATCTCCTTATTATTTAGATTATTTGGGTGTTTCATATGGTTTAACTCCGCAATTATTCAAATTCTGGAAAAAGGCTGATTTTGTGCCAGTTTATTTAAGACAAACTTCTAATGATTTAACAGGTGAACATACCTGTGTTATGTTAAATGTTCTTCCTAACAGAAATGAGCAATGGTTAAAAGAATTCTCAAACGATTTCCACAAACGTTTCTTGAATTTACTTTCTTATAATTTCAACAAGTTTTCCTCAGTTCAATCGTTAAGTTTAATCGAAGCCGTCGAAAAGTATAATTCAGATAAGGAAGGTGAAGAATTTAGTAAGCGAGACTTAGATAAAATTTTAACTCCGTTTGATTTAAAGAGATTAGAATCATACTCCAAAAATTTGATTGATTATCACGTTATTTTAGACTTATTACCAAGTTTAGCTTACTTGTACTTCACCAATAAAGTTTCCAAAGAGACAAATCTATCGCATGTTCAAAGTGCTATTTTACTTGGTATTGGCTTACAGCATAAAGACATTGATGCTGTTTCCAAAGAATTGAAGATTGAAAATAATCAATCCATGGCTATGTTTGCTAAAATTATCAGAAAATTGTCCAACCATTTCAGATCTTTAATTTCATCAGAAATTTCGAAGTCAATGCCAAAAATCGAAAATAAGATTTCCGATACAGTTGATGAACAAGAAACATACTATGATGGTGAACAAGCTCAGAAGGAAATGTTTGAGGAATTGAACCAAGCTGGTGGTGAGGCAGTGGAAGAACTTAATGCTAAAAGAGAAAAACAAAGAGAAATCATTAATTCATTAAACTTGGATAAATATGAAATCAAAGATGACGACTCCGCTTGGAATAATGACTCAGTAAAGAGAGCTGCCACTAAAGGTTCTGGTGTTGTTAGTGTGAATAATGGTAAGAAGAGAAAGAGTGAAAGTGCTTCGGATATCTACAAGGAAGAAATGAAGTCTGGTAAGAAGGGTAAGAAGAGTAAGAAAGGTGCAAAAAAATAAAAAGATGCCAAATAATAATATAGATTTGTGTATTTGTATAAACAAAAAGATAAAAAAACGTTCTAACAATTATAAATTATCTATTATGTAGTTTAGTACAGCGGTAACCAGGATTTTTAAATTAACCGAATCATCATTCTGGAAAGCGACAATTCCATGTTGTTTAGCAAATTCATTTAAAGTACCACCATTTAACTTAATTTGCTCTTCATCTTCCTCAAAAATGCATTTATTAAACTTATAGTAATTAGGCCAAACGAAGTCTTCAAAATATAAAGGTGGATCAACCCAAACACCAGCATCAATAGTATATTCCCTAACACTTCTTCTCTTTCTTAAAGTATCATAAGAAGTTTTGAAAAATAGTTTAAGATCAAGCGAGTCCAATAGCTCAACATCATGATACATCAAAATCCCATCTAGGAAAATAAACTTGTGATCTTTCAATAACTTTTCTTTATGTGAATTGATCAATTCCTTAAATTCTTGTGTCTCTTCCGAAGCCAGTTTACTTTGGATGATATCATCACTTGATTGGGTTTCTTTAGTTGCAACTTCAAGACATTCATTTGCTTTCAGTTTCAACAACGTTTCTTTGAATCTGGTCATATCAAAAGCATCTGGACAGTCCCAGTTTTGGTCCTTTAATTCCTTATCAAAAGGGATTTGCTCATCCGGTAGATAGAAGTCATCTTGATGTATTAATTGTGAGTTTGGTAGTAACGAGGTAAGAATCTTAGAAACTGTGGTCTTTCCCGAAGATGAAGCACCACTTAGTCCTATCAAGGTAACCTTTGTCATACTATACGTGGTATTCTATGCTATAAACTTTGCTGCTTAGTCATAGTACAAGTTAAGAGATCTGAATCTCTGATAGCGGAGCGGCCATCCAGCGATAAATTACTTTTTTGAGCAAAGTTATATACAGAGCACACTGGTCACTACTGCTCTTCTCCTAAGCCATATAAACACACCCATTAACTACCTTTATCTCACATAATATGTCATCTGGAGAAGTCATTAATGCAAATCCAACTGTGTTGGATGCTTCCCAGCTTCCAACAAGAGAAGAGTTAGGCACTGCAACTTCCAAATCACAAAGCTTAGGTAAGCAAGAAGAGCTCAGCTATTACGACCAACTTTATCAATTTACATTGTTAAACTCTGACCTAATATCTGATAGTAGAAAATATCTGGATTTTACATTACCTCAGCTACCCTCTGATGACGATATGCTGTTAATTTCAACCAATTTTCAAGATGCATCACTGAGCAAAGCAAATTCAGCAACAGCCGGACAAGATGAAGAAGCTATTGACGCACAAGAAATTTACGATCTCATATCAACTATTTCTGATCCAGAACATCCTTTAACGTTAGGTCAATTGGCTGTTGTAAATTTAAATGATATCAAAATCCAAAATAATCCAGATCATGACCAAATAAGTGAGATTATTATTTACATAACTCCTACCATTACACATTGTTCCTTGGCGACTTTGATCGGGCTAGGGATTAAAGTTCGATTAGAAAGATGCTTGCCTAAACGTTTCCGTGTTACCATATTACTGAAAGAAGGATCGCACCAAAGTGAGAACCAAGTGAACAAACAGTTAAATGATAAAGAAAGGGTCAGTGCAGCTTGTGAGAATGAGCAATTGTTGAAAGTTATTGGACATATGCTTAGTACCTGTCAATAACTGCCAGTAGTTTAATACAATGTATAATGTATACTTTATTATTTAAGTTAAGTTAAATGAATTGAAGTAAGTTAAGGTAAACTGGGGAACTGGGGAACTGGTGAACTGGTAACTCAGTATGAGCCAAAGGACGACCCGTCGACCGACTCCCTCGCCACCCAAAAAAATTTTCGCCAACTCGAAACTCGGATTGGCCAAACACTTATATGGAGAAGGTAGTTTCTATACGTCGGAGACCACCCTTTAGACCTGGGAAGCCTACTTCATACCTATACATTCCAATATAATTCAAAATGGTCACTTTAACTAGAGTCGATGATGATGAACCAGTTATTTCAGAACAAACTGAGCAAGACGAACTAGATCAACAGTTAGCTCAAGTTGCAGCAGACTTGATCAAAGCTGAGGAAGAAGACGACGAAGAAGTCTCTGAAGATGAAGAATCAGATTTAGAAGATGATTTTGATGAAAATGAAACCTTCATGGAAAGAATCGAAGCATTGAAAGATATAATTTCTCCTGAACAAAGATCATCTTTAATAAGCACATATAGAACCTCTACTTCATTGGTTCAACAATCATTATTGAAGTTAGGCTCTGGTTTATGGATTCTTGGTACTTCCATTATGTTATTAGGTGTTCCTCTTGGTATTGCTGTCATTGGTGAACAACAATTGATGGAAATGGAAAATCAAATGAACTTACAACAATCTTCAAATGATTTATTAAGTGCAGCTACTGAAGAACCAAAGGCTTAATTTAAATTAATTTAATTTGGGTATGATTGATTAACTAAAACAAAATAAATATTGCCTATGTAAATGTTTAGCTATGCTACGTTGGAATACTCTTCCTCTTTTTGTAATGATGTTCTTTTTTTTTATTCTTTTGTATATACACAACTTCTAACACGGTTACCTCTTTCTGATGAAGAATATAAAAGTAATGGATTAAGATAAGATGTGTTTGGTTATCTATAAACAGTATATATATTAAAAAAAAGGGGGGGACACAAAAAGAAATCGGTATAATTAGAAATTAAAGAACGTACATACACATATAAAATGGGATGAAAGAGAAAGAAAACTCATATACCTATGAAATTATATTGATACGAGATGAGACTGATAACATTAGGAACAATCAAAAATCAATCTCTCTAATAGAAAGTGTTAACTAAAAGACCTTTTGGTGTTTAATAGTTAACGCGTAGATATCCAAGTAAGCAGTGATATCAGAGATGATTTCAATGATAAAGACAGAATGAATACCAACAGTTAATCCCAGGCCAGTGTAAACCACCAATTGTAGGGCTTCTTCGTAATCAAAACTGTAAATTGAAGTAAGGATCCAAATTGAAACGAGTTGTAAAACTGGGGTAAACATTGGGAAATTTAACATTGGGAAATCTTGTTTAGTTAAATGACCAATAATAATTCTACCAACTGTAAAAGCGATAGTGGAGCCAATACTGAACATCATTTGAGTAGTGTAAGAAGTTAAAACAGCAGGGTGTAAGAATAACATTAAGAAAACGGTAGCATAATATGCAAAGAAAGGGGCTAAAGTTTTGGTAGTATTTGCCTTTTGTTTAGTAACTTTCAAAAGCTGATCGACATTTCTTTTAGCAGAATAAACATTGAATAAAAGAATAATACCACCAATGGTCACTAAAATAAAAGTTGAATCAAATCCAAATATTTCAAGTTTCCACACCGCTTCCTGTCCAAACAATCCTGTGGCAATGAATAAAACAATTAACATTGTAATACCTTCAACTGGGCCACTGAACTCACTTAAGAATAATTTATGAGTATAATATTCTTCCCAAGTTGATAGATAAAAGTTGGTCAAACTTGCAAATTGGGACAAGTAAACTAACCAGGATTTACCAATACCGGACACAGAAGCATATAAGAAAACAGATAATGTGGTATTAATTGCGTCGATACAATGATCAAATAATTCACCTAAAGGACCAGATTGCTGAGTCTTTCTAGCATGCATACCATCGCAAGCATCAAAAGTTTGATATAAAAACATGGAAAGGGCATAAATGTAATAGCAAACAGCAGGAGATGGTTTATTAAAGTCGGGATCAAAATAGAAAACCAGCAAATCTGAAATAATAATAAACAGTAAACCTAGTAAGGTCACTAAGTTTGGAGCCATCCATAATGGGAAGATATTTTCGAATTTAATCCAAAACTTCTTTAACACAAATTTAGTCAACAATGAGCGATCTTCTGATTGATACCTATGCCAAAATGAAAAGGTTGTTAGTAAAGGCCAACAGAAAAACAGAAAATTTCAGCAGGTTGCAAGGTGAAAAAAGAGTGGAAAAGCATGAACACGTACTTGTATTCTTTCAAAAATTTTAAATTCTCGACTGGAAGGAAATAACCCATTGTTGAATACCAGGAAAATAGCTTTGGAGGACGGGACAGAGAGTCTGGCACACACAGTCAGAAGAAACAAGAAGGTAGAGAAAGATAAAAAACTCATTTGTTGATTTTGTTGAAAAAGAGAACTAGGTGGTTGAGCCGCAACGTCCCTATAAAAGCGCACGTGAAATTCAATTAATTTCTATACGACCTAGATTAATTACTGAAAAGCAGTTCATATAACAAAGCCTGTTGAGGACCCATAATAAATTATACAATGCAAGAAAAGCAGAAAAAGAGATTATACACATAAAACACCTTTTATAACCGAAAAGATATGATAAAAATAATAAAAAAAGAGTAGTAACATTAAGCAAACAAGAAACACCAAAAGCTTCACAATTTGGAAAACAATAACTGAATATATCCCAAGTTGCTCAAATCGGTGTTCTCTTCGATAGGAATTCATAAGTATTAATAATATATTTTTCGAATAACACGAGTTGAGCGTGAAATTCACATTAAAACGACAGTTGGAGAAAAAAAAAGTAGAGAAATCATTTGAAGTTGTCTATAGTCTAATTGAAGAGTTAAATGATTTAGAAGGTTAACTTCTTTGGTTGTTCCCAAGTGTTGGCTTGGTTGGTGAAGTGACCATAAGAAGCAGTCTTGAAGTAAATAGGTCTAGCTAAGTCTAATTCCTTGACCAAGACACCTGGTCTCAAGTCAAAGTTCTTTCTAATGATGGCAACTAATTCATCAGAAGAGTACTTAGAAGTACCATAACTATCAACGTGAATAGATAATGGCTCAGCAACACCAATAGCGTATGAGAATTGAACTAAAGCTCTTCTAGCTAATTTAGCATTAACTAAAGATTTAGCAACCCATCTAGCAGCATAAGCAGCAGATCTATCGACCTTGGAGAAATCCTTACCAGAGAAGGCACCACCACCGTGGGCACCCCAACCACCGTAAGTATCAACAATAATCTTTCTACCAGTTAAACCGGCATCACCATGAGGACCACCAATAACGAATCTACCAGATGGTTGAATGTGGTAAATGGTCTTGTCATCTAATAAATGTTCTGGGATGACCTTCTTAACAATGTGTTCGGTTAATTCACTTCTGATGTCAGCAGTAGAGATAGAATCAGCATGTTGAGCAGAGATGACAACGGTATCAACTCTTAATGGAATAACAGCACCACCATCATTCTTGTATTCAACGGTAACTTGAGTCTTAGTATCAGGTCTTAACCATGGTAAAGCACCTGATCTTCTAGCATCAGCCATAGCAGCGTTTAATTTATGGGCTAATAAGATGGTTAGTGGCAATTTTTCATCAGTTTCATCGGTAGCATAACCAAACATGATACCTTGATCACCAGCACCTAAATCTTCTAAAGCCTTTTCATAATGTAAACCTTGGGCAATATCTGGAGATTGTTGTTCAATGGCAACTAAAACATTACAAGTCTTGTAATCAAAACCTTTTTCAGAGTCATCGTAACCAATGTGCTTGATGGTATCCCTGATAATTTTTTGGTAATCTAAGTTGGCCTTGGTGGTAATTTCACCGAAAACCATAATCATACCAGTTTTAGCAGCGGTTTCACAAGCAACCTTGGATAATGGATCGACAGATAAACAAGCGTCTAAGATAGCATCAGAGACTTGATCACAGATCTTATCTGGGTGACCTTCACCAACGGATTCAGAACTATAATAGGAATAGAAGACATTTTGTTAGTAAGGTGAGTCATTAGAAATGAAGTTGAAAATCCGTTATCTCGATAAATTTTTGGTCTCGTTAATTAAACGAAGAAAATTTTCCAAAAAAAACCAAAATACCAGAAAACAGAGGCAAACGGAATGTAAGCAGACATACGTAAAGAAGAAATGTTCAGCAGACATTGTATAGGGATTGGCTAAATGTAGATATCTAGACTATGTAGTGGAGAGAAGGAAAAGCAAAAAAGGGTCATCAGAAGGAAGGCAGAAACTAAACGAGAAAACTGGCATTTGCAAGATACTTAAATACTTTTGCTGATACGCGCACGTTGAAAAGATTGATTGAAAAATGAAAATTGTTGGACTTTTCTTTTTGGCTTTACGTTTCTGGCCACACGTCTGTGCAGCTTGCTAATAGTCAATTGGCAGCCAGTCTGATATATCAAAGTTGTGCCTGGTCAAGATTACTTTGATGTCCTTTACTGTGTTTTCGTGGAAAACTAGTACTGGGAAAACTGGGCCAATGAGAAGAGCCACAATTTGGTCTAGAATCCGACCTCTCGTCGCGTCGATTCACACACGTAGTAGCGCATGTGAACCGATCCTGAGCTTCAACAATTATCAATTATCAGTCAATTTCACAAATCGTAAAATTGGCCCACATGGAGCCCACGTCTCAATTGATAGAGGTTAGTTGGGATTACCCTTGAATCATCTTTGCATGTGAACGTGAATCAGATTAATTAGTTTGATTTGGTTTTCTTTAATTATAACACCTTGTAAACGAGGATTGCGTGCTCGGGTGTGACCCGCCGACTGGCTGATCATGAGCGTAAGCTGGCTATTCCACAGTTTTCAGGGAAACCATATGAAGAATAAAGGATAACTCAACTAATTTTATAAGTGCGTGGTAGACCAGCTTATGTTTTCTAAACAAGAGATCATGTTTAAATCTTTAGCTGTCCAGTAATTAGGGGAGCCACAGTTCCCCAACGATCACAAAGACAAATCTGGAAATTTCCCAGATCTCCCACCGCGGACTTTTCACACATGGCAAGGCGGTGCAGCTGACCCGTTAACGGAATTAAATTAAAATGATATACATTGAATTAAAGGGACAAAGCTAGGGTTATAATACAAAAAATGATACACAAGGAATGAATAACATTAAATAAAAAGAGAAAAACAAAATAAATTAAAAAAATATAACAGATGAAAGAAAACAGAAGGAGATCAAAAATCACAAAACAAAAAAGGCATTAAACTAACAATCATAACAAGGAAACAGGGCTCATTTCTTTGGTTTCTTCCAATAATATTGTTTATGTGTTTTTCTACAACTTCTTAAATGTGAAGCAGAACCTTTCAAATCGACAACTAATCTAGCTCTTTCTGTATCTTCATCATCTTCAGGAATATAATAATACTGTTCATCCAAAGGTTTGCCTGCTGCATCTTTACCGGTTCTTTCAATAACTCCAATACATTTGACTGTTTTCAAAACACATCTAACTTGATATTTATTGTATTTATTTTCTTGGATTGCCGTTAACACAATTAAATCACTCAATGGTGTCTGTTGGTTTCTTGAATATGCTAAATGATTGATTAAAACTCTTTTAACTTCTTCTAAATTGTCCAAATTCTTAGTGATTTCTTGTAGTATATCTTCTGACAATTCTTGAATTTCAGCAAACTCATCCTTCTTCTTAGGTTTAGACTCTTTGTGAACAACGTGATGACTCTGATGAGGATGAGGATGAGGATGGCCATCATTAATATTATTATTTTCGCCTAATAAATGTTGTTGATCTTCAGTTTTAACGTAAGATGATTTTGGTGGTCTGCCTCTTGGTCTCTTGTTTAATTGATTATCAGACATCTTGGATAAAATAACTTTGTTAATAGCTTCAACTGATGCTTCTCGGGATGTTTGTGGTTCAACTGATGATGGCCTAGATTTAGAACGTAAAGGTGGTTCTAATGATGACCCTCTAGATGTTGATTTAGAAATTGATGGTTGTCTGGAAGCAGTGTTGTCTGACTTTAGTGCTGGCTGTCTGGAAGCAGAATTAGATGAGTTTAATGATGGTTGTTTGGAAGCAGGATTGGATGACTTTAGTGATGATTGTCTGGAAGCAGGATTGGATGAGTTTAATGATGATTGTCTGGAAGCAGGATTGGATGAGTTTAATGATGGCAATTTAGAAACAGACTTTGGTGAATTTAATGATGGTTGATCGGAAACAGGGTTGGATGACTTTAGTGATGATTGTCTGGAAGCAGGATTGGATGAGTTTAATGATGGCAATTTAGAAACAGGCTTTGGTGAGTTTAATGATGATTGTTTGGAAGCAGGATTGGATGACTTTAGTGATGATTGTCTGGAAGCAGGTTTTGGTAGGTTTAATGAGGGTTGCTTAGAAGCGGGCTTAGCCAATGATAAAGATCCTATATTGGAAACTAGTTTCACTGAACTTGAATATGGTGATTTGGAAGAGCGTTTAGCAGAATCTTTTAACTGAGCTGGCTGAGAATTATTTGTTGGAATTTCAACAGTTTTGGTGTTATCATCCTTAGCAGTTGCAACAGAAAGAGAAAAGGGAATCAATGGAGATGATGATGATTCTTTCACATTAATTAGTGCTTCTTCCGAAACAGGTGATGAGTTAATGGCATCCTTATCAAATCCTAAAATTGGAGAGGATGGTGGAATAGCTAAACGATCTAAGCTACCAGATTCACGAATAGGAGATGAAGGTAGCATATTTCCTCCAGAAGTATTAACAGCACGTAATGGGGACTCATTTGATTTCGGAACAGTGGCAGTTGTCACTGGCTTAGTAATTTCATCTCCTTCAGCTGATTCTTTCATCTTTTCGTCACTGAAACGCAATCTAACTAATTCACCTTTAAAATCTAAAATTGTATCTTCAATTAATGACATTCTAAAAGTCTCTCCTTGGAAAACGCAAAAGTTAGTGAAAGACTGATGTCTTGATAGAATTCTTCTTGGTGGAGCAACAGCTTTTGGTTTACCAAAAATTTCATCTTCAGTATCAGAACCCTCTAGTAAATGTTCAGGTTCATTTGAATCTTCGGGTCTGGGTAAAATTAGATACACTTTCTTATTATCATCCAATTTATGAACGTCGATAGCTGATGGGATTGTAACGTTAATACCATTATGACCAAGGCATCTTAAAGAGACTAATTTTTCATCTTCCAAATAAGTGATTTGGCAATGAATTCTAGAAATAGCTTTATTTGAAGCGCCAATAGGATATTGATTCAGCTTACTAGATCTACCTATACCAATGACTGAAGAATCCAACGGAATTCTAATTGCTTTAATGGCATCTAATGGAGACACGATTTGAACCCTTCTTTTCTTGGAAATTCTTGGTGGTGAAGAAGTAACAGAATTGGATGAAATAATTGAAGTTTTATTCAGATCCAGATTGAAATTGACTTTTTTTCTCAAATCATCGCTTTGTTTTTGCTCTGGTGTGGTGGTGATTGTAGCGGCTAGAACCTTTCTAACAGGAGTTTCAAAAATGTTAGTTGAAAGTGGTATTTGTTTAACCGGAGATGAAGGTGCAACATCATCTGAAGGCAGTGAACCAATTGAAGAAGAAGGATTAGGAGTAGGATAATCAAAGGATTGAGTAGAAGATTTAAAAGGTCTGTACTTCTCGTATTTGAATCTGTTCGCCTCATCTGAAAGGGAACCGAGCAGAGGTGAAGAAGGGGGATATGGATTTGACTCTGTGTGATTAGACATGACTTGAAGATTGGCCTCTAGTAAGAGTAAGTCTGAACTATGAATAAATAAAAAGGCTATCAAGAAAAGACAAAAGTAAGAAGACGCTAGTTACGTGTGCCAGGCAGAACCAATTCAGTTTTCACGGTGTAAGGTCACAGGGAGCGTGTCTAACGCTTGTAGAGCGTGTCAAGTGTAAACAACGAGCGTGTCTGTGGCGGGGAAAGAGCGCGTTATGGCCGATCGACGGGCCGACTGCTAAGAAAATCAGGGGTTATAACCCTCTATTTTGGCACGTGTAACATTAAAAACAGTCCCATGCACGTGATTGAAAACGCGCCGCCCATTGGCTGGGTGAACAGCTGAGAATTGTCTTGAGCCTCTCGCTGTTGGTAGAGTGGGTCTTGCGCTGGAAAATTTTAAGCATATACCAGTCTTGAACCACCTATTAGCAGGCACATCTGAAAGTATTATAAAGACACATAAACATCTATATATAATTCACCATGAGTAGTAAGTACAGACTACTTAAATCAATAACACAGCAAAATCAGTGTTTTCAAGTCTACTATTTATGAAATTACAGAAATATTTAAGAAACAAGTAAATGATTTATCAAAAACTGAAAGACATTTAATAGACAACATCATCCAGAATAATTTATAGATAGCATCTTTAATTTAGGCAGCAGCAAGCATTTTTTTCATGTCACTACTATTTAGTGAAAAAGAATTGAAAAGGATTTGTTATTGGCAATATCATTGAGTGGAGAAGGCAAATTTTTACCATTGGACTTCAAAAATACAGCACATCAGTTCCCCTTCCATACTCTCTGGCCAACAAAATTCTGATTGACATACCTATATATATTTCAAGGTGATGGTTCAAGAGCCAATATAAGATGATTGATCGTTCTTGACCAATGTTATAGCTACCAACTTTCAGCAATATTTTATTTCATTATTTCGTTTGAAGATAGCCAACTGACTTTATAACTTGATAAACACTGTTTTGAAAATCAAAGAATTTGAATTAAAGAAGCATAAGTTACTAACTGATTTTTTCTTTTAATTTTTTTATTATAGAGGGTACTCCATCTTTCGGTAAAAGACACAACAAATCTCATACTTTATGTAACAGATGTGGTAAGAGATCATTCCACATCCAAAAGAAGACCTGTGCTTCTTGTGGTTACCCAGCTGCTAAGTTAAGATCCCACAACTGGGCTTTAAAGGCTAAGAGAAGAAGAACTACTGGTACCGGTAGAATGCAATACTTAAAGCACGTTTCAAGAAGATTCAAGAACGGTTTCCAAACTCAAGCTTAAGTCTGTTTAAATTTGGTCTAACTTTTAATTGTATAAAACTTCATTCAAATGTGTTATTATATATAGATCACTTTTCAAAAAGATTTATTACTGGTTTATTGCTTTCTGCTACATACATAGTCTTACTAATTAATGAGATTTCACAAAAAAAAATAAAAATCATGTTCACTTGTAGTTTTCGTCCGCAGAAAATCATATTGTAATTTTAATATTTCATAAACCAAATTATTTAGTACAACTTAAACAATATATGCACAATTTAGTGGATCATTTCAACATCATCGGAATCATGGGGGATGTCATAATTGATACTATAATGTAATGCATCAGCTTCATCACCGGTGATGCACTGAGCAATTACGTCTCTTGCTAGATCAATAGTCTCATCATCATAATTAATTTCAATCCCATTACTTAACCCAATTTCGATATCAACGAATTCATTTGAATTCTGAATATCGTCATCCGAATATCTATAGGTGTAATCAAAGTTGGGCGTATTTGATGTTAGTTCAAATGATGATGAATCATTAAATATTGGAAACTTAAAATGATCTTGTAATCTTAATTTCATTATCAATTCTGCACTTAGACTCTTGATGTTATCTGCAGATATACGCAATAAAGAGATAACCATTTCTCTTAATGTAAATGTATTTAACTGATTTATGTTAATATCGTACTCACTTGACTCTAATAAGTAATGAATCAGTTTGACAGTTAATTTAATGCATGAAAGTCTTAGTGAAACAGTGGGTGCTCTGGCTGAATTCAATATTAATTCTTGTTGAATTCCAAGATTTGAAACTATAGAATTCATGAAATTATTTAAAGTCTCGGACTTTATTGATTTATTTGGATTCAATGTGAAATAAATTTCAAATAACTGTAATATTTTATACTGTAAAGTGACTATTTGAATTTTCTGTTTAAGCTTATTATTAGACTCAATTACAGGACTTAGCGTTAGTTCTCTATATAAGTCAAATGATTGTGGAACAGGAAATGACGACGGTGTATCAGGTATTAAACATTCAAGAAGTTTAAAGTGACTGTTTGATCCCAAAGTTCTATTTAATCCATAAATATTCAATGCAATACTTGAACTCCAATCAGTAGTATCTATTAGTGTAATTAGTTTCTGTAATAAATCATGTAAGGCAATGCTTAGTTTGCCAGTTGGACCCCTCTGGTTAGCATTATTTAGAGCAAATCGTTTGTCTTCATCAACAGAATTAATTAGGTTTCCAACCATACTGATTAAAAACTCAATTGGAGTCCTAATTGATAAACAATTGTTAATAAGTTCTTTTGGTATTATTGACCAAATATGGGTTCTATAATCAGGATTGAAAGTTCCTAAGTAAGTGGCTAAATTAACCAAACTTTCTAAGATACTAACACAGTGAACAACAATAATAGTTTCGAGAATTTTCACATGCATCGTCTTTTCAATCAGATCAAAATTAGGTTCATCTTGAGGATCACTCGATATTTCACCCCTTGTGTCTACATAAACAGCTTCTTGTCTTAAGATAGATGGATACTGCAGTAAAATGAGACAGATTCTATCCGTTGTATAAGTTAATAATTCATCACTGACAGCTTTAGGTTTATAATTAAGAGTAAAATGAATTAATGATAACAGAAATGGAATAGGTAATAATTGTTCATCTTTAGATTCACTACCAAGAACTTTCCAGATATAAGTCAACAGTATATCAATAAAATCATAAATCAATAAATCTATTCTGTTTCTTTTTTCAAATTTTATAAGATAGTTAATAATTGAAGTTTTAAAACTTTCTTGATCTTTTAATATTATGAAATTTTTGTAAGAAAAGTCAATACTTGAGTTAATATTTGAAAGAAACTGCAGTGTTGTTATTGAGGCACCTGGTATCACGTGAGCATTTATATTTTCTAAAAACAAGTTTTTTTCATCCTGATAGACAGTTGCTTGTGCCATTATAGCAACTTTCGTGTTTGTAATCGGAAGAGGTTTATTCAGCTGTGTAGGATCATCGGTTGTTGGCGGGGTTACCGTTACTGCTGTTGGGTTTGTTTTCATTTCATTAGCTGATGTATCAATAGACGTATTTGAAGTTTCATAAGCACCAGAAGAAGCATCATCATGAATTTTTCTTTTCTTATTTTGGTGATATCTATTATTCATATTTCTATTATCTGTTTCAAGAAAATAGTAGTCTTCTTTAGCTTTTGAAATGCTATCGTTCAGTGACTGTATTCTTTGATCTTTCTCGTTCAATAGATGTTCAAATTTATCTTTCATTTTCTTTTGCTCTTCCATCTGTTTTCTTGATAGTTCTTTCAATTGTGATCTTAAGATTGCATTTTCTCCTTGTAAAGTTCGTAAATCTAAGGGCGATCGTTGTTGTGTTGAAGAAGAAGTATTTCGTGGTTGAATTGTTTTTTGTGTAATCACATTATTAGCTTGTTGTATACGCTTTTGAGCCAGTAAAGTTCTGGGGAGTAAATCCTGGTTTTGAATCCCCTGATATTGAGGTTGATGTGGTGTTAAATACTGTTGTGTTTGATTTATTTGTTGTGTTGATCTGATCTTGTTTGCATTGGATAGAACCTCGTCAAGATCGACATCATCATCAAAGAAATCGTTAGACTCATCACTGGACATCTGAATAATCTATTAATCTTGTAGCCTGTTATTTTATTTGGAATATGGTGTGTTCCTTCCCATTTGCCACCTCATCTGTTCTATTCCTTCTTGTGCATCAGGGCAAGAATATCCACATCAAATTTAACCTCACGCGTGTGGGTCCCCGTTTCTATTCCCGGGCTGTGCACTGTAGGAAGCTTCCTGGAAAAATTTTTGGAACCTTAATAATGATCGATAAAGAAAAGCTTCATAGTCCATTGGGGTATGACTGAACAGCAACTAGCCCAGCCCCTTCTCGTATACTCCGTTACTCTATTACAATGGTTACCGATTCTAAAGAAAGAGAGGCTATCAACGCCTCCAAGCACAAAAGATCTGTTCCAACAGCATCTTTGGTTCCAGTTCAGCCAACTGCATTAAGCTCAAAAGACAAAACCACAAAGAGATTAATCGTGGTTTTATCGCATGCATGCCTAGAAACACATAGAATGACAACTGGTGCCGGACCAGGAAATGATAAATATGCATTATTAAACTGTGATGATCATCAAGGGTTACTAAGAAAAATGGGTAGAGATATTTCAGATGCAAGACCGGATATTACACATCAATGTCTTTTAACATTATTAGATTCTCCAATTAATAAAGCAGGCAAGTTACAAGTTTATATTCAAACAGCTAAAGGTGTGTTGATCGAAGTCAATCCTTCAGTTCGTATACCAAGAACTTTCAAAAGATTTTCAGGGTTAATGGTTCAATTATTACATAAATTATCAATCAGATCAGTGAATTCAGAAGAAAAATTATTAAAAGTTATTAAGAATCCAATTACGGATCATTTACCTACTAAATGCCGTAAGATTACACTTTCGTTTGATGCTCCAGTGATCAGAGTTCAAGATTACATCACTAAGTTAGATGATGACGAAAGCATTTGCGTTTTTGTTGGTGCTATGGCTAGAGGTAAGGATACTTTCGCTGATGAATATGTGGATGAAAAGATTGGTTTATCTGAATATCCACTTTCTGCTTCTGTTGCCTGTAGTAAGTTCTGTCACGGTGCTGAAGATGCCTGGGGGATTATGTGAAGTGTTTAGAGGAGCTAACCTAAACTAATTACTATAGTTTTTGCATGAGTTCAAGCATTAATTTTTTTGGGATTGTGTTTACAGTTGATATATATAATTTTCTTTCATTCTTTTTTACGTTTCTGTATTATACGTTAATTTTCTTTAATAAATGAATAAATCATATGTCGATTAATCTCTTGGTGGGTCTTGTGACTATTGATCCGCCACTTTACTTGGTAATTCTCAACGCGCACGACAAACAAAAGCGTGCTTTCAACAAGAGGGAGCATTGGAAGCCAACTATAAATGAGGACATCCTTATTTAAGAACTTCTTTCACATCACTTGTTCCTTTTCTCTTTTTCCTTCTTGGAAGATTAGATCTTTGCATATCTCCTTTTAAGTTTACTATTCCACATTAGTTGCTAACTGCTACCACTCACTACTAAGTTCAACGACTTTTCAAAACAACAATATGCCAATCTTCGAAGCTCCAGCAGTCTATGTTCAAAGTTCAGTTATTTCTGTTGCTACTTACTTTATTCAACATGCTTACATGAGAGAACGTATTGATTACCACTCAACAGATGCCAATTTTATTCCTTTAAAGCCAACTAAAGCCTTTTATGTTAGACGTGACAACAAGAACAGACAAAAGTTAGTTAACGTGTTTGATCAAGATGGTAAGAAAGTTTACACTATTCAACGTGAATCGGCCAGTAATCCAGTTTGGTCCTTACTTACTTATCCAAGCAGAAGAGAAATTGCTTCAATTAGAGCTGGTTACTTTTTAAAATCTATTGATTTCCATAATAAGCCAGGTTTACAACATAGACAGATTAATGCTGAATCCGGTCATCAAGGTAGATTGAAGACATTTTATTTGAATGATGGTCACAAATATGGTTGGACTAGAGGTACCAAATATTTAGAAAAGTTTACTAATCCAGGTGGTAATGATGAAGAAACAAGAGAAAGAGTTGCAAAAGTTAGATTATTAAGACAATGGAAATTTGATTATGAATTATTAGTTGATGATGAAAAAGTTGATCCGGAAATTGCTTTAGCTACTGCATTTATTCCAATGATGTCTTTCTGGGGTGTTGGTGATATTACTGAGACTGTCGGTCCTACTAAATTAGAGGAAAAACTATCTCCGGTTGAAGAAGTTAAAGCCGTTGAACCAATAGTTGTTGAAGCTCAAAAGGAAAATGTTAAAGTTGCTCCAGGTGTCACTTTAGTTGTTGATTCTACTGAAGATACTGATTTGATAATTGAAAAGGCTTAATTATGTTGATCCTTTAGGATTGGTTAATGTTTAACAGAAACTTGTTGCATAGAACTGTAGTTACTCTTTGTTCGTCCTTATTTCTCTTCTGTTGTTTTTCAAAAGTTGAAAATCTTTCTTATACTTAGTAATTCGTTCTTTCATTTATATGTTTTTTTTAAAAAATATAGGTTACACTTTAATGAGGTATATTTCAGAATCTTCAGATGGATGAAGGATTAATTATTAGTTTAAGTTGGTAACTAGTATGCAGACTAGCGCCGGGCAAAGCAATTCAAGTATGACTCCGATGATTCAATCAACTTCCTGTAATTACTTTGTGGATCTCCTATATTTAGACTTTGGCCTACTAGCTGGCTGATTAATTACAGCGTAGTCAATCCGACAAAGCTGAAAAAGTGGGTCGATCGATAAAATGCTATGCCCGTACTTTTGAAATTTGAAACCGGTGGGGTAAATAAGGGACCTTTTCAACCATACTTTAGCACAGAGATTACCGTGCGTGTTCCGCGCTTAATACTAACGATGATATAGATCTGGGACTATGTGTGTATTTTGTGGGATATTGGAGTTAAGGGTGACGACCTTCTCTATGACCTTTAAATTGATCATGTATTTGTCCATCCTTTAATTAGGTGCGTGTGTGTGGAAAAGGTATGCTTGCTTGTGGTTCGAGCCGGGAGCGCATAGAATATTGTGGGATGATCTTTGTTTTACAAAACTGTATAACACTTTGCTGAAGTACTACCGAGCCGATATCTATACAATACAAGCTAGACTAAGTAGGTCGGTGCTGCTTTTGCTGAGTAGCGGCTAACTAGCTGACCTGATGGGATCTACCAGCCAACCATAAATGCCACAAATTGACTTGACCAGATTCTCTTGTTTTGGTACATCCTTTTCTTAGCAATCGGAGTGTACTAGCTGTCAGCCTGGCTGCTACTATCCTTCCCATATGATTGTTGATACATATTTCTTTTGCAATTGAATTAGCTAAACAAAAGGTGGAGAAGAAGATAAAAGATATGAAGCGTATCTACACAGCGCTCAGATTTGACAGAGCTTCGAGAACACAGCTAGTAGCTATGGAAGATACGTGAATGGATTGCTGTTCGAGCGTCCTCGATATGAGTTTCTTTTGTTTGGTAATGATAAAGGATAATGACCTCATATGTGATCATTCCACTTGAAATCTTAATTAAGATTTCTGGATTGCACCAAGTTAAAATTGAATCACAGGGGCCTCAGGAAAGCCATTCGTACGCACCTCTTAACTATCCGCTCACCTTTTAAGTTTTAACTTTACAGGAATCTGCGGTTTCTTTCCTATAATCTTGGGACATGTTCCTTCGCTTGGTCAAAATACATAGGAACCCGATCCGGAGTGCTTTGCAAGATATTGTGCCTTCACCTGGAAGTGGATATGAGCCGTTTCGACGGTATCCCGGGATTAAGAGTTAGGTCCTGCAAGTGTGTGTAGGATAAATTTAGGAATGAATTATCAATAATATGAAAAAATCAGAGAAGTCTGATGGGTACTAATTACCCCAGAATCAGAGGGAATCAGACAGATAAGCGCTGGCTCTAGCCTCACCTCACATTATGATTCCGAGCTGCATGGCTTCCCCGCAAACACCCCTTGTTATTGCTCTGGGCCACTTCACTTTCTTTTCGTTATCAGTGTGCACATCGGTGAAACAATAACGATGATGGGGATGGCATGTAATGGGGATGATGAGAAGTATAGCCCTTGCAGCAAGATAGCCTAGTTGTCTAATCTAGTTCAGCTTTTTTCAAAGAGAACCTCCCGACCCCGGAAGGCACGTCCTGCGAGATTCGAAACTTGAATTTGAGCAAGTAACTTTAAACCCGATTAAATTTGCTACCCAGTTAGGACCACAGTTAAACGATATTTGCTACCTAGCAATCAGTTCTCTATGCCGGCTGCGGACAGCTTTATGATAACACCCAACTTCCTACGAGAGACTTAACTGGAATTGCAGCTAACAGAAGGAAATCCCAACCCACGTCCACATCTCGTGATCCCTATAGGCTTATATTATGCACCCAAGAGAAAACAGCCCGTGATTCAGTTCCAAGTGCAACTGAGTCATCCTGCATCCCCCGTTTCGGTCTTGCTCTGCTCATTTCTTATTTCCCCAGATATAAATTGAAGCAGATTTCTCCTTTTTTTTTTACTCCAGTTCTGTTCTTACCTTCTTTGTCCTTCAGTATAGTCTTTACTATTATATCCTACCTCTACCCGCTACTTCTTTCTGCTATCTCATATAACTACAATCCCACAATGTGTAACTCCGCTATTTGCCAACTATGTATGAAGAAATCCTGGACTGGATGTGGTGAACATATCGAACAAGTCATGAGCTCTACTTCCCCAAGCATGTGGTGTACATGCAGACACAACTTTATTGATGGTGAAGACTTGAGATTCCCTCCAATGGCAGGTACTGGTACTATGCGTTCCTTCTCTGTCTCTGGTGAAACTGGCTGTCTATTGAGAAGAGCCACTCTTGCTTCTTTAGAGCACTCAGTTATCAGTGAATCTTCTTCTGAAAATGAGATTGGCATCAAGTCTGATAATGAAGACTCCTTTACAACTGTTCCTGAACCAACTATTAAATTCAAGTTTGGCGCTTCTTCTTCAATTCCATTAAAATCCGATTCAATGAATGACTCAATCAAGGCTGAAGAGATTGCACCTGACGCTTCAGCAAGCTCCTTTAACTTCAAGCCAAACGAATTACAAGTTTAAGTCTCTTTGATGTTAACTTTATTATTCTTGATTTGATGGTTTTCATTCCGTTTTAGATTTTTATTTTTCTATCTTCTGGTGTCTGGTACATGTATGTGGGATGTGGATTCGCAACCGGTTTACTGTGTTTTGTTTTATCTTTAATTATTTCTTTTTTGCATTTTAACTTATTAATATTGGGTCAAGGGAGCTTCCTTTGTGGTCCACTCTGTATTTACTCATTACTCATATTTATTTTATTCCCACTGTTTATTCGAACTTCTTTAGTTTTCAGCATTTATAAACAATCCTCCTTTTGGCTTTGCATTATTATTACTTCTTTTCCCTTCTTTCCTCTTTTTCTCATTATTATTACTCCTATGTTTTTAAAAGCTCCCTTTTTGGTTTTTGTGTATAACATCCCTTTAATATAAAAAATTTATGGTATTAAGCTCTCTTGCTTGTTTTGTAGTTGCGTTCATCCAAATACGTGAAGTCCGGCGTCTAGCTTGACTGGGTACTGAGGTGTCGCCCAAAGTTCTAGACTCTGTGGTTTACTTCTATTTCGTATCCTACCAATTACCTTCCGTCTCCCTTAAATATATACGAGATGCGGTGTCGTTAGTTTATTGGATATAGCTGGACAGAGCTAACAGTTACAGCTTCTTTTTGACAACATTTTCGTCTCTTAATCAAAACATTCATCTCTACATACTTCCTTAGGAAGATTTCTACTTCTTTTGAATTTCTGTTCTTTCAAAATCGCTCAATCTCAAACAATTTATATTATTGATTAATCTTTCAGAGAAAGAATATTTATTTATTCAGCTATTTTGCCCTATGATTTATAATGCTTTCCTTGAATCTAGTGATTATACCTTCTAATTTTTAAAAAACCTTCCAAATGATAAACCAAATTGTGTTTAAACGTGATGTTGAAAATATTGATATACTGTGCGAATTAAAGATGACAAAGCATTTATTGATGATTGGAATTTGAGAATAATAGCATTACGTTATTATGATAAATATTGTGAACCTACTAAGCCCTAACTGATTGTACACCCGCTATGAGGGTGAAGCTTTCACATTTATGTAGGTTCAAAATTATTAATAGCAACACCAATTATCAAAGAATGAAATTGCAATATCTAACTCGATCAGAAATGTTTGCTTTCGTGAGAAAGATATAATAACTTAAATACATTATAAATATGGGATTCCAAAGATGAAACAGCAATTCAGGATTTTGAAGTAAACTTCTTACAAAATTAATCATAATTGGCAAAATCTTACATAGTTTGAAGAATTCAGACTTTTCCCATTTAGAAACACTTCAAAGTATCGATATTAGAGGTATTATCATAATTGAAGAATTATTCAACAACTTTCTAAATTCTGTTACCGATGTAAGCCTGAAAAATAGAACTTACTATGCCTTTGGTCAATTATCGTGTGATATTACCCTGCATATCTTGTGATCAAACTCCTCCAATATATATAGATCTTAACCATCTTCCCAAAGGTTACTTACTACTTAGATACCTTACAATGATTGCGTAAGCATCAGATAGTGATAAATATTGAATGGCTATTAGTTAGGGTACTTCAGTTACACATACCTTTTCGTTTTCTATTACTACGTATGAGCTGTCTTTTTAGCGTTTTGTGAAAGGATATATTAGTTTTCAGAAGTAAAACAGAAATCGCCTTCCGGGATCTCCATCAGATCATGAAGTGTACATGTATATTACCACCCTCGAGAGGATATATCGGAAAGAAAGCTTTACTAGTAGTCAATACCATTGATATGTCGACTTTCAACTTTATAATTTGAGGAGGCCATAGTGTTAACTAGTGTTTCAGCTACAAACTATTTTGTTACTATGCATAAATCGATGACGAAACTTCTGGATGGATGGAGTTGTCTTAAGGCAAATTGAGGAGTACAATTATTTGGCACAAAGGTGGAGAGTCAATCACTTAGTTGTTAATTGTTTGTTTTTTACCATATGGACTTAGGTAGTGTCTTGTAATCAAAATATTGAGCTACCCATACACCCACCAACCATACTTCAAAGTTGTAGGTGACCGATTACTCACAATTTTCGTTTGTTCGTTTACACGGTTTCTATATACGATAAACTCTTCTCTCCATTTTAATATTGGTCGTAGAGTCAAAGCCAAAGTCGTATAACCTGTAGTTTTGACTCATTCTACGCATCAGATTGTTCAAATTCAAAAAGCAGGAGACTTTTCAGTTTCCAAGAGCTCGGAGTTCTGTGGCTAACTGTCCCGGGTGCCGCTGAACCACCAACTACTCAACCACCAGATATCTACGGCGTGACGGCGCGTTGCCACCCCCGGCTGAGGAGTCAGCGAGCCGCAATGTGAGTCACCCGGCGAGAAATTACCTCATCCGGGGGCCCGATAACGAGATATGGCAGATCTCTCACATAAAAATTAATTAGTTTTCAAAACCGATGACCTTCGTGACTACATGACTCAAGCATTGCTCTCTTACTCACTGTGCCAACACTGCATATACATCAACATGGAACATCGAAGAACCACATAAACCACATCCACAAACACTGGGTGGGTTATTCACTCGGATCCCTAATGTCCCATCTGAAAATTTTATATAAATACTCCCTATTTTCCTCTATTCTTATTCCTATACGTATAAATTCTTTTTGCTGCACATCGAGTAACACTCTTGCTACCAATCAGACACTCACTTTGCACACTTTACACAGTTTCCAACCTATTCTTAAATCCTCGTCATAAATTTAAAATGAACTCAAGAATCCAAGCCGCTAACTTAACCAGATCAGAATCCACCTTTGAGTACGTTGATGCTAACGATTTCTCAGTTGATGGTAACCAGAGATACTTACACTTAGGTAATACATTGAGCGCTGCTTTTGTCATTCCAAATGTCTCCCCAATTTCTCCTGACTTTAATTCTCACAAAAGAAGAGACAGTGAGGTTTCGAACATTGCTTTCAGAGTTTAGATTAGTACGTTAGCTGATATATTTATTTCTTATGCCTTTGCTTTATCGTTTAAAAAAATCACGGTTTCAGTTCGATTGCGTACTATGTTAACGCTGAATCATATTTTATTTGATTCTTTTTATTTATGTTACAGGTTTCTAAATTTTTCGTTCATATTTGATTATTTATCTATGGTCATTCAAGTTGCACTTTTCCAGTTCTTTTTTATAAGTCCTTCTTTTTATCTTTCATATTCTTTTTAATGCATTTTCATATATTTCTTGTACGAACATTTAATTCTGTAGCTTTCAAATCTCAGTATTAGTCAAATGCCATAAATATCAAGATACACTACACTTCGTAATAAGTTATAATTAAAATTATGTTAAGGGGGTATAACATGCTGTAAAATTAGGGAATTATATAAATTAACAGTACAATAGTAAAATAATAGTACCTAATGCAATTAGAGTTTTGTTTTGTATGATCACAAATCGAATGCGTAGTTAGATTTTTGTCTTAGTTTCTTACCATATTTGACAAAAGCAACAGGACATGCAATTAAAGCAACAGAAAATAAGCCTAATAACAGCCCAGCCCAGTTTGTATGCATACCATCAAACATGTATTCAGCAAATAGTGGAAAAATACCACCGAAGGCACTCCGTAAAAAGGTGTTGGCAGCAATAGCTGATGCAGCAAATAACAAATAACTATCAACAATATAATTCATACATGGAATAAAAATACCCATTAAACCAAAACCTGTGAATAAACCTGAAATAGTTGGAACAATCCAATGAATCTTATGTGGGTAATTACCAGTCCAACAAAACCATAATAAACCGATTGGGAAGGCAACTGCACCTGCAATCATTGGAGGTAATCTGGCTTCAGGAACAACCTTACCATTATTACCTTCTAGTTTTCTAACGTAACCTTTTTCAAAGTAAATACATGCCAGACCACCTATCACTTCACCAATGATTAAACCGAAATAAGGTAATTCGGCAACACCTGGGGCCATACCGTAACCACGTTGGAAAACAATTGGATAAGCTGTTAAGAACAAATATAGCATACCATAAACGAAAGCATTATAAATACTAATTAACAACAAAATTGGCTCAGTAAATAACATTCTTATTGGTCTAGTTAAGTTCTTTTCGACAATTTCTTTAAATGATAAAGAGAATTCATCATGAGGAGCGTGAATTCCCCAATTTCCTGTTCTTCTTTTAATATCTCTAGCCTTATTAACTAATATTATTGGGTGATGGGTTTCATCAAAAAATAATGGAATCAAGATTAAAGCAGGCGATGAAACAATACCGATAACGAAGGATGGCCATCTCCAGCCAAGTCTTTCCACAATGAACGCACTCAAAAATGGAGCCATCATTGGACCCATAAAGATAGCCATTGAAAAAATAACAACAGCAGTACCTCTAGTTCTGTTACCAAACATATCAGCGAATGATGCAGGAACACAGACCATTGGTGCAGCACCTAAACAACCTGCAAAGAATCTACAAATTAAAACAGATTCTAATCTATCAGAAACGGCAACAGCAAAATTGAAAACTGTGAACATGAAAGCAGAAATTAAAATAACGTACTTTCTACCATATAACTCAGATAATGGGGCCCAAACAATTGGACCTGTTGCAAAACCAAAAACATATAATGAAATACCTAAAGTGGAAACAACATCAGCAACATGAAATAATTCAGACATAACCGGGACAGATGATGAGAAAAGAGCCGAACCAAAGGCAACACAGAAGGTAACATAACCAATAATTAAACATTGCAGAATTTTCTTATTAATTGGCCAATTATGAGGATGCAGAGGATCTTCTGGACCATCAAATGTAACGGTATACTCTTCGATATTTGGTAATAGGGCTGGATAATCTCTGCCACCACCCATACGTGGAATAGGAACACCCTCTTGATCTTTCTTTAAGGTTTCGGCATCAATAGCATCAGTGTTAGTTAAAATTCTTGAAATATTAATTGAATTCTGGGTACGAGATTCAGTTCTAACAATACCTTTATCACCATTTATTGAAGGTGCAAATTTTTCAACATCCATTTCAGCAATGGAACTTCCACTTGTACTAGTATGCAAAGAATTCATAGGAGTAACATTGTCGTTAGAGTAATGTGCTGGTTGTGGAACCGAAAGCTGATGCAATGAAGCCTCCGGGGAGAGCTCTTGGTTAGATTGGGCAGATTGAAATGATTGTGAAGTTGTCGTAGCAGTTGAGGCTATCGAATTTTGGCGATTATTCGATGTATTCATTGTGTTTATGTTGAATTCGTATATGATGTAGATACAATATGGCGAGCTATATTTACTTTTTCAAAATGTGGAAAAGAAGCATGCCTTTTATATGAGCGCTTTTTTTTCAATTAGTAATATTGAAAAATCCATTTGATGCAGATCTCGGTTTTAACAGGTAGCTCCGGAACTAACTGGTTATAGCAGGTTATTCACGCGATCGACTGCCGAGCGACGCAAGGAATCAAGGATCTCGGCAACTCAGTATGCTGGATCACTCAGCAGGCCAATTAAGGATTTCTTCGCAATCTTATTTGTATTACGGTACATATCTGAAAAAAAAAAAAAAAAACTACATTTAAAAGGGTATAACCAGGTTCATATAGCTATAACTGGCAATTAGTATATTAAGAATGAATATCAAGTCTCGGAGCAGACAATTTAATAGTCGTAAAATATGCCTGTTTCCGAATCCGATAGTATACTTGATGATGACCTTCCGGAGTAGGAGCCCAAATTTACCCAAACTCGTATATCGTTTTTTTTTTTTTTCGTTTGCAAAACGAGGCTGTGTGGACATTCGAGACGCCGAAAAGCGCATGCCCCAAGATTTTGGATCACATTTATTCCCATATCCGGTATATTCGGCATTCTCGGTAAGGATTGATTGGATTTGTAGTTCCAAGTCTTAATCTAGATCAAATGTGCCACGTTTTCTCGGAACATGAGTCATTGGGCTAGAGGTATCTCAAGAACTTTCGAGAACCTTTCGAGTAATACTTTTTGATCTATTGGCTGAACGGAATTTAATATCTGAGAGGTTTTTGATTTTATAATATAAAACCGATAGCAAGATAAGCCTAAGGTTCAATCTCCAGCCTCACTATACTGAATCAGTATGTTGCACGATCTGAAACGACTTTTTTGGCTAATCCATTATAATTCTCAAATATTCTCACAACTCAGTCCACCATTAATCCTCCTTCTTAAGGAGACAATCAAAGAAATCATTTAGGAAACAAATATAATATCGAAGTTATTGTATAGAACAAAAAATGTGGCACTGTAACAATTAAGACTAAAAAACTGAAAAACTAAAAACTAAAAAACAAAACTAAAAACAATTGAACAAATAATGCACGCTTAAAAAACCCAATTCATTATCTTTGCAAATCTACCAGGTTCAGCACCGACCTCTTGATGCTTGGCGGCATAGAAGAGACGCTCATGCTCATCAATTTCAGCTAAGTCACTCACCAAATCAGCTTCTTCTGGTTTCACAACTTTGGTTCTTTTGAAAAGTTTCCAGAATGTATATAAAACGATATCAACAAAAACCATTAGGTAATAATATAAGAATGAGTCAACGTCAAATGAAGGTAGAAAAGCCTGAGCACCAAGGAACATGATAATTATACCAAAACAAATTAAAGCAAAGATAGCTGGGTAAGGCTGGTATTTAGTAGTCCAATCCTGTAAAGGCATAGAAAATCTATCAACCCCTTGAGCTTTACAAGCTCTATAGAAGCCTAAATACGTAATCATCATGAAAAAATAGTTGAGAATCTGTCCACCGGCACATAGATTAACCATCCAATCTAAGGCAACTGTTGCTGTATCACCTAATTGCATTAATGACAAACAAGAAAATGCGACAGCCATTCCTAAACCGGCTAATGGAACACCAGAAGAGGTAGTATATGTGAAAACTTTTGGTGCAAAACCTCTTTGAGCCAAAGCAAATATAGCCCTTGAACTACAATACACATAAGATGACCCAGCACTGAAAATAAAAGGTGGAAAAAGAGAAATAAGAGTTAGTATATTTATTCGAAAATGAATTGAATTGAATTGAAAATAGCATTCAAGCCGCACAATATGGAGTGCGGCGCGCTTAACAAGATTTAGACATACCTGAAAGCTGAAGATATACAAAGCGCATTAACAATATGTGGAAGCACCTTGATCTTTAAATTGTTCATGGATATGACATAAGGACTCACATTCACTCCTGCTGCGCCTTCGGCTACAGCAGTAGCTAAGGTTGAATCATCATGTCTTAACAAGATACCAACAGACAATGAACCCAAGACGTAGAAGACACCTAGTCTATAAATGATTGATTTAAAAGCTCCAGGTAAAACTTTACGAGGATTTGCAGCTTCACCTGCCACCATTGATAAATATTCAGGAGCTGTTTGTGATTCGTTAGTATAAGTTTTAAAGTTTAAAGTCAAATTCAATATTGAAATTAAGATAACATACCAACTTCTGTGAAAACAGCCTTCATATATGCTGCCCAAAACGCTGAGGCACCAGTTCCAAGATACTCAGGGAATGCATTGTCCACTCCTTTAAAATTTCTGAAACCAAAGGCATCATGCTGAGGATTACCACCAACCATAGTAACAAAAGTGAAGAACAGTAAACCAATTGCTAATATTAATTTTCCAATAGCTAAATAAAATTCAGACTCTCCAAACCATTTAACAGCAAATATATTCAACATTAGATAGACAACCATTTGGGGGACAAAAGCAGCTGCAGGAGTATAGTCATCTCTCCAAAAATGAATCATACCATTAACAGATGTAATTTCAAAAGGAATATATAGAGAAATCATAATGTAAAAATTGTAGCCAGCAACAAACTCGAAAGCAGGGTCAACAAATCTTCCAGCGTGAGAAATAAATGGGGAATCCACGGGCAAGAAACAGACCAATTCACCAATAGATAAAGTAGCCAAATAAATAATAAATGCGTGAATTGTAAATGCAATTAAAAGATTACCACATCCACCACTGTGTAAACCTGAACCAATAGTAACGAAAAGAGCAGTTCCGATGGAACCACCCACTGCAATCAAGTTGATGTGTCTAGCTTTAAGTTTTCTTTTTGTGTGACCATGAAGTTCACCAACTTTTGACACATTTGAAACTGGATTTGTCAGAGAGTTGACTTCAATAACAGCAGCCTGTTTTTCTTCTCCACTGTATTTATCAGAAGATGACGTATTGCTATTTTTCTTAAATAACATGCTCAATATATAAGCTCAATTAGACAAATGTTAACAAAGAATAATAATTTTAAACCAGAGGAAGAGAGACCACTGGTATAAAGTGGAAATACATGAGTATTTATATAGCCCCATCCCCATGCCGACCTGTGATTAAGATTGAAAGAAGATATATGGTGGATGGATAATTGTTCTCGAAGAACAAAAAACTCTTATCGTGCATTTTTCTGTCCTCGAATCCTCGACTCGATGTTATCTTAATTTTCATGCAATAACCTCCAATCTACTTGTTCATTGATCGACCACAGTATGGCAATATATGCTCTTGATTAGATATAAATCTGAAGCTAGTGGTCCTATTTTCAACTCAAAGAAGTAAAGTGTGCTGCTTAATGCTCTATCGTAATTCCATTTGGAATATTCTTTGGGAGTCAATGCCCCATTCATAAAGAGTTTAATCATATCGATAGAGCATAGTAACGCTCGATATAGGTTAAATTAATTACAGGCACAGTTTAAGTTAGACATCAGATGTTTATTATACGTTTGGTAGGGGGACTTAAGGCATGAGAGAGGTTAGGTCGTGCTGATACAACCGACTAACCGCTAACCCATCAAGATCACTAATTAAGACTGTTTGCCTATAAACCAGTGATGCACTTAGTTTTTGGTCTTTCTATAACTGGCCTTTCCGATACACTATAATCATCTAAACACTTCAACTTGCTATTTATCTCTTCAGCATCCCACCCATTTTGGTGAATTGTTGCCTAGATTACCATATATATGTGCTTGTAGCCTTCAATGGTCAACTCACTTCAAAACGAATGTGAAAAATCCCACCCTTTTTATACAGGGTCCAGTCTGCAAGACTAGTCGGTGAACCTCGGAAGGTCGCTAAATGTAGCTTAATTGTGCTCTCTTTATATGCTTATCAGGGCAGACAAACTTATACGCCTTATCGTCTCAGATAAAGATATACATATGTATAGCCATATATAGCCAAAATAAACGCGTATACCCACACGTCGATTAAATGGATGAGGTATATCATGAAAATTACTATACCTTTAATATATAGTAATATGATCGAGATCATAAAAATGACATAGTACACCGTAGCCGCTGCTTTTTGCAATATCAGTCTACATACGGCTTTGTGGCTATAATTTGTAGACACTTACAGATTCATAGGTTTTTAGTGTACCTGAATTTTAATGGTTTCTTAATGTGGACATGAACAGCTAATCTGGTTATTTATATCTTAAATAGACTCTTACAATCAGCCCAATAAATCATTTAAGGGATATGCGCTTTTAAGAAAAAACTAGAAAGCAAGCTATTGGTCAAGCTATAGCTGGAGTACACCCTTGAACTACATGCTAAATATTAGGGATCAGGGAGATTAGAAGATTAATAAATCAATTATAGGTAATAATAAGTATCCATCCACCCACAAGTTCGGAATCCCACCTTTTGATTTAACTTTAAGTGACATATAGGAATATATTTTGTATGTTTACTTTTTAAACCTTCTTGAATGAGCTAGTGCTTATCTTGAGGATAATATGATTACTGGGCAAGTCGAGAGTTATAGCTTTCTTTTCAATTATTGCTGAGGTTACAGTAAAAAGAGGGAAGACATTACAGAATCGATGCCGCTTGATGCTCAATTTTTCTGGATTAATGGTTTCTGAATTAATGGTCAAGAGAGATTACCATTTTGCCAGATTATAGAAAGAGGATATTCCTCTATAACCACTGACCTGATCACCAGAACCATTTGCTATCATACTGATCTCTTCTCCGAATAATTTTCTTTGACGTTGCTGCTTATCATAATTTTATGTGGGTAAAAGGTAAACAAGTTTCTTTCTAAATTGACTTGATTTGGGGCACTATTTTTAGTTGAGTAGAAGGGTGAACATTGAAAAGCAATTTTTGGGTGTTAGTTTAAATCCTTTAATTCGTGCTTCCTTTTACCATCTCGTCGAATTATACCGTTTAAAACAAAAACCCAGAGTATTCAGGTTGCTTAGCTATGCCTTTTGCCAGTTTTGGAGACTCGAGTTGGTGGAGTTTCATCATTGAAATGGACTCGTGTGTTGGTTGAAATTAATGCGCTTCCAGGAAGATCCAGTTAGATTTAATTGGATTAAGATACTTTTCTTTTTGAGAAGGTAATGACAATTGAGAAAAGCCAGAAGTTTGGCAGGGGCGGCTGTTTGATCGGTTTTGGGGCTTGTGGTTAAGGTTTTGACCGTTTGTTTTGTTCACAACCGGGAGAGCGATCATCGTCCCTATTCACACGATCACAATTAAACAGAGATTGAGCAAGATTTTGATTGGGAGAGGGACTTGGTGTGTTATGAGGTGTCTCCAAATTCGAGTTGAAATTGTAGTTTTGTTTTGGAAAGATGTACTACTAAGTTAAACTGTGTTTCCAAGTTACCCCGGATTTCGTTATTAAACTAATTTCACAAGGTCTAACTCTAACCCTAGAATGGCCCTCCAAGATACGTCACTATCTCATAACAAAATCCTGAAACATAGACGTTATATACAATAGTCGATTTCCTAACAAGTACATGTAGCGTTAAGAAGACTTCCATTCTCCGTAGGATGGCTTTAAGCCTGAAGAATTTCGGTCGCTCAGCCCGGCTGTTAATTTCCAAGTTGTGCCGCAGCCAATGAACTACGTAAGCCAAAACCGAATTATGTCGCCAATCTTCAGCACCATCAACATCAACTCCAACACAAGTTATCTATATATAACGATTTCCAAGGATTTCATGAAACATACATTTGCCCTATATCACAAATTAAAGTAATAGAACAACAATGACAAGCTTTGAAACTAATAGGAAAACATCAGTGAGCAGCGGAATTAGCTTTTCGTTGTCCTCAACAAATTCAAATCACCTAAGATCAAAACCAACGGTTATAACCCCTAGAATTCAAGAAGCTGAATTAGGTGAGTCTTTACAATTTAGAACTGGAATATTGCCCGAATTACGTGAATTGGGTCCCCCCGATTTAATCCATCTATCCAAGTATGATAAAACAACTAAGCAAGAAATCGGAGAGTATCATTATGCAGTTGGTTTAAACACTTCTAGCGTCATCCAACCTTACATGTATCTGCAGACCATTCAAGTTAACGATAAGCATAGAGCCTCAGACAAACACCCTAAAATTGGAACTTATTGTTCTTATAATTGTTTTAGTAAAGGTGATATTAGAATTAGATGTACTTTTCCTTCTTCAACTGGCCCAATGGTTCAATTCATGCCTACAGCCAGAAATAAAGTTACTGTTAGCATCAATGCTGATGATCCAAGAAATTCTTCATTATGGCTAGAAACATGGGTGTCGTCCTTAATTAGAAGTGTTATTTTTTCAGACAATGTTGAAAGATTGTTACCGGGCATGTGCCTTTATAACCCCATTCAATCAACAAAAGATACCAAAGAAGCATTAGCAGCAATGATAAGTCTAATACCGAAAGGTAACCTAGTTGGAAGTAGAGACTTAATCAATCAAAGTTCCATTATTAATAACTATTTAATTGATGCGGTCTTCAAGATTTTGGAAATTACTGGATATTATGATCATGCTTTGCAAGAACTAGAACAATTAGATGATACCATTTTGAATCTTAACGTGTTAAAGGTAAGACTACTGTTTGCTAAAGGTGACCAAACTAAAGCAATTAGAACCATTTATGAACTACTAAAAGAAGATCCACGCGATGGTTGGTTACTATTAGAGCAAGCGAAATTTTTAATTTCACAAGATAGATCAGATTTAGCTACCTTACCTGCAATTAGAGCAGTTGAATGCTTACCCACGGAATTTGAATGTTGGAGGGCTTTAATAGAAGCCTACATTTTAAATAAAGATTTCCAAAATGCTTTACTGGCATTAAACTCCGCACCAATGTATTCCAACAAAAAGAAAGATATATATATGGCATTAAAACCCAACTCATTTAATTTCCCACTTCCTTTAGAAGGAAAATTGTCTGAAGTTTGGAGAAGTTGTGACTCATTTGGGTACATCTCTGGATTTGGGGGTATTGTTGAATTTTCCCCATCTTATCATATTGATTCTACAAATCCGACCCACATTCAAATATATGAACAAACAAAACTACAATGCACTTTTAAAGAGGCTTACAATTTAATGGCTGTCATGGCTAGACAATTAGGATGGGCCGAGTTACTAAGATTAAGATCAACTGTCTTTGTTATGGAAGATGAATACAATCAATCAGTTTTATTTGAACAACAGAAGGAACAGAAAGAATTACAACAATCCCAAAACTTAACACCTCCATCTTATGGATCAAGATCACGTTCTAGATCATTATCAATAAATTCCAAAAATGGCTCTAGTGTTTCTTTATCACGTATATCATCAAAATTTAAAACCAAAAGACTGAGTGAACGTTGGCTAGATTCTTTGTTTTTAATTTTTTATGAAAATTTGAAATCAGCGTTAATCTGGGCGAACGAGAGATCCAATGCAGATGATATTACAAGTTTACAGCATATTCCATTAGAATGGGAATTAATTGGAGAAGAATGTATGAAAGTTCATCATTATGAACAAGCTATAGTTCCAATGAAAACTTGCTTGGATAATAGATTCAGCATTTTTGCTGCTCATGATTTGTTAAATTATTACCTTGAATACACAGAAAAGGATCTTGAATTTAGAAAATTGAATTCCATTAAGTTGAATTTCCGTACTAGAAAAGACAACACCAGAATCTCCTCTTATGCATTACCAGAGGATTATGTTTTGAAACTAGTCTGTAAGTTAATTAGTTGGAACTATAGATACTATGGAGAATTCTCCATATTGTCCTTCAGAGTTTTAAAGACCTTGGTTGAATCAGAAGATTCTATAGTGATCAAGAGCAAGCTAGAGACATTTTTTGTTGAGGAAGATGCTGATACGAGACATAGCATTGTCGGGCTAGTTGATAGATTCATTAGCTGGTTGCAGCAGTTTCATGACATTTAGATTAGAGTAGATGGTTTGTTTTATTTATTATCTGTAAGAATACGTTAAAAAAAGAAGTGTAACAATTACCATTACACCTGTGCACCAGGTGTGCGCTGGCAACGGCCGTAACCCGTAGTTAATTGTTGAGCTCGAGTTTCGAGAGAAGAAATGAAGAAAGAAATCGATAATCTTCGCCGATGTCTAGTGAAGTGCAAGTCAAAAAGGAAAAGGACCACACCGTTCATACCGTTTCTAGACTGGTAACAGAACATACACACTTTACAACACACAGGAAAGGACTCTGCCACTGACTCTGAAGCACTTCCTACCAGTTTATCCCGCTTCCCAACCTCTCTTCGAAAACAACTGCTCTCTGGACAGACCTCCATCCATCCCCTCCTCTTAACTTACTTTCACTTGAAGACCTTTTATCACATTCCTGCCAAATCACTCCCTAAAAGGTCTTTAATTCATTTCTCCCATTTAGCATTGTGACCCTTTTGAAATTTGCCTGATTTGATATTATTGTTTGAATTTATATCTCGATTCTGCTTTAGCCAGTCATATCTATTGGAACATTTTTATATACAGAGTCCCTTTCGTTTTGTACTTCTTCAATTAAAATTCAGACAATCCGGGTTAATAGACTTTTATTTTATCTTATTTTATTTTATTTTATTACTCTACTTCACATACTCGTGACTTTTCTAGCTGTTGCTCTCCCTACATCCTATCGTTGATCTCTCTCTTTCGATTTTAATTCATTACCATTATTATTAATTCAATTCATATTGTTCTCTTTGCATTTGCTCAAGTGACAAAAATATACATTATAGAATATAAATTTGCTTAATCATTTGATTTCTTTACTTTTTACATTTTATTACATTTTAATCATTTCATAATGTCCGGGTTTTGGAAATTTACAAGCAATTATGCATCTAGAGTTACAAAAGTCCTTGAGAGATCTGATTTTACTTTAGAAGATTTATTAGATGAAAGTGAAACGATTCCCGAATTGGTCGCTTCTAATGCTAGATTGGTTGAATATTTAAGAGAACCTGAAGTTTTAGATGCTTTAGTTGAGTACGTTTTGCATGATGGTGAAATTCAAGATAATGACGAACATGAAGAAATAAACACTACAAAAGCTGATCAAGAAATAGATGATGAGCACACTGAGACAGATTCCGATGAACATTCCAAACCTGATAGCATAATAGAAAATATAAATAACAATGAAAAAGTGACTACCACAGACGAAAAATCAGCAGCAATAGTATCTGATAATAGCGAAAATAAAGAAGACAAGTCAACAACAACAACAACAGCAACAACAACAACAGAAATAACTACAACAACAGACACAGAAATAGATGCCGAATCAACAAAAGAAACAAAAGAAGCTGGTGCTACTAAAAATACCGATTCTGACTCCGATTCGGACTCAGATACTGATTCTGAAGATTCTTCCAAAGGAATTGACGACCATTCATTTGGTGATGATATGCATATGGATGATGATTTCAATGAAGTTGAAGTTGAGGAAGAAGAGACTTTGGCTGAACAACATTCAAGACGTGCTCAAGTTGCTGCTGAAATTTTATCTTCTGATGTTTGGTCTTTAACTGATTCATTTATGGAAAATGTTCAACTTGTTGAAAAATTATGGAGTTTGCTAGACAAACCAGCGCCACTTCCCATACTCTCTGCCACCTTTTTCATGAAAATTAATGAGCATTTATTAGATATGAAAATGGATGAAATGATTCAATTTATACTACAGGATACTCATATTGTTGAAAGATTTATGAGACATATAGATACTCCACCTTTAATGGATTTCCTATTAAAAGTGATATCCACAGATAAACCAGATGCTTCAACTGGAATTATCGATGTTTTAAAAGAACAAGGATTAATACCCGCTTTAGTTTCTTACTTAGATCATAGTGTCCCATCCTCAATCCAAAGTGCTGCAGGCGATTTTCTGAAAGCGTTCATAACGATATCTGCTAATAACGCTGAAAACACGACCATAGGTCCCAATGAATTAAGTAGACAATTAGTTAGTGAAGAGATGATAAGGCTGTTAGTTAAAATGATGTTGCAGGGTGGCACAGGATTATCAAATGGTGTGGGTATAGTGATTGAAATTATTAGAAAGAATAATTCGGATTATGATGCTGTTCCAGTTGTGTATATAACCATTGATTCCCACCCTCCTACCCCTAGAGATCCAGTTTATTTAGGTACGTTGGTGAAAATATTTGCTGAAGCTATGCCTGAATTTACAAAGATGTTAGAGAAGAAAGTTGATAAAAAATTAGAAACTCCATTTGGTGAAATTGAACCTTTAGGATTCGAAAGATTTAAAATTTGTGAATTAGTTGCTGAATTGATTCATTGTTCAAATATGGCTTTATTAAATGATGAAAAGGGAGAGGAAATCGTTAGGGAAAGAGATGAAGTTAGAGAGAAATTAATTGATCAGCAAAGAGCAATTCTAAATAATGCAGATGCCGATTCTAGTACTTCACTTGATGAAAATGAAATTTCAAGAGAAATTGGAAATCTGAAATTAAATAGTCCTGACTATAAAGAATATGAAGATGCACACGAGGAAAATAGTCAAAATGATTCAATTACTTATGAAGGTGACAGTATGGCCGATCAAACTTTGAATGCAGAGGAAGATACAAATGATCAAGAAAATCAGATGATTGATAATTCCTTTGATATGGATGAAACAGCTTTAATGGACGATGGATTAGAAACAGAAGAATCCTTAAGACGAAACCCTGTTGTTGGTGATCAGTTGAAGATTGCCTTATATGATAATAATGTTATCGTCACTATACTAAATATGTTTTTCAAATTCCCATGGAATAACTTTTTACATAATGTCGTTTTTGATATTGTTCAACAAATTTTGAATGCTTCTATGGAAATTGGTTATAATAAGTTTTTAGCTATTGATTTATTCGGAAGAGGTGAAATTACTAAATTAATAATCAATAGTCATAATAGATGCATTGATTACGAGGCAGAAACTGGATTGAGATTGGGATACATGGGCCATTTAACTTTAATCGCTGAAGAAGTTGTCAAATTTAACTCTCCACCACTTGATAATTCAAGTAGATCTAAAATTATCGCGGATGCCGTTTCTGCAGATGAATGGACCCAATATGTCAACGAAACCCTAGTTGAAATCAGAAATAAATACAATGCAATGCTAGGAAGTGATGAAATGTCCCAAGAACAGGAGTTATATGAAAAGGAGTACTTAGAAGATTCCGAGCAAGCTGAGTCCGGCAACGTTTTCCAAATGGTTTATGGAAATGATGAATCCGACGAACAACAGACTGCTGTGCTGGATGATGGCGATCTCGATACTGATCAATTCTCTGCTTATATGGCTCATCAAATGACTGGCGATATACCCGATAAATTTGGTTCCTCAGATGAAGAATCTGAAGAAGAGGAACAGCAGCAACATCAGAATCAGCAAGAAGGACAACATAAAGGTGTGATTGCATCGTCCATCGGTGGCCATCCTTATCAGCACATGTCTTCTGGCGACTTAGATACACATAATGCTTTTGATGAAGATGATGAATTTGAGTATCATGAAGACGAAGATGGACATACAATTACATTTACAAGTGATCATGATCACAATCATGACTTCGATGATGATGACTATGAAGATCCAAATGATGATGGTCAATCTTATGTGAAGCAAAACCATCCACTTTATCAAGCGGATGGGTCACTGAACTACTCTGTGCGTGCTTCCGAATTACGTATTTCAGATTCAGATTCTGAGTCTGATTCTGATGATAATGACGTTCCCGGCTATGAAAACCATTTAATGAAATCCAAATAAACTCTGTGATGTCTTTCTTTTTTGTTTTTAATTATTTTTAATATATTGTATGTTTTACTTTCATTGTCTCATGTTTTGACTAACTTTTTTTCTCTTTTGTCATTTTGTTTTGTCTTTTATTGTTTTATTATTTCTCATTTTTTCTACAGGACCTCTAAATCCCACCTTTTTCAGCTTTCTTATATTTAATTTTTCAATTAATATTTTGTTTTAACTTTTTGTTCTCTTTTATTCCTTCTTTTTTTACTTTCACTTTATACGTTATCGTTCATTTATTTTTTACTGATGTTCCCTAATGCTATATCATTTTATAAAATCATTGTTTTTATCGAAATTATAATATTCTACTGCATAATATATATTTTCAATTGTACAAATCTTCGTTATCTGCATATCTTATGTCAGAATTATTTTCACACCAATCACACCAATTTTTTAAAAATTCCACTTTACTTTCAGTCAAGGTTTCAAAATCACCAACAACACATAATTGTTTCTTACATCTCGTAATTGAAACGTTCAATCTTTTAAAATCATCTAAGAAACCAATTTCATGCTCATCATTAGATCTAACCATTGATAAGATAATGATTTCCTTTTCACGACCCTGGAAACCATCAACAGTACTAATTTCAATATTTTCAAATTTTTCAGAACTAGAAACTGTAGAGGCGCCATCATCACCGTCAAGGCCGCCTTTTCTGATAAGTTTCTTTAGCTTTGAAACTTGTGCGTTATATGGAGAAATGATACCGATATCTTCTTGCTTCACACCTGCTTTAATAAGTGACTTCACGTGCTTTAAAACCAATAGGCATTCACCATCATTGTATTTTGACGAAAATAAAGTGGAGCCTCTACTTGTACTACCAGAGTCAGCTGAATCACTTTCAGGAAAGTTACCACCTTGAGTGTCATACCAAATTACCTCCTCAAGAATATCATCATTATTGCCATCATCTTCAACATGCAGTAGATCTATAACTTTCTTATCCTTAACAGAAATATCAGCAGCCAACTTACCATGATATAATTCGTCACTTGGGAATCTCATAATTTTTTCATTCATTCTATATTGAATATTCAAGAAACAAGTAAATTTATCATGATTTGGATGCACATCTAGCAATCTGTCAAATAAAGTTTTACTTAACATTCTGGAAACTTTAACATTATGTTTGGTTTTAATAGTTGGAGATAATTGTTTGTTATCACCAGCGATGATCAATTTATTAACCTCTTGATGATAAATTATTGGAATCCAACATGAAGGTTCCAAAGATTGTGAAACTTCATCAATTATTAAAGTGTCGAACAAATCACCGTGTTCTCTGACACATTGAACTAATTCTCTGGAAGAAGAACCATGTAGTGTGGCCAATACAACTTCCGAATTAATCAATGAATCAGCAACTGCTTTCCTTGATCTAATTCTTAAATCTTTCTTCAAATCTTTAATTTCTTGATACATTTCTCTACGTTCCCTGTAATTTTTAACTTTTTTCGTCTTTCTAGTTAATTTGTTGATATCATCAAGTATACCACCTAAAACTTCTTTTGATTCATTTTCAACAATTAGGTCCAATGAATGCTTAAGGATCTGTGGTAGCATTCTTGCAGGATGACCAATTCTAATTAGTTTTGAGTAATTGGCGCCTTTAAAAAAATCCATTAATCTTTCTAAAATCGTATCAATCGATATATTTGAAGGGCCACAAATTAAAATTCTTTTTGGTTTTTCAGCATCTCCAATTTTGGCTCTTTTTTGTAATATTAATTGTTTAACTAATTCAACAACAGTACTCGTTTTACCTGTACCAGGTGGTCCATGAATTATACTTAAATTGCTAGATAGACTGAAGTTAACCGCATCTTTTTGAGATTCATTTAAACTGCCATTGGTAAATTTTAAAGTTTTGAATTGTTTAGCTAGACCAGTATAGTCCGGCTCAATATATTTTGATTCTCCTAATAATAACTTAGTTATTTGATTTGATGATTGGGGTGTCAATTCACTTAATTTTCTCATTGTAGACTCCATGCGATTATAGGTAAGCTCGTTACTAACTTTGACGATCCATATTTTAGAATCCGATTCATACAAAGTATGTAATCTTTGTTCAATTTTAGTACCTTCACTTGTTGTACTGTCGAATGTGAATGCAATGTTTATTTGTCTATCAGAAACAGAAGTAACAACGCCATCTAACTCTGTAGATTGTTCTTCTGCTTCTTCCTGATCATCCTTTTTAGATGAATTCTTCAGTTTTTTTTTGTCATTATTTTTCCCATTGGAATATCTGTCTAACTGAATTATGTCACCTGTTCTAAAATCTCCAGTATCAATCACTGAACTATCATCATCCTTTGATGAGCTGGAGCTTTTCTTCTTCGACAATGACTTTTTAGAATGACCTGGTTTAGAGGACGCAGATGACACAGATGGATGTAAATTCAATTCAACTATTAACTTACCACCAATTCCTGTTCTTATGTTTGTTATCGATAGATTTAATATAGCCAGTCCATTAGAACTTAAAAATTTAGGAGAGGTTGTTGAAAGGAGTTCTGCGGTTTGTTCGTAATCTTCTTGTTTTTCAACAGTTAAGCAACTGAGAAAATGCGAAGATAGTTCTTGATTTGGTTCCAACATTTGATATTTAGGGTCTTGAGGAGTTCATTGCAGGTACATCTTGTGATTCTATTCGCATACTGATACGGTTCTCACAGTCTTGGGGACATGCACTTCGCTTCGGCAATTACTACGATTTTTCAGATCAGGTGAAAAATTCCTTGAAATAAAACAAAACTACTGAAATTACAATTACAAAGGTAGAATTAACCACGTAAGCTGCCAAATTGTCAAACTAAGCTCAAATTGAAGAAATGTGAACAACTTAAAGTAACAATCCGGTAAGTCCTACTATACAGGTGTATGTCATAAATATTTAATAATTTTCATTTGTCTAAAACAAAAAAAACAATGACTCGTAAACATAAATTTATTTCGAATGAATAATAAAGTATAGTAACAAAAAATCATGGTAAGGGGTTTAAATCATAACATGAAGAAAAAAGGGGTTAGAAAAGTGTAATTCTCTAATATATGAATCATATCGGCGTTGATTTTGTTAATTGTCTGTTTAATAATTGTGAGATTAACTACCTTACATGATGACCAAGCTACCGAATTTTTCTTTATAACCTGGAACTTCGAATCTACCCTTACCAACCATATCTTGAACCTTGTCTTCAACATCTGGTCTAGCTTTAACAACATCTTCAACAGTCAATTGATCAAATGGTCTAGCAGATTCAATGTTATCTAAAGTCTTTGCTAATTCAGATAATTCAGCTAAAACTAAGGATTCAGTTTCTTTAGCGTTTTCTAAAGCCTTAACTTCGAAAGCATCAATCAAGTTCAATTGTTTGGATAAATCAGCCTTGGAAGCGGAGAAGGAGGAGACATCAGATTGAATCTTGCTGACAATAGAGGAGTTCTTCAGAGAGTAAGTGGAGTAGTTAACTTCAGTAGGTTGTTGCTTTAATTCAAATAAAACTCTCTTAGCTTCGTCATTTCTCTTCTTGAAAGCAGTTAAAGCAGATGCAGTTTGGCCAGAAAGACCTAATTGGGGGATGATTTTGGACCAGTCGATCTTGGTAACAGCTGATTTAGAAACAGAAGCCATTTTTGTACAATTGAACAAGTGTTGATGCTGCAAAGTGCTGAAATTGAGTTGGTAAAGACGAAATCTCCATATACTGCGATTTGGTTTTTGGAGCGTGTTAGGCTTGAGCGACTGAACTGGCGCTTTTCATTGGACAGGGTAGCGCATAAACATCATGGATTATTGTTTGTGAGTTATGCTAACCACGTGGTAAAGTCACGTTCTAATAACCTGACATCCGTGCACGCAAAAGGCTAAATATTTACACTACTTGAATCTTGAATCAGAGAAGGAATCAATAAATCAATCAAGAATCTACTCTGTTCCATTCTTTTTGCAACAGATGGCATATTTCTTCAATTGGCTAAATCTAAGACAAAATGGCTCCATATTTACCATCAATCTATGCCCCTGATGGACTAGATCAGCCCCCTCCTTCAAGTGGAAGCACATACGACGCCATGGATCAGGACGAGGTTTCCCAGATAACTGATCTTGTTCTACAAGCTAGACAAGATGGTTCTCCAAATGATCTATACCGTTCCATCAATTCTTACAATCTGAATCAGTATGAACCAACTGATGCATCAGACGATACTATATTTCTTGTTGTTGATACAAATTTTATTATATCTCATTTACAAATACTAGATGAGTTGAGAAGTTTGCATGTCTTCTATCATGATATTTTTCAAATTATTATACCACAACAGGTAATTCAAGAATTAGATCTACTGAAAATGGCTTCATCCGCTGGTAAAGTTTCCAAGCAAGCACGTTCTGCTATTGACTGGTGCTACAAGTTTCTTCATGACCGTGATGCCATAGTTAGGGGACAAATGCTCAGTGAGCGTTTGGACAGAAATGCTTTAAAAGATGATGCAATTTTAGATTGTTGTCTCTTTCTACAAAAGAATCACACCGAAAACCTAGTGATTTTAATGACCAATGACAAAAATCTCTGTATCAAGGCTTTAACCAACAGTATTCTCACAATCTCTTTCAGGCCGGCTATGGATGCGAAGTTGATTGCGAACACAATTGCGAAAGAGAATAAACTTAAGCTCTCAGATCGTCATACAGGTGAAAATTTGATGGATGTTGATGATTCTATGTATCCTGCTTCGGATGATGATTTAATGACTTTGGATGATGAATACTATAATTATGAACAAGAAACAAATACTACGAGCGTTGAAAATTCTTCCAAAGATGATGGAGTGATTCGGGTTGCTCATGATATTTCTATTAATGAAGCTAGTTTGAAAATCTTTACGCAAGTTGAAATGCTTGCTTTAGACGCAATCGATTTTGTTATCAAAGCGGAATTCGAAGAGGACTATGGGTTGGTTGGCTATAAGCCAGAGGAAATGGTAAGCTTACGTGATTGCTGTCAAGTCTTGAAAAGATTTAGCTTTTCGGCCTTCGGTGATTACTTTAAGAAAGGTAGATTCTCTCCATTAAGATATTTGGAGGGCCATCGTTCAATAGATCAAGTCTGTGAAGCCCCATTAACCACTAATGATTTGAAAGAATTCCGTGAGTTCTGGGCAGAAGTTTTAACTTCCTTATATAGAGATAGGGATGCTACTTTGGTCGACTCCCTTAAAAAGATTATTGACTCCTGGGATGAAATGATTTATAATTCATTGAATTAATTCTAAGCCCTTCTTTATATATTCTCTATCTCTTTGCTATCTTTGCTATCTTTGCTGTCTTCAAATATTTTTAAGTATTTTATTTTAAAGTATCTTTTTTAATTCTTTACTTGTTTTTTAGTCATTCCTTAATTTTTTTTATTTCTCTTGCATTTCTTCCTTTGGGTTTTTTTTAAAAGCATTGCATATATCATTTTCTTTTACATCTACATATAAATATAACTAATCTTGGCTTTTGGTTTTCAATTTAAATGATTTATTCTCAAAAGTTATACTGCTGAAACCAATAAAATATTATATAAATTCTCCCCTCCCATCCATATTTGGAACACAAAAAACTTGTAAAACGTGATTAGATCAATAAAAAAAATCTTAATGGGAAAAAAAGATTAAAAACTTCCGTTATTCCCAATTTCAGCTTCGGCCCATCTTCCTTCTGCCACCACCAAGAATTTTCCTTCTTTTCTTAGGTTTATGGACGCCACCAGACTGACTTGCTTGTGAGTGTTGTGATTGTGGTTGTGGTTGTGACTTGGAATATGATTGTGAATAACTTAGTCTTTCTAGTTTAGTAATGGAGCCAGTACTATCTGGATCGTGAGGAGACGGAAGGATCGAATAATGATTTCCAATTATATCCCACTGTTCATTAAACTCTGGATTCCAAACACTTTTAATTTTCCCAGGATAATTTCTGTCGGACAAGCTCATGAACTCCCTAGCACCTTTCTTTTTAATCTCATTCATATCTGTATCTAATGAATCTCTCAAATTTCCATGTCCTTTCTTACTTGCGAAAAACATATCCACCGCTTCATTTTCAAAAATTTCAGCTCTAGTCATTTCATCAGCTGATCCTGGTTTTTTATTGGAGAAGGAATAATCATCAATTAGTTTTCTTGTGAATTTTTCTATAATTTTATTCTTGTTAGAGATTTGGGCACTGGAACGAAATAGTAAAAGTGATTGCAATGAAGAGAAGTCAATTAATAGTTTGATTAATTTATCACTAATTATTATCTTCTCTTCAGAATTTACCTGTCTCAATGGGAATAGTATTTTTAAGTTGGTTTTTCTATTTCTTAAAGCTAATTCATCAAGGCTTTCTGAAAGAATCGCTTCTATAGCTGATTCATTATGAAATTTCTCACTTTTATTCAATTTATTTTCCATCTCTTGAATCTTATCGACTATTTGATCAGAAGTGGACTCATCATCAATATCCATGTCATTGTATTCCAATAATTCTGTTAAAGTGTCCCTATTTTTGCATATGAATGTATAATGAGTAAAGTCCGTGAAATTTGAAACTATCACTTGGATCAAAGGGTCTTGCGTTGAGCTTAGTGAGCTTGTTATGTTTGTACCTAATCCAATACCACATATAGATCCTGCAACTTCTAGAGGAGTAAAATGTGCCGGAAACCTATATTCGTTTTTGTATGGCATATGTTATTTGAGGAAGTAAGCTGTATATGAAGAAGAAGGTTGCAAGGCCAGAGTGATGAATTATGGATCTGTAGTTCAAAGGCTAAACAGTAAACCCCAGTTGCGCCGCCGGGCCAGCGTTCGTGAATCTTGAATCTTGATCCAAATGACAAATGATCTTCGTAACTACAAATTTAACTTTAAACTAATTATCTTCAAATAAAAAACAAAATACGAAAAGCATTGAAAGACATAGCTTTCTTTATCGAATAATATAGAATTAATATAAAATAAATTAAAAAACAGGCAAGGAGAATGGTAATGAATTGAAAAAGTTTAAGCAGATTGCTTCTTAGCGTTAGTGAAGGACATGAATCTATCATCATGGTATTGTTCCATTTCAAAATCAGGTTGGAATTCCATGTATAAAGTTTCTGGATCAGCACTCATGTGATAGGTGTAAGCAGCTTCTTCTTCACCAATTTCAACTTTTGGTCTACCTGCATTTTCAGCAGCGTCTGCCAATAATTGACATTCACATGATCTTTCCATCAAAGTGAATAAATATGCAGCTTCATCAACAGTACCACCGACTGTTAATAAACCATGGTTCATTAGAATGGAGGAATTACCATTACCTATAGACTCAGCAACTCTCTTTCCTTCTTCTTTTTCAATAGCAACACCACCAAAGTCACTGTAAACAGAATGAGCACCATAGAAAGTACAGACATCCTGGTTTAACATTTGTAATGGTTTACCGAAACAAGAGTAAGTTTTACCATATTTTGAATGTGTGTGACAAGCAGCATTAACATCTGGTCTTAATTTATGGGTAGCAGAGTGAATAGCAAAACCAGCTGCATTGATAGTACCTTTACGGCCATCTAAAACGTTACCATCTTCATCAACTCTAATCATGTCAGTGGCTTTTAGTAAACCAAAATGGATACCTAATGGGTTAATCCAGAAGGTGTTTGGTTCAACTGGATCTCTAACCGAAATATGACCTGCTGAACCTTCAGTGAAGCCCTTTCTAGCAAAAACTCTGAAAGCACCAGCCATGTGTTCCAAGATCCACTCTCTCTTCTTGTATGGATCATCAAACTGAGGGATCGGATAAGGAATATCTCCACCCATGGCGATGTTTTGAGCACCTCTTTCGGTCAGAGCATAACCTCTGGCAGTTGCTGGTGTAATAGAAGATGGGACGGCAGATTGTTGAGTTTCAGTAGATGTGGATGTGGAAGTTGGAGCCATTTTGGAGTAACTTGATCTGTCTGCTGAATCGAAGCCACTACAAAAGGGAGTCTGGAAACCACTGAAGCGGGTAGAGGTAGAGTTTTATAGCTATCGGGTTATCTGGGGGCTTCCTAAACAGGAAATATGCGAACTATTTTTTGGAGACGGCTAATTCTTTTTTCTCACTTTGGCAGGACTTTGACTAGGACTTTCAAGAGTAGGTGAAGCCGATTTCAGTGTCCACCTGGTCGCAAATCAGATTACAAGGGTCAGACCACATAATTGTATAGAAAATGGCGTCGCTTTCTACTGCAACAAGAATCCAGATAATCTCGGGAGTAGTTATCTTCGCAGAGGATTACTAAATAGAGCATAGCTTAAAATACAAATTATGTGAAAAAAATTCAAACTGAGACTACTATATATCGTATTATGTAGGACAAGCTTTATAAGCTAATATTGGTATAACAAATGTAAAAAAGGTATTGCAATGAATCAAAGAGCAACGGAATAAACACTAAAAGTTATCCCACTTATCGTCTTTACCCCAATCATCCTTCTTTTTATTACCACCAAAACCAGGTAACTTAGATTTCTCTTTAGGCTTTTGCAAACCAAAGACCGGCACTATGTCATTATTGTTCTGTTCTTGGCCTAATCCATCAAATAGTTTACCATATTGGGAATTCTTTTGACCATTATGTTGAGATGCTTCAATCTGTTGTTGAATAGTCAGACCTGTAGTTTGAACTTTTTGTCCAAATTGTTCCATGGCTCTCTTAGCTTGTGTACCATAGTCTTTTTCGGCTAATTGTTTCATACTAGGTTGAATAACAGAATCATTGACTTCTTTAACTGATTTAGCAACGGTGGATGAAAATAAACCCCAACCTTTAGTGAAAGTTCCCACAGGATCAGCTTGGAAAGCATCTACAGTAAAGCCAGACAGAGAACCACCTTGTTGTTTTTGGGATTGAGCTGGAGCTGAACCAAAACCCTGGTACTTACCACCTTGAGAAGGAGGTTTATTATCTGGTCTGCTTTCATTCAAAGCACCCAACTTAGCGAAGTAAGCTTCATTTTGGGTTTTAGTTGGCGCACCAGCAATTGGAGTACCACGTCCTGAAGCAGATGGAGTTGCAGATTGAGAAGAAGATACAGTTGCAGTTGCAGTAGGGTCTGTCAGTTGGTTTTTAGTTGGTAAGAACTTTCCAGTATGATCTGGCTCCACAAATTCAGTGCCATCGACAATAGAGGATAAGTAAGCTTTATAGTCTTCAGCAACATAATTGTCATATTTTTGTTTAGTTGGTAAAGTCAGGTCTAAACCATGAGATTCAAAATAGTGGCTACAGTTGTCATTACCACCTTTGTCCATTCTAGCTAATTCTTCAGGTTTGAATTGATCCATGGTGATTGATCTAACAAATGAAATATGAACACCTAAACCTCTATGAACACCTGCACATTCTAAACAGATGAAAATACCAAATTTAGGAGACGCCCATTGGGGATTTGGTGCATTACAGTCAAAACATTTCTTGTTTAAACCTTGTTTTTGTAAAGCTAATAGCTTTCTACGTGTGTCTGGGTCAACTGTCCAATCTCCTGCCATTTTTCGAGTGGTTGAATAGTTTGGGATAAGTTATAAGTGTTAAATTAGCTGGGGAATCTGATCAATGTGAGAATACCGTCAACTAATGGCGTGGCGAAAAGGTCGGAAGCGTAAGAAAACTCGTAGGAGCATCTCTTCTGCAATCAACTGAACAGCAGTCTGCTCTCAAAGTCCCAAATATCCAGCTGGGCTCTCGTGAAACGAGCCCTGTTCCGCACACGACCGCCGTGAACTGAGAAGACTCCTGCCTCCAAGCTCTAATTTTCTGTTCCATGCATACATATATCGAAAGGGTAGATTAATTATAGGAAAATAAAATATAAAATACAAAATATAAATCTAAAAACAAAAATAATACACGCAAAGTCTCGTCACTAAATAAAAGCCAAAACACTTAATATGACAGTCAATACGTTGAAGAAGAAACCACCACCAATGGACAACATGGAACCTTCAGCTTTACTAGTAGAAGCTAGTGTGACTGTAGCTAAAGTGGTAGTTTCAGCGCTGTCGGCTGTTTCAACGGTGGAAATCCAAGAAGACAGATCAGAACTATCAATGGTATCGCCAAATGTAGTAGAGTTAGACAGAAAAACGGTAGCACTACCATCAGAACCAAAGACAACACCACCCATCATAACAGCATCAGTAGTTCTTGAAATATAACCAGAAGCTTGCAAACCAGTTGAGATATCACCAGTACCTTGGTAATCATGAATAGTAGAGTAGAAATTCAATCTTTCGGTGTAGTTCATAACCTCGAAAATATCGAATTCACCACCACCAGAAGTCCAAGAAGAACAATTAGAATTAGTTGGATATTGAGAAGTTCTTGGAATGTTAGCGTTTAATAACCAAATAGCAGGCATGTCGTAATTATCAGCGTCTTCAGAAGCGGTACTTTCAGAAGGAGCCAAAAATTCGAAAAGGAACATCTTGGTGGTACCATAAAAACCATGATAAGCTTGGATACCATCTCTGTAAACACCACAATCTTTACTCCAACCTGAAGATTCACAGGACACATTAGAGTAAATGGCAAATTCTGTACCGGATTCAATGGTAACATTACTCAAAACAGTGGAGTCGTCAGCTAGAGTGACACCATCACTACCAACATAATCCAAAGCTTTACCAACACAAGTAACGTTAGTACCGACGTTACCTAAGAAAGTAACATTGTCTGCGGTACCGGAACTGGAATCATAGTAAGCTTCTCTGGACCAAGTTCCGGAAGTGTCACCTGTACTATAACTATCAGCGTTATAAACAGCAAATTTTTGTAAGTTAAGAGGACCTCTAATATGAACTGAAACATCTTCATTCAGGGGACTGATCGCACCACTAAAGTAATATGGATCACTTGTTTTTAATTCACAAGAACAATCTTCGTCACTATCAAGAGACATGGATTCAACCTTATAGTAATAACCTTCAAACCCCATGTTTAAGAATTGTAAAACCCCATACTCAGAGTATAGAGCGCTTGAAGAGCCTGAAGAAGAGGATGATGATGAGATTGTTGAAGTAGTAGTTTGCTGTTGATTCATATTTTGAGTCTCTTCAACTTTGACATTTAAATCACGAACTCCAATTTTAGAAGCCAATGATTGGGATATCAAAAGTAATGTGGTTAGAGAGAATACGATCTTCATTATTGCGACTTGCTTTTTCTTTATCTATATGTAACCAGTATGTTGCAAGATTAAGTGGGGCGCACGGGAATTGACTGAGCAAAGGGTAAATGAAGCTAGAAGGTAAATCAAGCTAAAACGTGTCTTATACTTGAGCTGGGTGAGGAAAGGAGAGGGTAGTTGGAAAATCTACGGATAAGCAGGGAATTGGTGTGTTTTATATATTTATAGCTGCTCTCGATTCCGAGCAAAAAAAGCGTTTTTCAAGCTTTGCCTACTTTTCTTTTCTTTACAATGTACCCACTACATCCTGTCAGTTTGTTCTTTATTTCTTCGTATACCCTCTATAATTTATCTCGTGAATTGTTAGATCTGCTCTATATATTTTCATTCGTTGAATACACGTCTAGGCGGGACTTGGATGGTGCTAAGCTTTTGGTTGTAACTTGATATGTGTGTGCATTGCATGCCAATTTTCAATTTTTTCTTTTAAATATATAGCTTAACCAAAGTGAAGTGAAAGTCTATCTATAGCTATATATAGCCACAGCCATACTGTATCAAGTTACATAGCTAGCTGTATACACGGTACAGGCTACACGCCGTGGAATTTCTTTTTATGAGTACACGCTGTCTACACAGGCAGATTACGTAACCCGCTGACACAGTTGCGTTCGTCCCGATTAGGTAGTCGAGAAGCCGGCTGGGGCTGAGGCTGAGGGCAAATCCCGGTGAGGCGCAATTTGGAATGCCGAATTCAACCCATCATCATCGACTTTAGATGACCCTGTGAAATTTATTCTTCTCGAATTTATATATATACATTAATACAATTAAGCTGATTCGGGCTCTAGATACTTCAATATGAATTAGTTTATATACCGCCCGACCGTGACGTGTATAGCTATTTTATACTCTAATATTAGATTTTCAAACCCACGAAAAGAAAATTCAAAATATTTGGTCCGCCTAGTTAATTGAAACGTAAACAAATTTGTAATCGCTATAGTCATTTAACTTATCAGCAACTCGACCCGCTCTGACATCATATTCCCCATTAAACAATGGACTCTGATGAAATTAGAATATCTAAAATTGCTGATGATTTGCTCCGTCAGATCGACTCAGAGCTCACTACTCTGTTCAGCTTAGACGTTGTCGTCACGTTAACTCCACTTCGAAAAAATAATGATCAATTCAAAACAAGTCTAGACAATATACTTAAGGCTATAGATCAATTCCAGCCTTCTCCCCAATTACTAGATTATAAGTTACGACATTTCATCGAGATCCTTATCAGTACATATTCTCTCAGATGTTTGGATACAAACAACTTTAATCAGCCACTTGAAAATGCAATCTCCACCATATTTTATTCATTCTCCAAAGTTAGGGGAATTAAAACAGTCTCTAACTGTTTAACTAGCAACATTTATTTAATCAATTTTATTTTAGATAAGCTTGAGTCAAATACATGGCAAGGTAGATTCTTCTTGTTAGTGTGGTTATCAATTTTAATTCTAGCGCCATTTCCATTAATCAAGATTGACTCTAAATTACCCAAGACCGTTTACAGAATTTCAAATCAATACTTAGAGTCGGTGGGAAAAGAGAACGAAGCTGCAGCTATATTAATGGCTAGATTTTTGTCAAGAAATGATTCTACTGCATATTTGAATTTATTCATAACTGAAAATTTTAATTCAATTGCATGGGAAAAGAAATCTCAATATAATAAAGCAGGTACTTTATTAGTTTTAAATTTCCTCTTAAGAATTTCTAAAAAGTCTTCTATAATCAATTACATTCCAAGAATACTTACTCTAATTTTAAATGAAATCCAAGAAGATACAAATGATACAAATATTTTGAGAATGCATATTAAGGTCTTAGGTAAGATTTCATTAGTTTGTGAATCATACAATAATTATGACTCAGTTGAAGAGATTTTAAACATTTTGTTTGATCACATCGGTCACTCTAACACCATTATTAGATATTGTTCTGCCAAACAAATTGCAAAATTAAGCAAAGATCTACCATTTGAAATGAGATCTGAAATAGTCATTTTCCTTTTAAATGAACTAGAAGTTAGAAATTTGGATTTATCCTGTGCGTCACTGGCTTTACAATCAAATTTAATAATCAATCCTGAAACTGTTGATATTGAGAAGTATCATGGTGTTTTACTCACATTAGGTGAATTCGCAAGACAAAGATTATTAAGCCCTTCTTCCTCGTTGATTTATCTTGTTGTCTCTGTTTTACAGCAAACTTTGTTTTTAGAACAGCATAGATTAACTTATACTACCGGTTCTAATGTTCGTGATTCTTCTTGTTTCGTTGCCTGGTCTCTTTGTAAGAAGTATAGAACGACAGAAATAGAAATTGATATTTTTGAATCATTGTTTAAGTGCTTGATTTTAACTTCGTGCTTTGATAGAGATCTTATGATTAGAAGAGCTGGCTCTGCTGCACTACAAGAGTTAGTTGGTAGACATGGAGATCCAGTATTAGCTAGATTGCTTCCTGATTCCAAGATTTTAAATAATTATAAAGTTAAATTAATTGAAATTTTGGACTTTACAGTTTTAGGTCAACGTGAAAGATCTTTTCAATTAAGTTTAGAAATTTCCGAGTCTATTGATGGCTTAATGACTAACGATTTTATAAGTGTTTTAATTTCCAAAGGTATTTGTAATACCGATTATGAGCAGAGAAAATATTCCGCTGAACTGCTTTCTAAGTTTATTTCACAGACGGGGAATAGTAATTCAAATGATGATATTTCCAAACTTATTTCAGAATTATTAATGAAGTTTAAAAATGAACCAGATAATGGGCTTTTATACACTATTGCCGAATTGATGAATTACATTACTGAGTTGAATCTTTTTGATGCCGATGCTTGTAATATTTTCCACGAAATATTCGCAAATGTTAAATTTGATTTCCATAAAGATCAATTTTATAAAGGTGAAGAATTGATCTATTTATTCAGTATGCTAGCTAAATTTGGATTTCAATTGAATACCTATGAACTTGATTTAATGTTTAATATCGCTAGAGTTGGATCCCAAATCCAACTACAAGAGAAATTCGTCCAGCTTTCTAAGTGTTTAGATAATTTACCTGATAAGTACGAGGATCAATGGATTTATTACGTTAAGAATGGTAACCTAATTATGGCCACGGCAATTGGTTATTCTAGAATATTTGATAAGAAAAAAGATGATATACTAAAATTAATTGGAAATTCAAAAATAGATGCGAATTTAAGAAGTTCTTTAGTTAATTCGTTTTCCAATTTTCTTCAGATCTCTTTAAATATTGATGACGAAGTTTTGCTACAACTTGTTCAAAATTTGGATGATTATACAATAACTAATCAAGGTGATGTTGGTAGTTTTATTAGATTGGCTACTCTAGAATTAATTAAAAATAATAAAGAAAAATTCATTGAAAAGTCAGTTGTCTTTAAGGAAGTCGAAAAAAAATTAATCAGGTTGTCCTGTGAAGTTATGGATAGAATCAAATACAGATCATTCAAATTACTTTTAATTCTTAAAGAATGGGAAAGTTATTATTTGCAATATGCAAATGCCAAGCATATTGTTATTGATTTTGAATTAAACCATTTAAGTTTTGTTCATCAGAGAGATTATTTCGCATTGGTTTTTAAAATTTATCAGCAGGAATACCTACGAAAGGAAAATAAAGAAGTTTCGATAGAGTTATGGAAGGGGGTTTCATTTTCTGGTGGATCTAATCAAGCTTCTGATGCTACAATTAATGTTTCAATCTATTCATTTTTGACCTTTTGGCGTACTATTTCATCCAAGGAACAAAACTTTATTCTATTGGACTTATTAGATATTTTAAAACCAATTGATAAACTATGTAAAAATTCAGATAGACAGTTTAAGTTACAAAATTCTTGTCTTAGATTCTGGTGTAATTTACTGGAGTTAAATATTACATTGCCTGAAGGTTTCAAAATGCGTAATTTGTTTATTAGAGTCTATAATTCAAGTTTAGGCACTTCAAACATCCCTAGGTTATTAAGTTGCATAAGGATTTTCACTATGGTTTTGCTGTCTGACCCAGATGCATTTTCTGACTGTGAGAAAAGATTGAAATGGTTAAAGTTGAAGCACCCTATTCCAAAAATTAAACAAGCTGCAGCTGAAGCATTAAAAGAGATTGAGTATGAGAAACAACAGTTAAAACCATTGTAATTTATATTACTGTTTCTTTATTTAGCATTAGCAGTATACGTAATACATAGTATATAGTTATTACAAGTCAAACAGAAAACAGCTTTATAGAATTTCTGAATTGTCCTCAAGGGCATCACCTAATTTAACGTTACCACTTCCTCTCTTGGCAGGTTTTGGTAAATATTTGCCAGGCTTCCAGGCAATCAGAAACACAAATCTATAAGTAGCAGGAAGATGCCCAGTGTTAGGATCACCATGTAAAGCTCTGTATATTGGTTCTAAAGCGATTAATAAATCCTTACTTAGTGTAGGGGGAGTACTCATGATGGAATTTGATTCTCCCATTAATTGTAAATCTTTCATCAAAGAGATTACGTTAGGATAATCAACAATAATCTCTTCCACATCAATAGTTAGCATTTGAAACCCTGCCTTTTGCAATAATGAACCAACATCATTAGAACCAACAAAAGGCGAGACTCTTGGAGACAACCCGCCCTGCCTTTCTAATTCTGCTAGTTGCAAAGAGGTTCTTAATTCAAATAAGGTATCACCCCCAAACATAGAGCCAATAAAACAACTATCTGGTTTCAAAGAGCTGTATAGTTGTGAAAAGACTCTAGGAAGATCATTAATCCAATGTAAAGATAAGTTGGAGATAATCACATCAAATTCATTATTTTTCTTTAGTAAAGGATGATCATAAAGTTCTTCATCTGCAACTACTCTTTCTAGATTCATTTCTTTATTGAAACTTGATCTTGTATCTTTGTATAGCATGCTTTCTGAAGAATCCACCATATATAATTTTTTGATTTTAGACTTAACTAATTCTTTATCTTCCTTCCATCTTGGATCATCATCGTGATTCTTTTCACATAGTTGTCTTTCCAAATTTCCACTATTACAGCCAAAGTCCAGAACTGTAGTGAAATCGTTTTGCAAAAACGCCATTCTTTCGATCATCCGCCTGGCGACTTCGTCTCTGATATACTCAACCATTTTGCTATCATGATTGTGAGCAGCTCTTTCTCTCTGTAACAGTTTCACATCACGATCAAACACTTTGAACGCATTCGGCGTGGAACGGTGAAAGCCAGCTAGCGCTCTAGTGGAAGTATGGAGCAGTCTCTTGTAAGTGATGGTCTTGAGCATTGGTTTTGTGTGGGTTAAAGTATCTGAAGTGATTGAAATGTGGAAAAGTACTGTGGGGTAATCACTCTGAAAATTGTAACGCTCGATCAGCTTCCTCTGATATCGAACACGGACCCGGTCTCTTCTTCACAAAACAACCAAAAACAACAAAAACAACAAAAACAACAACAACAACTATGCTCAAACGAGTTATAAGGAAGGGGGGTACCTCTCTGGATAAATTGGGTGACTTGAACAAGGTCAGAACAGGCCGGTGCATCGATGTGCTCCACGATATTCTTCGTAGCCCTATCACCCCTGAAGCTTTAGACACCACCACTCAAATACTCAAAAACCTCTCCCAACGAAAGAGCTTCCAGTTTGATTCAAGGATGTCAACCATATTGGACCAGATCTATCTTAAAGGAAGCAATGAACAGTACAAAGAAACCTATAGATCCTTTCTCTCTGAAACTTACCCATTAGAAGCTGCCCGTTTCCATATGAGAGACCTACTTCAAGGAAATGGGTTGAAAGAATACCGTATGGCCGTCGAACTATTCTGGCAAAATGTGATTGATGGTGATTTTGAAAGTGCCAGTACTCTTCAGTTCTTCCGTTTATTTCAAAGAGCTTGCGAACACAATGATACAGAACAAATCATATTACTATTCAACTTTATGGATAAATTAGGTCACTTCTCTCCATTCAACTACTCCAAGCTTTTACTTCTTTCTTTAAAGAACCAAAACCCAGATGCTGCAGCATTGGTTTATCCTCGTATTTCTGAAGATCGTGCCTTAACAGAACATATGAATATTGAGTTCGCATTACTTTTTGCTAAAGCTGAATCTACTTTTCCATTGGCTTTAGAATTGCTGGGTAAGATAGAAAGTAAAGCAGCAAGGAAGAGAATATCTTTGGAAATTGCAGCTAATTTGGATCCAAAGTATACTTGGGATTTAATTGACAATTTGATCAGTGATGGAATTACAATTGAGTATTCAGAATTACCTTCAAGATTGCTTTCTGTGACTCAATTAGATCGATACAGCCTTATAGATACACATATCAAAATAATGACGTTAACGAAAAATTTACAGACAAAAAAGTTACATTTATATTCGATCTTATCCTCCATGGACAAAACCAGTGTTCATTTTGGTGCAGTTGCTCATATTTTGCGGTTGATTGAATTAGATTATGCGGTCTTACTGGACTCTACTCATTTTGATATAATACTTCATGTATTGTCGCATAGCGGGGCCAAAATTTCTTGTATTAGAGTACTACTATTAATGACTCAGTTGAATGTTAAACCTACATTACAAAATTACTATCATGCTATGAGATGTCAATGTTTTGGTAAAGAATGTAATTTGTTGCCTCTACTAGCAATCCAAGCTTTAAATGCGCATGGAATCTTAGATGATAATATAACTGAATTAATAACATACGTGGCAACAACTATAAATAATGAAACTCTTTTACAGTTACTAAATCCATCAAATGATATTGCCATACTGAAAGATATATTTGACTATGCACATTTGTTGGAATCTTTCCATTATAAGGATGATAGGTCTGCTGATTTACATCTTGTGATGAAAGGATTTGGTGCATATAACAGTGATATGGATTCACACTTCTTCCCTTTGATAGGAGAAACTATAAGGTTTACTACTGCTTCATTATAGCTGTCTGGTCCACTGACTACTTGGGACCTCTTTTTTATATATTTATTTAAGCTATGTACTGTAAATAGAGATTATTATAACAAAAGAACTCAAAACAAATAGATGAAATACATAGTAACTTAAGATAAGAATGAGTAAACGAAGAAAAAGAAGAATGCGGTAGAAACACCTAATAATGATAACGCAATATTACAGGAGCTGTTTTCTTTAGCAACGATTTGCTTCATAGTTTCATCAAGCTTAACCTTCTTAGCTGCATTTTCATAATTAACGGTAGATAAAGGTTTGACACCTCTAGGTAAATGAGCTGGGTCTGGGTGTAATTCTTCAATAAATTGTTCCAATTCACCACATTTAATACCAATTTTCAAGTAATTTGGGTCAGACACCGGACATTTATGATGAATGATTTTCAAATATTTACTGAAAATCTCCAAGACACCTTCATAAGTTCTTGATTCTAAAATCAACTTACAAGTAGTACCTTTTCTAATTTTAACATTCTTCTTGAAAACCAAAGGATTTTGGAAGACTTCAGCTAAAGTAGCAATAGCCATAACTTGTGGAATAGCACAGAAGTTGAAAGTTGAGTTATCATAAATCATTGATAAATACACTAAGACATCTTTCGCATGACCCAGAGAGTTTAAGACTAAATCACTTATACAATCTAAACCGTCTTTTAAATTTTCAGGTTTAGCTAAATTAGCTAACTCTGGAGTATATTTACCCCATATTTCTTTTGGCCAGAACGATCTGCCATCATCTAAATCTTCTTTATAATCTCTAATAATATTGGTCTTTTGTAAGAATAATCCCATTGATTCACTCAAGTACATATCATCTATTAATGATGGAGCACCAAACTTGGCTGCAACCTGTAACTTAGTCAATCCTTCACCAACTAAACCGGCGACATAATGACAGTACAAGTCATAGTCCTTAACAGTAGAAACACCGTTTAAATTGAATTCTTCATCATTAATGTAATCAGCCATACCATTACCCATTTTATGCGTGATGTCCTTAATGACGTCCTGATATTGAGGCTTTAATTTATGATATTCAACTAAAATTTGGTCAAATTGCACTAAAACAATTCTATCCTTTTCATCGGGTCCGTTACCATCAAAAGTCCAATCTTTTGTTAATAATTTAGAATCAAATGTTCTTAATAAAGGGATTTTAACTTCAGGTAAGATGGTCATGTCATCTTCAACGGTATCCAAAGCTCTTAAAACTAAGTAGAAAATCATGATGGCATTACGCAATTCAGGGTTTAGTTCCATGATAACTGCAGCAAAAGATCTTGAAGTTTTCTTTAATAATTGATAACATATCCTCTCTGATTCTGACTGGATTTCTAAGGGATATAAGGTCTTTCTGAATGCCTTTCTGTGATAAAGTGATGAAACGTTAGTACAGGTTAGTATGGAAATGTCGAAAAATAAACGAGAGATGGCTAAACGAGGTGAGAAACAGCTAAGAAATGGTACGTACAATTGGATCACAGATCTGAGTTCTGTCGGATGAGAAAGCAGTTGAACTAACTTGGAAGCCATAGTGAAGAGTTGAGATAATGAAAGAAGCTAGTTGGGCAAATAGGAAAGAAGTAAGAACAACTAAACCAAGTCAACTGCCCTTGTTGTTCGATTCTTCAACTGTTTAATTCAAAGGAAAAATGAAAAAGACTGGCGCGTAAAGTCAGAGAGGGCGATTTTGTTGACGTGATCAGTGATTTACTGATTGTTGAGCTCAATTTCAACAGCGTATCAAACAGACAAAATGTCAGGCTATACAAACTATGAATATGACGATTATGATGACTCGAAAGAGCAGCAGGAGAGCTATGAGGTTCACCAGGCAATTGTCTTTGCCATTCATCTCACTCCAACTATGTATAAAAATTTACCCCAGATATTGAACAACTTGGTTGAACTCATCAGAAACTTAGCCAAATCAATGCCAAATACAGGTATTGGGTGCTATTTCTTTAACTGTGGCACTATTATTGTGAAGCCAGAGAATATCACATCTATAAATAAGGGAGAAGGTATTTATAAATTACTTCCATTAGCTGACATTAATGCTGAACAATTTAAAACTTTACATGATTTGGTCAATTCTGAAGTTAAAGATGAAACAACAGGACTGCCTTCAAATAATTTATATGAAAAATTTCCTCTTCTATCGGAAGATCCAGTCTTAAATTACTCCAATCAATTGAATTCATTATTGACTAGTTGTGTTTCTGATTTTAATGGGGCCTCCCCAAAACAGTATACATCGGGTAAAATATTCTTATTTACCGATTGTGATAAACCCTTTAATAATTCTGAAAAATCTAAAAATGCTATTCAGGGTACTGTTCGTGACTTAAACGATGCGAAGATCACTTTAATTCCATTTTTCCTTCCAAAAGATGATTCCACCAGGTTTAACTCAGATGAATTTAATATTTTATTAGGTGTTGGCCAACAGGGTGATAATTTGATTGAGGATTCTAGCTCTGAAAAGTACAAGCCTTCTGCTGATCAGATTTCTTTGGATAATATTAAAGAGAAAATCTCAAGAGGTGCTGAAATTAAAAGAAAAATTTTCAATTGTCCACTTGAATTTCAGGGAATATATATGTCAATTAATGGTTACGCTATGTTTAAATCTTTAGAACTACGCTCTGCTCATAAATATTATGAAGATGATAGTTTGCATTATGTTCAAACTAAGACCACAAAGATATCAAAGTTGACGGGTGAAGAAATGGCAGCCGAGAACATTAAGAAAGTTATTGAAGTCGGCGATCAAAAACTATTTGTTAAAAAAGAGCTTTTGGATATGATTAATAAGTATAATGAAAAAGAAAAGCCAATTTTAAGAATTCTTGGTTTTAGAAAACTCGAATATTTTCATCCTTCGTATACCATTGGAACCCCAACTTTTATGGTTCCTGATGAATATGGTGAATATACTCATTCTGCTAGAACATTTTCAACTTTATATCAATCAATGATCAGAACTAAACGTATGGCTGTTGTCTGGGGTATGCCTACGAAATCTAAGGCACCAAGCATGTATTATTTAGTCCCAGCGGACCCTTCATTGGGATATAAAACTAATGTTGGTCATTATCCCCATGGTATGGCGTTGATTCCATTGCCTTATAAAGATAGCATCAGAGGATTACCAGATTATTTTGCAAAGCAAAACCAACCATTACCGGAGATCATCCCTAATCGATTTGAGCCAATAGTTTCTCTATTGTCCTCGGAATCTGGATTTCAAGCATTTCAAAATCCTAGAATTGATTGGAGCTTCAAGGTTTATGAAGATTCGATTCTACAAACCGAGATTGAAAATGATAACGGATGGCCAGAACAATATAGAAAGCAAGTTGAACTTAACAAAATCGATCAATTAAAAGTTGAAGGCATGAAACTAAGAGATATTATTAGATCTGATGATTATTTAACTAACTGCTTCGAATCGTTTAATAAAGAATTACTTAGACTTTCGAATACTGAAAAAGCTGCTACAGTCAAAGATACTAAAAAGGTTAAGAAGGATTTAACTGATCAAGATGTTAAAATTGCTATTAAGACTAGTAAGTTGAGTAAATATACTATGGCCCAATTAACCAAATATATCAACAGTAAGCCTAATTTAATTGCGAAAGGTAAAAAGAAAGATGATATGATCGCTAACATTGAAGATTATGCACGTAGAATGAAGATGGTCTGAACCATTTGGCGATGTTCCTCAAATTCAAAGGAAAATGTTTACTTGTCTTTCTATATTTATTTTCACTTTTGGAGTTATTTTATTTTTATTTGTACCGGGTTTTTAAGTTTAATGTATAACATTGTTTGCTAGTAATCCCACAACCTATGTATATGGGCGTGCGCGAGACAAAATTTCCAGAGGCTAAACAACTTCAAATTCTGGTGTTTAGTATATTCAGTGATGACGGACTACTAATTGAGAAGTTTACAAAACAAGATACCTGTTTATATTACCTCGAATAGTGTTCACCATTCTCAAGTCATGATCGAATGGACCCGACCTCAGGAACTGTTTCTGCTAAATCTAGTGTGTTACCATAAACCAATTGGTAAACAGAAAGATGCAAATTACAAAGCGATAATAAACAAAATTAACGAGAAGTACCCAGAAATTAAAGCTAATAAAACGTCCGTTAATAAAGTGCTCTATAAATATTATGATTTGAAGGGTTTAGCTAAGTTGGATGCCGAAGATCAGGAAATAGAATTAAAAGAAGAAGATACTGCTCAAGAGGATGAGCTGGCCACCAAAGTTGAAGAGAAAGAAGAAGCTGAGTTACCTCAAGAAATCAAGAAAATTGCAAATGGTATAGTGAATGAACAGGAAGAGGGAGAGGACGAGGATAATCTTGTCAAGGATGAGGAAGGTGATAGTCAACCAGAAATTAATGCAGAAGAAATTGTTAATGCAGAAGAAAATAGTGACGATGATAACGATGACGACGACGACGAAGAAGAAGATCAAGGTGAAGGCACTGGCTCCAATAATGATTCAATCTCAATGAGAATCAACAAAAGAATTAAAAATGAACAATCTGATGTTGAAACAACCGAAGTCGAACTTGAAAATAAGGATTCTGAATCTTCAAATGAGCAAGCTAAAGGGGAAGAAAACAATGATCAATCTAGTGATGAAGAAAATGAAGAAGCAGAAACTTCTAAAAAGGAAGACTCAATAACGCCAAAGAAAAGAGGCAGAGGTAGACCTCCTAAAATAAAGAAAACTGATGAAGTTTTTACACCTAAGATTAAATCTGAAAATAAGAAACATGAGAATAATCAATCTATCTCTAAAAGTTCTAGAAAGAGGCAGAGACATGATACTGAAGATGATGAAAATGATATGGTGTCTGGGGCAGATGAGAGTGAGGTTGAAACTATGCCACCACCAAAAAAGAGAGGAAGAAAGCCAAAATTACTGCAATCACATTCTGAACATGAAGAAGAGCATGATGATTCTATTGATCAAGCCGATATCAAACCAACTCCCTCTAAGAAAAGGGGAAGAAAGCCAAAATTATTGCAGTCACAACATGATCATGAAGAAGAACATGAAGATTCCGCAGATCAAACCGATATTGAGCCAACTCCATCAAAGAAAAGAGGAAGAAAGCCAAAACATCCAAAGGTTGAAAGTTCTGTTGAAGATACTCCTGTTGCACCAATTCCTGTAAAGAGGGGAAGGAAACCAAAAGTTCACATTGAGCAAGAAGAGAATGATTCTGATGTTGCTCCTACTCCATTAAAAAGAGGAAGAAAGCCTAAGGTTCATGTCGAAGAAGAAAATGAGTCTGATGTCGGACCTACTCCTTTGAAAAGGGGTAGAAGATCTGTTGTTCTTGTAGAAGGTACACCCATGGAAACTCCAAGTAGAAGAGGAAGGCCAAGAAAGAACTCTACTCCTGGTTTAAGTAAAATTTCTGAAAAATTGAGAGTTGAGGCAGAAGATACTAATGAAAGTGAAAATAGTAATATTGATGATAATCTTCCCGCAAGACACACTAGGAGACGTTCAAGATTATCCGAAGATGAAAATGCACCTGCTATTAAACCTACACCAAGAAGAGGCAGACCGCCGAAAGCTGCTAGTGTTACTGTTGCTTCTTCCGAAGATGAAAAGCCTGAAGAAACACCAAGAGGAAGAAAAAGAGGTAGGCCAAAGTTGGTTGAATCTGCAAAGAAGCGTAAGAGATCAATGTCGTCAAAGAAATCAGAAGAATCAGATGCTGCTGACCCTCCCTCAAAGAAGGTTGTTACTAGAAGCCTGCGTAAGAACTCTAAATCAGATGTCGAAAGTAAAGGTACAGACCATGAAACTAGTGAATTAGAGAGCGATGCTAATGATGGCGATGAAGAGGATGAAGAAAGCGATGATGATGAGGCAAGCGGTACTATTACTGCTACCCCCAGAATATTACGAAAAGCTGGTAGTGTTGAAACACCTAAGACTGTTGGATCAGCAAAGCTAAGGGGACTGAAGACACCATCATCTGGAATGAGATTTACTCCTACTAGAAGTACAAAGGTTACGAAAAGCCAAGCTACCCCAAGTGTAAGACGTTCTGCCAGAAAGAAGTAGTTATGTTTGATTATTTATGACCTGTATATTATTTATCAGCTGTAATTAATTGTATTTAAGCTTAACTTGAGAGGTATGCGTAGGATTATTGGTGTAAATTGAATTTGTAGTTCTACCAGCACGAATAGAATGCATACAGCTGCGGATAAGGCGCGTGGCGCGGGGCGTGTTTTCGATAGCTAAGCCTCTTCCATTGACAGGTTCTGATTTATAACTGTTTTATTTTGTCTGAGTGTACGTGCCGAACCTGTTTCAAACGTCAAAGCTGAATTTGAATGGCAAGCTTAACTTCATTCAAACCCTAGACAAGCCGGATCGTCTTATATCCCTTTGAACCACGTTCTTTTGACTCAGAGCACCTAAATTTCAATCTTTATCTCTTTTCTTCGTTATACATACTCTGTCCAAAGTTGCCATAAATAGAGTCCACCAATACAGAATATCCTAGATTTTCCTTTTATTGATAAGGAACACTATATCAAAGGTATTTTAACAACTTTTCTACTACACGCTCTCTGAGTTTAACAGCCAGTTGGTCATATCAAGAAGCAGAAGTTATACATCGTCAATCACATATTCATCATCATGACCACTCTATTGCTAGAACAAAGACCCGATAAAGACGCTTCCAATATCTCGTTTGATGATATTATGGGAGAGCATTCTTATAAAAAAACTGACTTTTTTACAGTTATGAACTACATTGTTATGATTTTCACTATGGTATTTCATTTAGGTTTGCTATGTTCTGATATTTATACATTAGTTCAAATTTATGCTCTGGGTAACTGGGGTGATTATGCTGCAATTAAATACGTTCCTATCAGAGTTTATAAGATCGTTTTTACGATTTGTATTGGTATATCTCTTGCCTATTTAATTTGGAGTGTGTTTCTAGGTTTTGCTGTGGCTCGTCGTTACATGATTGTTAGCTCTTATCTAAATCAAGTTGCCAGAGTGATTCATTCTTTACGGTCCTATGAAAGGTTTTGTATCCTTGATAGAATCTCTTCTAAATCTTTTCATGAATGGTCTGCTCTAACTATTTATAGTTCTTTCCACTATGATATTTATCCTTGGCTATTTGCTGATACACCAAGACAATTGTTGAATGGTACTACTATTGCTTCTACAATTTCTAATTCTTTCACATCGACAAATATCATTACTATCCTTAAAACTATCGCCAATACAAATCAGGAAGAAGCCATTTTGTTATCATTTATGACTTTCTCGTTTGTTGTTTGGTTGTTTTTTACCTTCAAGCATGTTATGGTTCTTTTAATTTCGGGTGGATTCATTTCCAGAAATAAAAAAAACTATGATATGAGTTTCAAAGATTATTGTTACATGATTGTTGCTACAAGTGTTATGGATATGTATGAAAAAGAAGAAAAGAAAACAGCAAAGATGTTAAAGAATAAAAGAAAGATTCCTTCCTTTATTGGAAGACATGAGTCTATTGGTACTCCTCAAGCTGAATTGGATCCTATAACTGAAGAAAAGACTCCAAATTATTCTGAAAGAAACAGCTCTCCCATTGGTTATGGCTCGCACAAACAAGGTACTAATCCTAATCCATTCGATACTCCACTCAATACTGCAAATTATCCATCTCCATTTGCCACTAGGGTAAATACTTCAGCCGATGCTGACCCATTCAGAACTAGAAATGCTAGTAATCACTCTTTAGACCAAGTTCCACCAGCTAGAGTGCGTACCAATACAAATCCATATATTCAACATAAGGACGATATATATAGATCACGTACAAATGACTCTTTTGCTAATCCATTTGCTGATAGAAGATTGCATTCTGATTCCACAAATAACTCTTCTATAAATGATAATCCGTTTGCTAATGGAGCTGGTTTGGGATATGGTCACATGCAACCGCAACACACTGGTCATTCTCATAAAGATCCACCTATTCCAACTAGAGGCATTTCACTTTCTGAAACAGTTAATTCAAGCACTAGACTTTATAACAGAAATGACACACAGCCTACTACGACTGGGCCTTATACTAATAGAAATGATTCTGTTACGTCCTCAACTGGGTTATATAATACTAGAAACGACTCAGTTACATCACATCCCCAAATTTACAGTAGAAATGATTCTTTAGGCTCTAATACACGTCAAATATATAATAGAAATGATTCTCTTACGACATCTTCAACTCAATTATATAGTCACATAAATGAATCAGTTACATCTCACCAGAGTCATCATCAGCCATATATTAGGAATGATTCTGTTACATCCAATCCTCACCAGGTTTACCCTAGAAATAATTCCGTTACTTCGAATCCTCCACAAGTATACAACAGAAATGACTCATTAACACTTAATAATGGTCTTTACAGTAGCAAGAACAATTCCGCTGCATCACTTGGTGTTCATTCAAATCATTTACAGAATATATCTGAATCAAACGAATGGACTAGGCCATTGCCTAAACAACGTAAGCCACCTCAACCTTCTAGCGAGATTTCCTCTAACTCAGAGAATCCACTTTATGGAAATAAATTCTTTTAGCTGTTTTTTTCTTCATGTCTCGTTCCTCTTATGACTGTTTTTTTTTGCATGTTTTCACTCTATAATTTTTATTGTATGTTTTCTGGGATTCAGTTTGTGTATATCTAGAATTATGCTCTTCACTGATCCAATGCTACTATAGTTTCTTTTTTCTTTCCTACTTTTATATCCATCGGTTCAAATTATTACGTTACACAAAGGTCAAATATATTATTTTTATACGTTTTTTTAAGAAAAAGCAATAATGTAATTATGTATGGTCTGGTAAATCAGGTAAGGTAGACTACGTACAGTGTAAACAAATGGGAAACAAGAAGAAGGGTGAGACACATTCTGGGACTAGAATATGCTTCACCATCATAACACATATCTGAAACTTTCTAGCATTTCATGGGTATACGTCATACGTTCGATCACCAACCTCTGGTTGCTAATTTTTCATGTTCCTTTAAACCTGAGACCTGAATACCAAACATTAATTTACCTAAATTAGTGCTACTTTGTAAAACTGAAGAGGCATCATCAAAGTTATTCACAGCATCAACAATAGCTTTAGCTAATTTTGGAGGATTAGCACTCTTAAAAATACCAGAACCAACAAAAACACCATCACATCCTAATTGCATGAGAAGTGCCGCATCTGAAGGAGTAGCAACTCCACCGGCCGCAAAGTTAACAACAGGTAATTTACCCTTACTTTTGATTAAAGTCTTCAAAGATTCTGGTTTAACTCTGATATCTTTAGCATATTCAACCAATTTAGCCTCTAATTTAGAGTCATGTTTTTCATTTAATTCACCAAATAATTCTAAGACTTCTTTGATTTGACCAGTTATTTTTCTGATATGGTAAACAGCTTCACTGACATCACCGGTACCAGCTTCACCTTTAGTTCTAATCATAGCGGCACCTTCATCAATTCTTCTTAAAGCTTCACCTAAATCTTTGGCACCACACACAAAAGGAACTTTGAAACCATGCTTCTCGATATGGAATTGTCTATCAGCGACGGTTAACACTTCGGATTCATCAATGTAATCAACACCTAAAACTTCTAAAACTTGGGCTTCTACGAAATGACCAATTCTTGTTTTAGCCATAACTGGAATTGAAACGGCTTCCATGATCGACTTGACCATTTGTGGATCAGACATTCTTGCAACTCCACCTTCTGCTCTAATATCAGATGGAACTCTTTCCAAAGCCATAACGGCAACAGCACCAGCTTGTTCAGCAATAACAGCTTCTTCTGGAGTAGTAACATCCATAATAACGCCATTCTTTAACATTTGAGCTAAACCTGCTTTGTGTTGGAAGGTGGAAATTTCGATAGGTTGTTGAGTCATTGTTTCGTAGTAATTAATTGTAGTGAATTGGAATTGAGTTAATTTAAGACCGTTCAATTGAGTCAATTGTGAGAATTCAAACCCCTTTTATAGTAGAGGATATACGACTCCAGAGAGTTTTATGAGCAATTCAATTTGAATCAAATGACTTCCAAAATCCGATGGGAATTGATAGGAGACAAGCTAGCATAGCAGTGCAAATTAAGCTACCATTGTATTCATTTAGTTAGTTGAGTTGATGCGCCAGGATCTAAAACAGGCTAATCAAGTTTCACAAGTTTAACTTCAAGTGATCTGTTGGCAAACCAACACACGTACATGGCAATGTCCAGAAAGAGAAATAAAGCTCATCACTGCATCTATAGCATTCAGCAAATAGAGCGAGCGCCGCTGATCAGATTTGGCGAGCTTCAACACTTTGAGTTAGCTGGCGGGGCTCTCAAATGTGATATAGTTGATATTTGGTAGCAGCACATCACCTCCACGTATTTAATTTTTTTAGGCGAAAGAAGTTGTAAGAGCTCAGCGAAGGAGCGGAGACGGATGGAGTTATAATCAATATTGGTTTATTAGTTCCTTTAATATTGGAAGTTCATGTGCAGTGTTTATAGAGGAGTTGCTGGTACATAACTGATAACGTATGATGATTATAACTATAGCTACATAGTTGTTTGGTGGTGTAGCTCATCTCCGTTAAACGGATGTGACTGCATGTTACCGGATCGGTATATCATCGATCCAATTCTAAATAATATTCTTAAGTTGATATTGACTAGACGAGGTAAACAAGCATCTTCATTGTGTAAACATCATGCATATACATATTACAAACCAGCAGTCAATTGATTGCGCCAATTTACAGCACTGCACCCTCTCAATTGGCCAAATTGATTGGTCAAATTGCTTCAGGAGTCAGTCAATGACATCGTAACTTAAAACTGTATTCACTTTTAGAGGTTGTGTCAGTTCACTCAATTGGGGTTCCCACAATATTGCCGAAATTTGGAAATTATTGACCCAATTAACACAGTTGAGCAAAGCACTACTAGCTCCAACTTCGCAATTGAAGGTGTTAAGTGATATTGAGAACTGCATGCATGTGTAAACTTTCAAATATTGACTTCCAGTTGATAAATCTCCCTTATATAACCCCAACAGAATTTCCTAGGAGTCTTCCCTGGAACCTTTTTCTATTTCTTTCGTAAACAAAGTTCAAACAATATCTCTAACTATTAAATCATGACTTCTGGTAGAAGAGTTACAATCGGTGTTTTAGCCTTACAAGGAGCTTTCAGGGAGCATATCCAGCACTTGACCAACTTATTCAATAACATCAAGGAAGATCCAAGCTATTCCAACTATGAACTTTCACTAAAGCCAATCAGAAAGCCAGAAGATTTAGAAGGTATAAATGGCTTGATTATTGGTGGTGGTGAATCAACAACTATTTCCATTCTATTACAAAGAACAGGTTTACTTGGACCACTACAAGAATTGATCCAAAACCAGAGATTACCTACTTGGGGTACTTGTGCTGGCCTTATCTTATTATGTGACGAAGTTACAAACACCAATATTAGGTTGGGTGATTTAGAATATAAGGTCATTGGTGGCTTGGACGTCTCTGTCGAAAGAAATTCATTTGGTAGACAGCTAGAATCATTTACCGAATCTATTCCATGTGGTAGTTTCACTAACAATCAGATCAGATCTTTTGATTGTGTTTTCATCAGAGCTCCTGTCATTACCGGCACTAAAGTGACAGCTAAGAAAAGTCTGGAAGATGGTATTGTTGTTTCAGGGAGAGTTCCATCAGTTAGTGAAGTTCCAACCAAAGTTCTGGCTGTTGTTCAAAGAGATGAACATAAATTAATAGTTGCAGTTAGAAAAGGTATAATTTTAGGCACTTCTTTCCATCCAGAATTAGTTGAGGACTATGCATTCCATAAATGGTTTTTAGATGAATTTGTTCTAAGAAATATTGTATAGAAAAAGTAAATTCTAAATATTTATTCTTAATTAAATTATATTATACAAGCACTAATCAACAAAAGAAGAAACTTCGATTATCGCTGAACCGGTTTAATCTTATAATGCAATGATACAAGCGAATAAATTAATGCTCTTAAATTCTGAATGAAGTAGTAGAAGACCTTTAAACCTTCTGGATCTTTACTTGATTTAGTTTCAACTATTGACGTCAATTTCTTTGTTGTTAGCTTCTTCACTCTATTCCCAACTCTAATTTCTAACTCTTGCTTAGAATTATAGGTGGCTTCGGGCCATTTTTCATCTGACTCTAGAAGAATTTCACTGCTTTGAACCAACTTTTTAATTTCTTGAATTATAATTAACGAAATTCCAACTTCCTTAGTAATTAATTCTTCGTCTCGATAGTTAGATTGATTCGCATATCTTAAAATACCACACTGTTGATTGGCATCATATCTTATATCATATTCAATAAATTCATTTCCAATTCGACTAGACCTAATACCACCAGTATAAACTCTCAGGTAAAAATTCTCTTTAAGACTATCAATATCGGGGTCATCTGCCGTAAATACAGCAGAACTCTTTGTAATTGTCACCCCTCCAAGGCCAGTTGATGCCATTTCCAGTTAATAATGTGAGTTGTAATGATGACTTACAATAGTTTTCAGCTTCCGTTCTGTTATCTAGACTATCTGCTTGCTATCAATGTTATCATCTCTCCACAAGGCCACTCAAACTTCAAAATCTACACAGCCTGCGCCGCATTTATTTTAATGTTACCCGGCTGTAACTTTTGCCATGCACAGCCTGAAAACTCTTCTCGAGCGATGAATCATCACTTCAACACTCTAAACATTTTTCAGTTCAATCATAATTAATTTACCGAAGTTACTCTAAACACCTAATAGAACCACTTCACAAATGTCCGGAATAGTTACAGATCCAAAGGAACAATACGAATTAATTACAAAAAACTTACAAGAAGTTTTAAATCCACAAATTATTAAGAATGTGCTTGAAGTTGAAAAAAGACCATTAAAGGTTTACTGGGGTACTGCTCCAACTGGTAAACCACATTGTGGTTACTTTGTCCCTATGACCAAATTAGCCCATTTCTTGAAAGCCGGTTGTGAAGTCACTGTTTTATTAGCCGATTTGCACGCTTACTTAGACAACATGAAAGCTCCATTGGAAGTTGTTGAATTCAGAGCTAAATATTACGGATTTGTCGTTAAGGCTATCTTAAAATCTATCAATGTTCCAATTGAAAAGTTAAATTTTGTTGTTGGTAGATCATACCAATTAAGTGCTGAATACACTATGGATATTTTCAGATTATCAAACATTGTTTCTCAAAATGATGCAAAAAGAGCAGGTGCAGATGTCGTTAAACAAGTTTCGAACCCATTATTATCTGGTTTGATTTACCCATTGATGCAAGCTTTAGATGAAGAACATTTAGGTGTTGATGCCCAATTTGGTGGTGTTGATCAAAGAAAGATTTTTGTTTTAGCCGAAGAAAACTTGGAATCTTTAGGTTACAAAAAGAGAGCTCATCTTATGAACCCAATGGTTCCTGGTTTGGCTCAAGGTGGTAAGATGTCAGCATCTGATCCAAACTCCAAAATTGATATTTTAGAAGAACCAAAGGCTGTTAAAACTAAGATCAACCGTGCTTTCTGTGAGGAAGGTAATGTTGAACAAAATGGCCTACTGTCTTTCATTGAATTCGTTTACGCTCCAATTTACGAATTAAAGCATGGTTCTGGTAAATTTAACTTATTCATAGATAGACCAGAAAAATACGGTGGCCCAGTCACTTTCGAAACATTTGCTGATTTAAAGGCAAGCTTTGCCGAGAAGAAGTTGGGCGCTCCAGATTTAAAGAGTGGTGTTGTCAGTATTATTAATGAATTATTAGCTCCAATTATTGAAGAATTCAAGGCTAGTCCTGAGTTCCAAGAAGCTGAAGCAAAGGGTTACCCAGCTCCTGTTGAGACTAAAAAGAAGGTTAAGAAAGTGAAGAATAGAGGTTCCAGATACCCTGGTGCTGATGGCTCTGCTGCTGGAGCTGTTGAAGAGGCTGCCAAAAAATTAGAAGAAACCAAATTGGAAAACTAGAGAGTTCCTTTAATAATCTGCATTTTTAATAGTTCGTAAGTTACCTTCAGCTCGCCTTTTTTTTTGTTATATATGCTCATAATTATATTTTCTTGGGAAATTTATGGTCTGTATATACAACTTACAAGTACTATGTAAAGTGGCTTTGCACACAGGTGAAACTATGAAGAATAGAACTATCAGTAAGTAGCCGGGAGGCCATTCTCACGAAAACTCACTGCTCTTCAGGCTCCACCAGCTCCTGGAAACTTAAAAAATTAGAATCAACCATCGTTAATTAAATCTTATAACGTACATACTTATAAAGAAAGTAACAGAAGAGATTAGTTTAAGTGACTGAATAACCTAGATAGATCCCCACTTGGTCCATTTAAATAGCGATTCACCAGGGTTAATCAAGTCGTCCTCATTTTTAGAAAAGGCAACACCCTTATCATCACCTTCAGAAATAAAGTATTGCAAGTAAAAACCAAAATCTTGAAATTTGAAGCCAGCTTCATATAATTCATGTGCCTTTGTGTATGTGTCTTCTTTAGAAACATATTCACGTTCAATTTTAACGCCGTGATTTTTCTCGTAATTCTCAATAACCTGTTCTTGAGTAACTCTATCCGAAGAAACTCTGATCTTGTCAGGCAAGGATGAATAATCATCCTTAGTAACAATAGCCGCATTGGCCTTACCGATATCAACTAAATAAGACACATCAAATTCAGTTTTTGGATCGCCTCTGATAATAGCTGTTTTAGTTTCGGAATTATAACCAACAGCTCCGATTGTCTCATATAAGTATCTACCTGGCTGGGCAAATAATGAAGTGATAACATCAATTGTCTTAATTCCAGCAGCTCTTGCTTTTCTAGAATGTTTAGTTTTGATATCTAAAAAGTTAGGTAAATCAACAACGTCCAATTCAGTACCAAATTGAGATGGAATATATAATTTTAATTTAGTGAACTTGATAGCAGCATCTAACGTATTGTCGATGTATTGATTTGTTGGACCAACATTAATTAAAACGTCAACTCCAGTTAAAGCATCTTTAAAAGAGTTGACATCTGAAATATCGGCTTTATAATACTTAATTGAATCTGAATCTGTTTGCTTGCTTGGATCTCTAGTAATTGCTCTAATTGGTAGTGAGACCTTGTTAGAGAAAGCTGGTGATGTCAAAGCATCAATAGTTGGAACACCTAAAGCACCATGTGTGCCAAAAACTGCAATTATTGGTTTAGTCATTATTGTAATATGATATCTAGAAATTTTGTATCTTGTATTATCAAAAGTATAAGGATCAAAATATGTTAATCGGTAAGGTGGAGAGTGTGTGAGGATAGCCAGTGCTTATATAGGTCGAAGTGTGGTGGTGGCAGAAATGTTAAAGTAATCAAAAAAAAAATAAGTGTTACACAGTTGATTGGTCAATATGCCAATTGTGTCATTAAATTTATAATAAAGCTGTAATGTACACAAATTGATGCTCTGTTGAAAGAAGGAGAGGAGCCACAGTTTGGAAGTTGGGGGACTGAGCGACTGAGTTAAAGGTACGCATCGCCATAAACTAGCTACCATCAATTCTGCCAATTATTTAGCAAACAGTGTATCGCTAGATTTATTCCTATATGCGTTGGTTCAAAATTGAAACTCCAGTTAAATGTATAAGTCCTCCTCCTCATTTGTAATTCTGTTCATTACTTTATCTTTGCTCTTGGAGTATTCAACAGGATACATCTGTTTCATAGCTGTTGTCAACTTATGAGACATTTTTGTACTTTTATTAATATTAGAGACAATCTGTGGCATAACATTCCTCTTCAAGTTCTCATACTTACGAATGTGTTCATTCAAGTTATCTTTGATTTCATCAATTAAAGTTAGAATTTCATTTGAAGTGTTGTTAAATTTTCCTGATAGTTGAGACTGAATCACTAAAGCTCGATCTAATTCAATTGAGTCTAATGAATTGTATAACGAGTTTATCAAATATTCGACAGCATTAAAGTTACTAGGAAGTAAGCCGCCATCGGATGATGAAAATTCGGATAGTGGCCTGTTATGTTTCTTGTTTTTCTGGGAACTTTTGGCATTTGCTAGAAGATTCTCGTCTTCATTTGAAGTTGCTCTATTTTCTGACAAACTTTGAATGTTTTCTTGGTTGTACGAGCCATGATTATACTGTAATTCTTCTTCCTGTTCCTCTTCTAGACTTGTTGTTGAGGATGCTGATGAGGTGGTGGTTGTAGACTCAGTATCTGCACGCACGACAAACTGTTGGCCATCAATGGAGGGATTCCTCTGACGTTGCATGGATGATGCCATATTGTTTCCAAATAAAAAACCTGGATGATTTGCTCTAATACCGGGAAAGAAGATGATTCTGTGGACCCTAAAAGATAGAATTAATTAACGGTAAGTAAGATCATGCTAATGCTTATGGTGCAGGGATGTATCCAGCATGGCTGATCGCTAGTCCGCATCAGCTTCTTCAACACAGCATATTTACATGGTGTTTACAATCTGGTAGAGTTGAATTTCACAACTACATATAACAGTTTTAGTCCAACTTTCACTACTATAAAATGTCTGCCACACAAGTAAAGGCCAGACTAAGACCATTTGGTTTTTCCTTTGAGAAATCCTTGAAAGATTTGGTTGATGGAATAAGGGCCAACAACGGTGATCCCGACAGGTTAACAGCATTTTTAGAAAGCTCATTGCAAGAATGTAAAACTGAATTGAAAACCACAGATTTAGAACTGAAATCAACAGCAATTTTGAAATTGGCTTATTTAGAAATGTATGGCTTTGATATGAGTTGGTGTTCTTTCCAAGTTTTGGAAGTCATGTCTTCTCCCAAATTTCAACATAAAAGAATAGGTTATCTAGCTGCAATTCAGATCTTGCAGAGAGGTAATAATGATGATGCATTGATGTTAATGACAAACTTGTTGAAGAAAGACTTGAGTTCGTACAATTTTGTTGAAACTGGTATGGCCATTAGTGGTATTGCCTCCTTGGTTACAACCGAGTTAGCTCAGGATATTTGTAATGATATGGTGAAGATGTTAAATCATTCTAAACCATTCATTAGAAAGAAAGCTGTTTTAGCTATGTATAAAATATTCTTGAAATTTCCAGAAGCTCTACGTGCTAACTTTGATAGAATAGTTGATAAATTAGATGACTCAGATCCATCAGTGGTTTCAGCAACTGTTAATGTTATTTGTGAATTAGCTCATAAGAACCCTAAAAATTATGTTGACCTGGCACCAAGATTGTTTGGAATGATGAAAGACTCCTCTAATAACTGGATGACTATCAGACTCTTGAAATTGTTTGCCCCTTTATGTATTATTGAACCTAGATTGAAGTTCAAGCTTCTACCTGAACTAGTTCAACTAATCAAAGACACTAAAGCTCTAAGTTTGGTTTACGAATGTATCAATTGTATATTAAATGGAGATATGTTAGGTCCTAACGATACCAATGTTGCTAAATTGATCATTGCTCATTTGTTGACCTTTTTTGAGAGCCAAGATCAAAATTTAAAGTATGTTGGCCTTTTAGCATTTATAAAAACCTGCAAAATTCATGATAATTTAATTAGGAAACATGATAAGGTCTTACTATCTTGTATTTTTGACGATGATATTACAATAAGAGAAAAATCTTTGGAAATTGTTTCTTCTCTTGTCACAGAGCAGAATATTGTGAATATAGTTACAAGGCTATTAATCCAATTGATCCCAATTGAAGAGCAAGGTGAAAAATTGAATGAAATCAATAAATCTTTTATAGATGAGGATAGCAACCCTGAGAATTTTTACACAGCAACATCACAACAACCGATTATGGTCAACGATAAGTATAAATTGGAGGTTATTGAAAAAATAGTGGAAATATGCTCCCTGGATAATTATTCAAACATTCCAAATTTCAGATGGTACTTGGGTGTATTAACTGATATAATAAAGCTAAATATCGATAACCAAATTCCAGAAGTTGATAGACTAGTCAGTGAACAATTTGTTGAGATAAGTATTAAGGTTCCAAGTATGAGATCAACTGTTGTTTCCATCTGTATCGAGCTTATTAAAGATTGCTCCAGCGAAGCTGCATTTACATCATTGGCAAACGGTTTAAAACAATTCATTTGGATAATTGGTGAATATTACATTGATTATATGAACTCCAACTCAGATAACAGTGATGATGATAATGATGATGATGGTGAATATGAAACTGAAACTAATACTACAGAAGAAAAAATTACAGCTCCAGCAATTTTCAGTATAGTTGCTTCTCTACCTGGGTTATCCGGATTAGCCGATAGTAATCCAGCTACTGATAATACAATTTCAGTGTTCATTCAAGCATTAGCTAAATTATTCAGTAAATACTGCTTAACATTGGGTAACGAATGGGCGAATGATGATTTTGAAAGTGCTTCACAGCTAGCAAATGCATTGATCTTATGGTTGGAACAATTTAAAACTAGTGTTAATTATGAGGTTCAAGAACGAGCTATTTCGTTCAGTGAACTATTAAAATTAGTGCAAGATTCTTTAAAACAAGAAGCGGAAACTTTGATTGAAGGAGATACCAAAACACCTCCTCACTTCTTAAGTTCTGGGTATTCTCAGTTGTTTAATAATTATCAAATCAAGCCTATTTCTAGTGCTGTTCAATCGAGAATCCCAGTTCCTGAAGATCTTGATTTAGATGCTGCTATCAATGAAAATGCAATGGGTGAGTTCATGGCTATTTTACAACAAATAAATGATAAGGAAGCTCAAGAATATGAAGAAACCATTCTTGCTGATGAAACGTTTTCTGAAGGAGAACAACAATTCAGTGAATCTGATTCCGAGGCTGAAGATTTGAAAAAGAAAGAAAGATTAGAAAGACAGAAGGATGATCCATTCTATTTATCCCAAGATACAAATTCACATCTATCTGAGACTCCTGGTATAGAAGTTAAAACTAAAGCTAAAAAGAAACCTCATAAGCCAAAGAAAATTAAGAAAGAAAAAGTTTTAATTTTAGATGAAGAAACAGCTGACGATGCAAGTCCCGTTGCAGTCACTAGAAAAAAGAAAACTTCACTGTCCAGGACTGCACATAAAAAAAGTGGGAAGAAGTTCCTCGTTGATTCAAGCTTGGATAATTTTGATCTTGCGGGATCAGAGGAAGTGCATAACAGGATTGACGAATACGATGTTGAACTAGAAGTTGAAAAACTGAGAAAAGAGTTAGAAATCAGTGCTGCTGTTTCTTTATCACAACCTGAAGTTGCTGTTAAACCAAAGAAGCCAAATAAAAAGAAGGCAATTAAAGAGGAAACGCCAGATGATGTGGTAGTTACAGTAAAGAAGCCTAAGAAGAAGAAGAAAGCCAAGAAGAAAGTTGCTGTGATCCATGAAGATGTGTAATATTTTTAATTGTTTTATTCTGTGTACTTTTTTCTACTTATTGTTTACTAGCATATATATTTTATACATTCACATACCTTTCATTTGGATAGAAAGCTATCTGAAGTTATGTAATAAGAAAAAAAAGGTTACTACTATATTTTAATATTGTTATATAAAACTAATGTACAGAAAGAAAATATTCAAAACAAAAAATGAGACAATTTTTTTAAATTATTAAGACAGAGAAGCATCTTCTGTTACATCTGCTTTAGCTTCAACAGTCATATCACCATTACTTGTTTCATCCATTTCAACTTCAGTATCATTGTCATTCTGTGCTGTTGGTAAATCGATTACCTTAATAGGTTTACTTCTCGATTTCGAGCCACGTTTAGAACCATCTTTCTTTGAGACAGACTTCTTTCTCTTTTTAGTATTGGGTTTTGGAGATATGGCAGGCATAGATTCACTTAATGGGAAGTCAATTTCTTCAGTCTTTCTCTTTTTAAATTCTGTATATGGCTTGATTTCATGATTATAGAATTTATTCTTCTTAACGCTATTCAAAATAGATTTTGGTTCCAATTCAAATATAGGATTGATTGGATTAGCTTGTAAGGTGTAATAAGACTCGCTTAATTCTTGTCTAATTGGAACTCTTGATAAATCAGGAACAAACTCCTCTTCATCTTTTTCATCCTCGACCAAACTACACAATTCATTCAAGATACCAGAAGCTTTTGTTGTATCGACCACAAGTTTCTTTAATCTTTCAGCTTCTGTGAGCTCTTCTAGATGAAATTGTTCAGTCTTATCCAGAAATCCTAGTAAGTCAACCAACATGCTATTTCTCAATTCAGTATATCGTGTAATCTTGTTTAATTGGGCTTCTAAGTTCATAAGTTTCAAATTTTCCTCGTTTACCTTTTGATATTTCGTAAGTAAATAATAGTATAACATTCTATATTCTTTGGTGGTTCTTGTTCTGATGACATTTGTGTTTGAAGTTGAAGAAGACCTGGAAGATGTAGTTCTAATTGTGGATCCGGACATGGCTCTTGAGTGATCCTGAGGTTGCGGTAGGATTGGAACTGGAGAAGCCGAAAACGAGTGCATCAATTGTTGCTGTTGTTGTTGGCCAATTTGGTAGTCGTATTGTTGCTGTTGTTGTTGCTGTTGTTGTTGCAGTTGGAGTACCTGGATTGGAGGAGAAGCTTGAGCAGGCTGAATTTGGATAGGATGTTGAACCTCCTGGGTATCCACACTTTCGTTGCTCTCTCTCTCCCTATCCGAGACTGGGTTGTTTAGTTTCGTGATATCCATGGCTGATGTTTGCTGTCCTTTTGCCAGAGAAGGTGGTGAACTGTATCTCCTGTCTTCCATGTTCTGTTCGTTTTTGTTTTTCGCTTCAACACTGAGCACAGGCAACGAAGTGAACCACCGGATGGCCATCAACACTCGCTCGAATCGAATTGGCGCGTTCTACAATTGTACAACAACAAAACTAAATAAATAAAAACTTAGAATTAAATACGAAAATAAATATGAAATGTATAAATATCAATATAAATATATAAATAGAAATATATAGAAGTGTCCATATTTCACAGGTCGGAACTTAAACTCATAAAGTCACGACAACCCATTGTACACAAATGCAGAAAAATAGCTTCTCACGTCGAAACTGTTGTTACTCTCTATCACATCAATAGCCTTCAAAGCATCTAAAATCTCGTCATAATAAGGAGGAATAGTCTGTTTCATTCCGAATTCATCTCCTTGGCAAACACTCAACAACTCTTTAATTCCGGAGTCTTCGAATCTTTTCAGTAATCTAGCCTTGGTGAAAACACGGCAAAAGAAAACCCCAATGTCTCTCTTCTGATAATTCTCTATTATATCGTAAAGAATTTGAGCAGCTGATGAATCAATAGACGTCATTCCATGCAAATCAAACACAATATGTCTGATTGATGATAAATCTCTTTGTGGACCAGCAGGATGGCCACTTGCCGATCCATACAACTCAATTCTTTTTAATCTACCTTTCATATCATTAGCATTGGTGAAAGTTAAAGGTTCTGGAATTTTAACAATAACACAACCATCACGATCCTCTAGTTCGGGCAACACTGCATTTTCAGTAAGAATGTTTTTTGAATTAATACCTTGAATGGGACGTTGCGCTTCCATTAATGATTCTCTTCTGTATTCTTTATAACCAGCAACGACGAATTCTTTGGGTTTAGTTGTAGTATTTGGGAAAAGTTCTTCTAAAGCTTCAGAATTAATGAATGTATCTTTTCCTGACACTCTACATAGGATTTGGATTCTTGAACTTGTTGAATGTTTAATCACTCTCATCACGGAATAAAAACAACCTAAAGCAACTCCAGCTTCAATTGAAAAAAATAATGATGTAAATAAAGTCACACAAAAGGTGATCAATTCATTATAGCCTTTAGTTCTGATATGGAACTTAACTTCTTTTGGAGTTTCTTGAATTAATGAGATGGCAACGGTAGCAATAACAGCATTCAACACACACATAGGTAAATAATAAAGATACTCAGTTAAAAAGTATGTGACAAACAGTGTTGTTAATCCCATAAACATACCAGCCGCTGGAGTTTTAGCACCATTAACAGCATTTAACTTCGATCTAGCATATCCACCAAATGAGGACAATGTTCCAAAACAACCAATTGAAATACCAATTGTACCTAGCGCAACTAATTCTCTATTGGAAGAAACTGGGATATCTAAATTTGGACTTAATGATTTACCAGCCGTTGAACTTTCAAAGAAACCTAATATGGCACACATAAAGGCAATTCCAAACAATTCACCATACCAAGGTCTTAAGTCCTTACTTAATGGTGATTTAAATCTAAAACCTTCAGTTTGAATTTTACCAACAACTTGAATATCATGACCTTCAAAATCATAGTAATAAGATAGAACAGTCGCAATAACAACAACGACTAAAATTTCAGGGAAAAAAGAAGCTTTCTTAAATCTGTGCTGAACAAATTGCTTTTTGATTTGCTTAGCCATAATAAGAATTAAAAAAGTAGTGCCTCCGATAATAGTGGTGATTTTCTTAAATTCATTAGCATGTTCGCAAATGAAAAGTATTTTTTCGAACGGAGAATGGACATGTTGATCAGCAGGCAAATTGTTAAAAATCTCATCTAGACCAAGTATAGTCATGGAAGAACCAATCATCATGGTTAACCCAATAGCTGTAATAAAACCTTTCAATAATGAGCCACATAGAACATTATCGATGAAACCAAATCTCAGTAGTCCAAATGCCAATAGTATAGCGCCAGAGCAAGAAGTCATGACCACTAGTAGGTCCACAGGATTAACATCAGGATTGTGTTTAACTACTTTTTCAATAGCTTGTCCGACAATCATTGAGACAGCAGCTTCAGGACCCACAATCATTTGAGGAACAGAACCTAAAATCATATAAACTATAGGTCCAAATGATAGGCCCAAAAGACCACAAATTGCAGGAACATGAGCCACAGCAGTGGCAAATGACAAACTTAAAGGGATTTGATAAGAAGCTAATGATAGACCAGCAACTAGATCATGGAAAAAATATTCCGTGGAATATGATGGTAACCATGAAGTGATTGGGAGATAATAAGGTAATTTTTGCATATAGGATAAATTCTTAGGTGATTTTTTATGTGGGACTAAACCTCTAATCGGGGCATTACCAGAAGTCGAAGTGTAAATTGACTCAGAATCACCTTCTTCTATGGATCCATAATTTTTGTTGGTGATAGTGCAAGTACAGTTGCTATTTCCACAGTCACAAGAAGACTCTGCCAGTTGTGATAGCAATGATTGACTCATGGCTAGCTGTTGTAAAGGCATATTTGAAACAGAAGACTTATGATGATGATTATTTTTATTGATAATGGTACTTCCAGAATGTGACAAGCCTAATTTAACTGATTTTATTTTGGTAGGTGAAACGGCAACACCAGCACTAGAATTCTGGGACCTTGATTGGTTTTGAGAATTTGTATCTGATGAAGGTAACGAAGAAGTTGAGTCATCAAGAAATGAGTTACCTGTTATTGATTGATTAGAAAAAGAGGATCTTTTATTTGACAAACCATTGGCAGGCGTTGGGTTTGGAATAATAGGACTGCTAGAGCTTCGACTCAGAGCTGGGGGACGAGGGGATGACCTTTTTGATTGCATTTCGTCTGTGTATAAAGAAAGACTTGGGGGTGTTGAATTCTATTGACTTTAATAATGAGAATAATAATGAGTTCTTTCTAGGTATGAACGTGGCAGAAACAGAAAGAAACAAGCCAGAAATACAACTATTCAGCTTTGGATTTTGAACAGGTTCTTTCTGGGTTTTATTGTTGGGTATGGAATAAAAAGAGAGGGCTGCTTGGAGAGTAAAAAAAGAGGACTGATCGAATAGTTTTCAGGCCTCAAGAGCCAAATTGATTTACTATGGCACGCTTTGTGCGGTGCACGCCTTCCTGGAACGCTCCGATCTCGGTTCTGCTTACGTAAGTGTGTAATGATAAGATAACCTTAGTTCTGCTTGAGGGTCTTTTACAGATTTAACCAAACTTTTTGATGAGGAAGCTTGAGTTTCATATCCCATATTGGTGGGATCACCCTAAGTTCCTTTTGGGGGAAGGGGAAGTTAACTTTGAGTTGTGGTAAAGTGTTTGTCGGTTGCAGCAATTACATCTTACAAAAGCCCTATTGGCTACACGTGGAGAGGCTATTTGATCATCATTAGTTGATCGCTTTAGCTGGAAACCATTTGCTGTCTAATAAGTTGACTTTGAATTAAACCATTAGCACATTTTTGGAAATAGCAAAAACGCATGCTTCATATAGCATAAAACATATAATTATAATTGATAGTAAGTAGTCCCTTGATATTAAATTTTTACTTTTGGAAAACTGTGGGGTACGGTAATACGGCGTGAGCGGCGGAGAGGCGGTGTGCTATTTTGGTTCCACTTGGCGACATAGTTAGATAGCAAGCAGATAGCAAGCATATAGCAGAGAAACTGTTTTTGAGAATAGCAAGTATAGCTTAAAGGCGTCTTAACCCTCGAGCTATGTAATCCTCCTGCACCACCAATTAAAGTAATAGGTTACAGTTTAAAAAAATAGTTTGTATCCAGCAGAACAAATTAGAAATACTTCTTTTGAGATGTAATTAAGTTTGGGAGAAAACGGAGCATGGATGTATGGGAATAATAAGATAAGACGGATAAGTTATTGATATCACATTATTGTGCTTTTATTTTTAATGGATTACTTTTTGAGATGTCCTGCCAAATAAAAAGTAAAAGAACTAAGATCCCGCTACTCCAGAAGATATAATATGAAGTATAACCAGGCACCAACAAATCAAAAGAATTGAATGAGGTAGCATAGTTTGGTGCTACACAATTCTCTCAATTACAACTACTGCTTACACACCTTTCACCTATTTTAAGTGGGCGAAAAGGGGTATTTGTGATTGAATTGAAGCAAAGGTACGTCATCATCTGATAACCATATGTTAATAAGAATGTGAGAGGAAGTCCGATCCAACCGTTACCGAATCTCGGGGTAATTGGTTGTCAGGGGTGGTTGGAGTATGGTCCATCGAGGTAGAAAAGAACATACCCTAATTGAATGTAAGATTCAGTCTCTACCAACTGTATCACATGAAAATCAATAAGTTCTACATAAATCCCTGTATGACGTGAAGTTAAGTTGGGTTGAGCCGACCGTGGTCCGCGTCGTTCCTAGCCTCCTGCAAGATCGACTGGCGGCACAATGGGCCGCAATTGCAATTGCTTCTCCTTTCTTTTGATCCCGGATTCTGTTCGAGATTCGACATTATGAAGGTCTCGAGAGCAGAACGAGCCATAATTAGCTCTTATCAATCACAATTAGCTTTCGACAAAGTTGGAGGGATACCAGGTGAGTATCCCTGCTCAGCAGAATAGAATATCGAAGGGACGAATCAGAAGCCCGGTAACCATCTATATATAGGCTTATACCAATTAGACCCAAACAAGTAATTGGGAAAGGGGAAGGAAAGGGGATCTTCTGGATTGTGCCGGCCAAAACATAGAGAGTGTATTAATTGAAACAAACTCTACTCATTTAAAACCTCTCAGTACTAGATACAAGTTCAGCCTGTGTAAGTGGCCAGATAAGGAAGTTCCGCCTGAGACACACAGACAACCAATAACGGTGGGGCAGGGACCGGGAAAAGCAATACCCCGTGCACGCAAATCGGACCGACGTCCAGTCGAGGCTAATCTACACCTACATCTGGATAGGTTATATTGAGGCCTATTTCATTTCTTTTCATATCCTTTCCTACTGGCTCTTTTCTTGTGTTGTTCCTTATCCATCTCCAGATCGTCTTGTCTGTCACTCTGTCTGATGAACTACTAGGCTCTAACTATAACTGATCCATACCCACATCATCTTCTCCAGCAATCCAGCCATGTTCAAAGTTCCGGCTTCAAGACAGAGATCCCAAACGGTTAACTCGGCATCACACTCAGCCTATATACCAACCCTAACTTCCAGCTCCTTAACTTCCTACAACAACTCTCCAAGAAGACCCAGATCAAGATCAACCAACGATATCACCAACACAAAAAGAATTAACACTTCTGAAGCTCTGTCACTTATAGAACCGACCCCTGTATCCCCACCGGATTATTCAAGCCTACCCCCAGGTCAGCCAAGAGCCATCTGGCCCAATGATTTAGAAGGTAAAGAGAAACTTCCAACTTATCAGCCAACTGTTTTTAAGGTCATTTGTTTATCAAGAAAATTGGAATGGTTAACGCCTTATGAACTCGCTCCACATCGTCAATGGAGAAATGTCGTTTTGGAATTGAATTCAACTCAATTAAACGTCTATAATAATGAACACCAAATGAGTCCGCCCTTATATAATAGAAGTGCCTCTTCATCATCTGGTAATTTGAAATTAAAGGACTATGGCTCCCGTTTAACAACTGAGAATGATATTAAACAATTGATTTTTTATAAAGAAAGAAACATCATCTCTCCTCAAAACCTCATAAGATCATATTCCTTACAGTATGGTAAGGCTGGTATTGCTATAGATTACAAGAAGAAGAAAAATACTATCAGACTGCGTTTAGAAACCGAGCAATTCTTATTGGAATTTCCAACTGCTGAATCGATGATAGAGTGGTATTGCTGTTTAACTTTGGGTATAGATAATTCTTTAGATTTATCAAGAAGAGAAATGCCAAAGTATAGGACCGTGCCCAGAAGAAGAAGAAGAAGAAATAGAAACAATGCTGATCCTTTATTAATAAGACCAAATAAAAGACATCATTCAATTGAAAACATCTTTAAGATAAGAAATAATTCCACTAACTCCTCTCCAGATTTACGTGGAGGGGGTTTCATGTCTAAGTTAAAACGTAAATTAAGTTCAAGTCGCTTAAACAGTGTAAGCATGTCAACTACCCCTACCACTCTAAGTACTCAAAGTTCTATGCTTAACTTAACCACTTTAAACGAAAATTTCAATAGCATGCATTTGGACTCTGCTCATGACACCGAAGAGGATGAAGAAGACGACATGATGCTACAAATGGATAATGATGATGAAGATGAAGAAGAATTAGAAGATGCCGAAATAACAGATGAAGAAATTATTGAACAACCACACACTGAAGCCGAAGAGGAAGATAATTCATCAGTAGATGATGATGATGATATTGATTTTGCAAGAAGACGCTCAACATCAACTGGTGCCACTACTATCCCAGAATCTCCATCTTTCATTCAATTCAAAGCTCGTCCTACAATCCCGGAAAATGAAGAGGTCAATGATTCTCCTACAGAGTTCACCCCAGAACCAGAACTAGGACCAGAACTAGGACCAGAGCCAGAGCAAGAATCACATTTTGAACCCGAACAAGCTCATGCGATTCATTCTGATAGTTCCGCTCCTGAAACTTCATCATGCTCATCCTCACTACACATGCAACAACCAAACAACATTTTAGCAACTCCATCAACCACAATTTCAACATTAGCTTCATCATCTTCGGAACATATTAGACCTATTCAATTGGCAGCACCAATCCAATACACTGAGAAAATATCAAGCTTCCATCTAGATCTTGATATTCCTACTCATCATAAATTGATAAGAGATCAAATTAGATGCATGCACAGTTTATTGTGTAACGAAAGATGGTCAGGTAAGTATTTAGTTCGAGATGCTGTGCCAAATTGTGAATCTGGTTCACAGATTAGTCGTTTTGATGTCGGTACTAATACTTCAGCAAATTATACCCATAAAAACAAACGACCAATGCAAGAGTTTGTCGTTAGTCCTTCGGGCCTGGTAGCTAAACCCAATGATAAGTATTAGGATCAATGCTTTATTTATTTATTGATGTTGTGTGTGATGATATATTATATTTCAAGGATGATTAAGATTTCCTTCTTTATTTCTCCTTTATTGTTTGTGCTTTTTATTCATATGGTTAGTTCTCGGATTGCATTATTAACTCAAGTTTATATAGAGGATATTTATTTTTCCCCGCATAGGCGTACTCTAGTCAGTTCAGTATTTTTTCAGTATACACATGCAACTGCGGCCCCTCCTTTTTTCTACGTATATTATCTCACATTTTTTTTACATTTATAGTTGTACTCATATATAGGAAATCATAAGGTTTATTTTCATTTTATTTACTCAATTTGTTAAAACAAGAAAAGAAGGCTGGTAAAAAAAAACATAAAAATATTAATGAACTTTAGCAGCCCCAGGCTGTTCAATAACACTCATAACTGAATCTCTACCAAACATCTTAACCTTTGTTCTTTGAGTTGAACTTTTTTGATTCAAGAATTTACCTTTAGCATCGTCCCACTCTGAAAACGTAACTCTTTGCCATCCTGGTTCAGATTTAATCCCCAACTTGTTTAATTTAGGAGAATCCAAAGTCTCCGGATCAATAAACGAGTCCAGTCTAGGATCACAGAAATAAATAGCTGTAGTTCGTTTATAGTTCTGTTGATCGACCGGCGCTGTGTGAACCCTATGAATCGATGATCTGAAATACCCACCAGTAATCTGCTGTAATGCATCACCAACATTAACAATCAACGCACCTGGCGTATGACTAGCATAATACCATTCTTTAGTCTCATAATCCTGAATTTGTAACGATAAAATAGGTTGAGATACTATAAAGGTCAACGCAGAAGCATCAGAATGACCTCTTAACCAAGTTTGGTTTGATTTGTTGTTGTAAATCGGGTTGGTTTCATGATACATTAGCAATCTCGAAAACCCACCACCAGACTTCACGATATCATTTCTATACACCTTGAAATACTGATCGAACATCGTACCTTCAGGCAACTCCAAAATGATATCAACCAAAGTCAATATTTTCGTCAAGACCTGGTAATGCAAATACTTGAAATAATCGCCAATATCACTCAAATGGGCTTTAACGAATTCAGGATACTCCGTGGCATTGAAGATATCATCATGTAAGAAATGACGAAAGTTTAAAAACTCAACATTATCCTTGACTTCATCGGTGTAGTTCCAATATCCTCTAGGTTTGAATCCTGAACCACGCACCACACCTAAACTTCTATTTTTTTCTTCATTTATAGGATACGAACCAGCTAAATAGTTTGATTTCTCCTCCTGCGATAACTCAAACGAAGACTGGGTTATTGATTTCAAATCCTGGAATGTTTCATCAGTTATTCCGTGTCCTATGATTTTGAAGAACCCGTAATGAGTTAAGGAATCTTCTAGTTGTTTGGCTAGTTTGACTCTGGAGGGTAATCCTTCAGGGCCAGTTTGGTATTGGGATAAATCAATGCTTTCCAAGTCCAAGACGTTCTCTATTTTTTGTTTGGTTGGTGGGGCGTCTTGGAAAGGGCGGTAATTATGTTTGATGTTGATTTCTTCTTTTGTGGCCATCTTTATGTATTTAGTTTAATGCCTTTTCTGATATAATGTATTTTTGACACTTTTGAGTTATTAAATGGGAATAGTTGATCATATTTATAGTTTTTGACTGAATACGTAGGTGGAAGAGGTCCGACTTGATTAAGCCACAGTTAGAAGGTTTGAAAGGTGTGGACTGTGGAGTCATGCTCAAATATATTCCAGTTAGTTATGGATTGACTTTCCTAAATTGTTGCAACTAATTCAGATTAAAGTGATTCATTACTCCTCAGCTATTTATTCCTGTTATAATGAGTAGATCTTGATTCAGACTAGTAATCTTATAGATATTCCTTTTAGCTTATAAATAAATAGAGTGCAGGCGTAGTTTTAGATCAGTGTGTTCCACTGAGCGGCGTAACGGCTGTGCGACTCGAGCCTCATGGAGAAATCGAAATTCATGAAGTTCAAAGAAAACATTTTCAATTATTGAAAAGCTCTATAGGTTCAATTCCAAAGGGTTGGCTAGAATTACTCCTCTTATTTGAATATGAACAATCAAGACCTTTGAAAGAGAAATATTACGTGAGTTTGATAAAGCTTCTTCAAATAGTGATGTTAGAGGGACTCTCAAAAAAACAGAATTAATTGAAAAATTAGATGATGAAAACAGACTCAATTTTATCATGCCTTACTGCTAAGTTTCTCCAATTAATATTTTAAGGATATTAGATGGCCATGGTATTTGGATAAGTGTTAAGTGGACAAAAAGAGGGGGGAATTCATGCCGAAGAAGTTAAAAACTGTATTGAATTTATAACTGCATGAGCCAAACTTATACTGCCTTTTCGGATTTTGTTGTACTTTTACTTAATATCACTTAAATTGAAATCATATTTCTGATTTTAAAAAAAATTCAAAGAACAGAGGAGAAAAAAGAAACAAGAAGATGGCATACCACGACACACTAGATGTTGTATTTCAAATGGTATTCTGATTTCTGACTCTTAAACTCGTTTAATCGTTTAAATGCTCAACAACCGTGCACCTGTAGAAGCTTCTCTTCCGCTAGACCCCGGATTTAAGTTACGCACCCATAAACCCGTAAATCAGAAAGCGGGGTCCCCTCCTGACTTCAAGCAACTAACAGATATGCACCCCATATGGTTGAAGCAATCAAGAAGAAACAGCAACTTTAAAGATTTTGATCTTCTTAATGTATAGGAAAGATGGATGGATGGATGGGTGAATAGATCTACACGCACACAAATATATATCTAGGGCTTTGAAAAGCGGAAAATATAGTAAAAACTTTAATATGAATATGGACTATAGTGCCAGCTCAGTCAGTTCAGCATCCATCGAGTTTGACAACCAACCCCCTGCTTACATTTGGAAAACAGCGCAGCGTTGATTCGCTGATCCACAAGCCGTCCCTCCTGATTCCTGAGTTGTACGGCCGGGCCTGCTCTTTTCTCTGGCAGTTGTGCCGAGTTACAGCGAGCGCTGGACGGGTACGGGCACTGAATTGAGTCACTCGGCCGGTGTTTGCTTATTGGGAAGAAAGCTGCGCGGGCCCGGATTGGCTGAGAAAATCCATGGAACTGAGTGGAATGAAGTAAACCAACTGACTGGCCAATCATCAACACTCCCTTTTCCTTTTGAACAACACTATACCAGTCAGTTTTCACTTTTTATTTAACTCCCTAGCTGAAGTCCAACTCTTTCACTCTTCGTTACTGTTGCTCTAGTTTCTTCTCGTTACAATCGAACACCCCCTCCTCACAACTAGACGAATTGGAGAGTCATTTGCTTGATCTCTAAACAACCACAAAAACGACGCTTCAACTAATCAAATACAGACTACATCTTAAATTCAACACAATGGTCCTACGTTCTTTTGCAAACTTCTCAAAGTGCTCAAGATCCTCTTCAACTTACATCCCAAGAAAAGCTTCCGGCTCTTCCTACACCCATCCTTTCTTTAATCCAAGTTATGTCAAACCAAAAGTTGCTGTTGTTGAAGATGTTGCCAAAGAGTCGAAAAACAAAACAAAGCACTCCTCCATCAACCCTGCTCTTTCTGTTAGTCAAAATTATATAGTTTTAGACCCTTCTCGTAAGAAACAGAAAGATGAGGATGATAATAACTCGGAGGATGAAGATTTGAAAATTATTTTCAAAAAGGCTAATAATAAATCAAATAGAAATAGTCATGTCAATATTAGTATTCAAGCAATTACTGCAACCGAAACTATCTTGAATATCAGAAGATCAAATTCAACTGCCATTAAAACTTTAACTTTAAACAATTCTCAGTTATTCCCTTCTCAATCAAGAACGTTTGCCACTACTGTTGAGTCAACAACTAAAGAAATTGAAGAACAATTAGCTAAATTAAAGATTGCAGAACATCAAGATGCTAGCTCCCCAGAAACTTTAATTGAGCAAGAACATACTTTCCCACACTTAGAAATTTCAGAAGATCTGCTAGCTTCGAGAACTCCATTAGAAGTTCAAGACATTGTTATTGATAACTTAATGTCTATTAATAAGAATAATGAAGTTCTTGCCGTTTATTTCAGAATGAGAGGTAATGAGATGGTTCCAACCATCGATATGTACAACAAGATCTTGAAAGCTATTCAATTAAGAACAACAACAGAAACTTCTGAAGAAAAATTAACTCATCTATTAAACGTTTATTCTGATATGCTTTCAAATAATTTAAAACCAGATGAAAAAACTTATGAGTTGGTCATCGAACCTTTATTAACTGGTTCTTTACACTCAAATAAGTTAGGTAAATTTAATGAAGGTTTTGACTTTTTCAAGATTGCTATGGAATTATTCTTAATTAGTCATGGTCCAAACCATACTCCAATGACTTTTAATAACGATTCTATTTATTTAAATATTTTACGTTGCCTGAATTCTTATCAATACACTGGTTCTATTCAACCTAAAGAGTTATACGAAATTGTTAAAGATAAAATTCCATCAAATCATTTACTTGAGTTTTATGTTCAATTAATCAGATTCACTAAATATAGTAATGATTTAGCATTTATTTCCACTTTATATCAAGAAATGAATTTATCAATTAATGCAACCATTTTAGAATTAAACCAATTTAAGATTTATTCATGCCTTGTTGAATCATTAACTTATTGTGGTGAATTTGGCAAAAGTTCTAAATACATCGATCAAATTATTAATAACATGGAAGATAAAGCATCCACAGAAGCTCAATTGGGTATTTCTAAATTGTTATCAAGTTATATTAAAAGTCAATCAAAACTAAATCCAACTGAAGCTTATAATACATTAATGAAGTTTGAATCCATTCAGTGGTTACCTGATGTTTCAGTTTCTTGTTTGGTGAGTTTATTCAAATCTTTTGTTGACCTAGGTGATATACAAATGTCTGCTAGAGTCTGGAACTTCATGATTATTAGATCAGACTTTGATAAATCAATTGAACTATTAAATGAAGAAGATAATTATAATCAATTGGCAAATTTCTTAAATCAATATATTGATTTACTAATGATGGATCCATTAAAAGATAGAGTTTTAAAACTAACCAGAGAAATCATTTCAAAAGAAAGTTTAAAACTAGGTGAAGAACAAATATTGAAACTGGTTTCATATTTGCAATACAACAACTATCAAGATTTAACTATATCATTCTTAATGAACCAAGGTTACAAATTAAATAAAACCGGTTCAAAATCATTAAACAATTACATTTCTTTATTAGTTGATTTATTAACACCAGATCAATTCTTTTTATTATTACAAACTCGTTTCTTTAAAAAAGCGGTTGAAGAATACAGATTAATTAATGATAATATTTATGGATTAATTAAAATGTTCAACTATATTAAATCGCAACAACAAATCTTAACCGATCAACTAAAATTCAAATTGTTATATTATATTAAGGTTTTATCATTTGAATTCGACGATGCTTCAAATCATTATATTAATTTACCTGATCAATTAAAAGAATTTAAGCAATCTTTAAGTCAATTACAAACACAACTTTCAGCTTAGATTAAACACCGTCCATCGATCTATTCATTCTAATTAATATATACGTTATGCTACATTATTCAATGACTTTTTTTTTCATTACTATTATTTACATTATACTACTATTATTACCATCATCGTTATGAATTTTATGAGACTTCATTAATTATTGTTATATCCTACCTCTTTGTTTTTTGTTTTACGATTCTTTAAACAGAGTAAGTTTTTTTTACCCCTGCATTTTTACATTTCTATTTATTTGTATTTAATCCTTATAGGTTTTTTTGTTTTTAATCTTTTTATTTGAATCTTTTTTGTTTTTGTTTTAAGTTTAGCTTTATTTTATACTTAAAATTATACATCCTCTATATTTTGTTTATTTGTTTTATATTGTTTTGTTCTCTGGGTTTTTAAATTTCTTCTTTTCTGCACTAATATAATTGCATTTGTATGTGTATCTAACCCTGTCTTCTTAGTGATGGCAAAGTTTTAAGGTAACAGCACTGTAATTTGGATCCATCATACGTGTACATTTTACGTAATCATAATAATTAATCACGTGCATATACAGAGGGCTTAAAACCCTTGACTTTAGTGCTCGCACAGTCACATCCCCTGGTATCAAAGATTTTCACCAGGCAAGACTCATCCTGTGCGCGCCCGGTGACCCCGACCACAGTCCAGGCGGCCCAGCGAGCGAGCTCACTGTGACTGTGGGAAAGCCTCCAGTGAGTGAGCGAGCGAGCGAGTGTGGAAAATTAACAAAGTTGAACAAGCTAATAAAGCACTCTGTGTGTTACTACAAGTTTAAATTCTAGCATACATACCAAACAGCCAGTAATTAACATTCACGATGGGTATGTCAAGATATACAACTAGTTAAAAACAACTACCTATTGGTATTCAGATATCCAGATTTTGTTATATGATTTGAAGATTACAAGAGTGACCTGACCAACCGATGAAAATTGAAAATTGACAGATACACACACATATGAAGAGTTATTCATACCGTTTGTTATATGACTTTTCAGACTTGGACTATGATACATATGTTGATTGCGTTAGGTATTGAGTGAGCTTGATTGTGCCCATTCTTCCTATCATGAAATTGTCTATCCAACGCTGAGTTTGATAAGTTCAATGATTATGAAAGGTTTTTAGAAATATTGTTATTCAAAATTGGATAGTTGGAACTTCAGGTCTCATATTTATCAATTTGAGCCTAAGAAATTACTGTTTGAGTATAGATACATTATCTATTTCTATGTGACATTTCAGATTGTTGCAAATTACTTTGAATAATTACTTTCAATGGAAAATTAATTTAAAATTTAAAGCAATTTAGTTAACTTCTGTTCGAGTCATTACTTCCAGCTTTTATAATTTTTAAGTTGAGTCACTTGGAATAACTAATTATTTGATCATTTTAATTCCTGGATTCTGAAATTTACAATTAAACATTTCATTTATTTAACTAGTATTTTACTAACATAAAACTCTTGTTTTTCAATATAGTTAACGTTCCAAAGACCAGAAAGACCTACTGTAAAGGTAAATCATGTAAGAAGCACACTCAACACAGAGTTACCCAATACAAGGCCGGTAAAGCTTCTTTATACGCTCAAGGTAAGAGAAGATATGACCGTAAACAATCCGGTTACGGTGGTCAAACCAAGCAAGTTTTCCACAAGAAGGCTAAGACTACCAAGAAGGTTGTCTTAAGATTAGAATGTATCGTCTGTAAGACCAAGTTACAATTACCATTAAAGAGATGTAAGCATTTCGAATTAGGTGGTGATAAGAAACAAAAGGGTCAAGCTTTACAATTTTAAGTTTTGTTTTATTATAATACATTTTATCTTTATATTTGTTTAATTTAAATTAGGCTCAAGGTTGTTTTCTTTACTTTTTGTGTAACTGTGTAAACATTTTCACACCCTCCAATAATACATATTAAAATCCTCCTACATCTAATATTGATTTAACGTAATTATAGTGCTAGAAATATGTGAATGTTGCAAAATCAACGTCGGCGACGCGTCGCTTATGTACAGGCCGATCGGCCCAATAGACTCAGAGCGCTACATCGAATCTTTGATCAACTCGAATTGAGACCTTACAATTAAGTAACGGACACGCCTTGCTAAGCTAGCCCCATTCAGACCTTTCCAGTTGATTTCCTTCCCTACCCCAGCTCTCCGATCCTCTCTTCTCCAAGCCCATGTATTCGAACAACGGTCTGTCGAACGAGCAATTGTATCAGCAGCAGCAATCTCAGATGTTTGGTAATTCCCAATATCAAAGCACGTCTGCTCAACAACAACAACAACAACAACAACAACAAAATCAAAATCAATTCTACTCTGCTCAAAATCAACAGCAATATCAACAACAACAACAGCAGCAGCAGCAGCAGCAAATTCAGCAACAAGCTCAGTACCAGCAGTACCAACAACAAACAGCTCCAGTTAATCCATTTAGTAATAACTACATGCAATTACACAATTCCAATGCTGATTTATCACAAATTCAAAACACTAATACGCAACCTTTAAATGCTTTGCAACAACAGCCTCTTAACAGTTTACAATATAAAAATTTTCAGGCCGCTCCCCAACCTTATACAAACAGTTTATATGGGTCTTCTCCAACTAGATCCGTCCAATATACTGATTTTGCTCAACCACCTTCAAGTCCTTCTAAAAGTATACGTTCAAATAACAATCTTGCACCAGTTTCTTCAAATTCCTCATTGTTGTCTCCTCAAAAACCTCAACAACCAGAATTCTCGTATAATTTGGGCAGCAATAATAGTAATCCTAATTTAAGAAATGCTAACATAAACAATTTCAGACAACAACTACCTACACAACAACCAGTGTCGTTATTGAATAATTCTCAGGCACAATTGCAAACACAACCTCAGTCTCAATCAAAGTCTCAACAAATACAACAACAACAATCTCAAGCTGGATCAGGATCAGGATCAGAATATGTTTATTTTGAGCGTCATCCTGAACATTTCTCCAAGCCTTCTCAGGACAAAGCAGCTGCAATTAAATTAACTCTGGAACATTACTACAAAACAGCCATTGAGCATGCTATAGAAAGAAATCAAAGAAGAATTGCGTTTGAACAAAAACTTGGAACTGAATCATCTGGTGAACGTAAAAATAGAGAATTACAACTATTTGGTAAAAATGAATCTCAATTTTTAAGGTTACGTAGAACCAGATTAAGCTTGGAAGATTTTAATACAGTGAAAGTTATCGGTAAAGGTGCTTTTGGTGAAGTTAGATTAGTTCAAAAGAAAGATTCAGGTAAAATTTATGCAATGAAGACTTTATTAAAAGGTGAAATGTATAAGAAAGATCAATTGGCACATGTTAAAGCTGAAAGAGATGTTTTGGCTGATGCTAACTCTCCTTGGGTGGTTTCATTGTATTATTCTTTCCAAGATCCACTTTACTTATATTTAATTATGGAATTTTTACCAGGTGGTGATTTAATGACTATGTTAATCAAATGGCAAATTTTCACTGAAGATGTCACTAGATTCTATATTGCAGAATGTGTTTTGGCAATTCAAGCAATTCATAAATTGGGTTTTATTCATAGAGATATCAAACCTGATAATATTTTAATTGATATGAGGGGACACATTAAATTATCCGATTTTGGTTTATCAACAGGTTTTCATAAAACTCATGATTCAAATTATTATCGTAAATTGCTGGAGCAAGATAATGGCAATTCATCTTTACAAAAATCAAATATGAGTAGAAATTCAGTTATGGTTGATCCAATTAATTTAACGATGTCAAATAGACAACAAATGCAAACATGGAGAAAATCAAGAAGATTAATGGCTTATTCAACAGTTGGTACTCCTGATTATATTGCACCTGAAATTTTTATCAATCAAGGTTATGGTCAAGAATGTGATTGGTGGTCATTAGGTGCGATTATGTTTGAATGTTTAGTCGGTTGGCCTCCATTTTGTTCAGAAACTCCGACTGATACTTATAAGAAGATTTTGAATTGGCAAGAATCTTTAGTTTTCCCAGAAGATATCCATTTATCTCCTGAAGCTGAAGATTTGATTTTAAGTTTATTGACTAGTGCTGAAGGTAGATTAGGTAGACATGGAGGAGCTGAGGAAATTAAAACTCATCCTTTCTTTAGAGGTGTTAATTGGGAACAAATTAGAAACGTTGAAGCCCCATTTATTCCTAAATTGAGATCAATCACAGATACTAGATTCTTCCCAACAGATGAATTAGAAAATGTTCCAGAATCACCAGCTTTGGCTGAAGCTGCTAAAGCTAGAGAAAGATTGAAGGAGAATGGTGCTAGTGAAGATGTTACCAAAGAAGATTTGCCTTTCATTGGCTATACTTTCAGTAGATTTGAATATTTGACTAGAAAAAATGCATTATAGGTTTTCCACAAGACTTTTGTTTTTGTTCTGATCCCTTAGTATGATTGATATGATATTGTTCGATTCTACAAATTATATTTACTCCATACTTTGATGTCCTTTTACTTTTTTATTTATTTACTTATTATATATTGCTACTATTAATCTTAACTGGAGAATTTTCTGGTTAATGTTGTTTCAATTTTGTTTCTATCAATACTTATACTTTTTCTTTGATTTTAAAATTTGTTTTCTTTTTTATCTTGTTATATTGTATGTTGCATTCCTGTTCTTAATTTGCTTCACTTTTATTTTACTTTACTTTATAAGGCATATTATATTAATCAGTTTTTATAAATAACAATTAGAAAATTCAGTACTTGCTTATATGTATTGTTTCTGTTCCTTTTTTCTGAAAATCTATCTGGCCATCTATCTAATCCTCCATTTAGACCTCTATCTAGATTCATTTTGTTTTGCAATTTTAAATCTCATCTTGTTTCTTTTAATTCTCAATTAATTATAGACCGAACTTTTTTTTGACTTCTATTACCACTACTCAAGTTTAAAATTATTAATTCCATATGGCAGTTTACTTTTGTGCATGATGCTGCAAGGCCTAGGCTAGGCTATAAGATACCGTTTCAGATTTCAAATTTCGACTAAAGACTTTAAGATGACCTTCGACCTAATAGATAGCAGTCTAGACAACTAGATTTCATGACTCTCTAATGACAGGACATCCCACGTCATACATATATATTTCCAAGATCCTGAACTGGATGCAATTAAATTCGGCTGGTTCCAAGATATTAAACTTTCCGACAACGGGCTGAAAGCTCCAAAAAAGGTGACATGACTCAAGACACAGAATCTAATTTGTTGAAGGAGATTCAGGCAATTATGGGGTTAGCTGAATATCCGAATCCACCGAGAAGTCAGCTCCAGATTCAATATCACACCTTAGGGATTAAACTTAAAATACTAAAGTCAGCTTTACATGCCTAGATTCGGTTGGAGATGCATATACGATCATGAAATAAATAAAATTGCTATTTTATACACCTCATTCGAAGATCAAGTTTCATATACGTCGCTGCGTGATCAATGCCTAAGGACTAGTCGTTTACATCTGGGGCGGATTTTACAACTTTAAAGAGTAGCTAGTGCAATGTTAGAGCTGTATACTATCTAGTTAATTGAATTTAATTACAATTAACGTATACGAAACGTACTTAGAGCCAGAGCTGTGGCCATACTAATGGAAACGTTATAAACTCTAGATCCGGTTCACATTAGACAAGTCACGGGCCGTCAATGTAACCATAATTTCATTCAGAATTGAACAGGAATATCTCATTAATTTAATTGGTATAATTGAGTAAATTGTGCATGTTTGAGCTATTTTGATGCTAGCTGAATTATGTCAACAATCGTGTATTGAATCTATATGGCCATCGAGAGGTTCGGGAGCTGGTTCCTGGATTTTGCGAATTGGAGCAGTCATGGAACGTTTAGAACAATAGTAAAGTGTACTGCCTATAAAAGATATTAGCTTTTATCTATATATTACGTAACTATAAAGCTTAAAGTTTAATCAATTTATATCAAATTAGCTGCCTGGTTATGTATATATAGTTGCGTACCAATGGGGGAGTCACGGAGGCCACAGTTGAATCACATATATGTACCTTCCTTAAATATGACATATTAGATAAATAGATTTGACAGCTACAGCGCTTAATCTAAATTCAGCTAACACGTATATATGGCTCTTCTTGTGATATCAGGGCTACACAACGATTGAGACACCTACATAGACTGTTAAACTTGATTATATGGGTCGCTGAAAAAGGGTTTGTCTTGACTTTTGTGCTGCATATCCATAGAAGCTAAATTATCGAAACACATATTTATATAGTAAGAACTGTAGCCCGTATATAAAAAAAAATCATGGACATATATTCGGCCATGCTATACATATCGAGATGCCGAAATCGAAGGAAAAAACCAATATATTTAAAGATCTGTATATGATCGATATACAAAACTAAATTTTATATAAATTTCATAAAATTATACCTAGAGATACAGATCGAGGTATATATAACTATGTATATTAAATGTTACTATAAGTATCAGCAAAACCCTTGATCTTTGGTATATAATAGCACATATAGAGATAGGATGAGGTCAAAGAAGCTTCGTAGGAATATATGGTGTGATGAATATTGAGTGATGCTAGAGTATCCCTTTTTCAGCCATTTAATACGCGCTGAGTTTTTTTAATTTTCACCCTTCAATTAAAGGAGGGATCGGATTAGAATTTCGGGGAATCTCAGATAACTTCAGGTCAAATTTAAGTTCCATTTTCAGAATGACAGAATTATACTAACACAAACACGTACGTTCATGGCCCTGTTTGATATTCGCTTGTACATCTGTCTTCTACATAAAACAATATCCAGAAAATTAAATTTTAAATGTACAAGCGTAAATACTGTGATCCGTAGACGGAGCCACATATGGTACATTTTGTTCTCCCACTTAAACATTGTTGCAACAATCATATGCGACACGATCAAGCTATCCGCTCTTCTTTACTCTTTCAATAATTGACGATCAACCCTTTTGATCGTATACATCATCGATGATGATCGATGGCCCTTCATGATGCCATTCCATATCGGTTTAAGGCGCTATGTAACTAAAAAAATTCTGATCATCAAATGATTGAATCACAATATAGCCGTCGATCGAGCAATTAATAGGTAATAGGTTATATAAGGGGTGATACGATGAGCATCCAGTAGGTTATATGCTACAGCTTAGATGGTTCTTAAATTATTCAACAATGATCATGAAAGTTCATCAAATAATTAAGGATAACACCATAATTCCCAAATCACGATGACAACGTATATACAGGTGTAATATATGTGGTATATATAGCTAGCTCCATAAAACTACTGTTAACCGGTCCTATAGGACTCGTTTACAGATTATAATATTCTATTTTAAAGTAGCTATGACTAGAGATTTACCACTTAAATATTACTGATGTTTTCAGTTCATTTATGAAATTGTATGTAATTGATCCAGACTACCGTCCTCCATAGGTGTAGAGTTTCTTAACTATATAGCTCAAAGTGATCATCAACTAGAGTATCTTGAAGAATTGATCTAATCTGATCATTAAGTCATGGTCATATTTTTGGTGGGACGTGGATATTAATCTTAGGGAAGCTATATAACACAGGAAGAAATAATAAAGTGGCCTAATTGGGGATTTTGAGTTAAGGCACGCATCCCACCAAAGAAGGTGAAAGACTGCAAGCGAAGGAATGTTAAGAGAGCTAACAATCGAGTATATGGCCCATATCTGGGACTAATAGTTTGGTGAAACAGATTGATCTCCAGGAAACTCAAGCACCGCTACAACTGATAAAAGTTCGCCCGATCTATGATAGGCCGTCGGTCGGCGTACGTGATCGCATTGTACTCTAATTAATTATATTCATGATAATAAATGATCTTGATCGGAATGTTCCCTAATCAAAACCACATACGCGGGTAAGCTAGTTGGTGATATAGCCGGCTACAACCGTGGTGAACTTATATGGGTGGTACGTACGTGCCCCCAGCTAGCTAACCAGGGCTTGGATAATTCACAAACTACCTAGACTGATGATTTGTTTCTATAGAACAAATTCAAAAGTATTTATTTAATTTTGACTGAAAAATTTATTCATAGTCAGGCCCAAATCTGTAACAAATTACTAACACCGGCAGCTTTATAGGTAAAACTCCAAATTAGGCTTAACACTATCAAGGCCTTAATATCCCTAATCTCCAGTTAGTTAGATATATATGGTATAAACACAAATACATACATGAAAGAAAACCGCTATTATACAGCCAAACGTACATTATACGTGAATTGTAATTGTCAAGCACATATAACAAAGGGGGAGGGGGTGGATTGAAATTTACAAGACAATAATCCTAAACAGATAAATTAATTTGTCAGGTAACAGTTTAAGGGAGTGAAAAATGCGTTTGTTCTACCTAGCTAGCAAGTTGTATTGAGATGAGCCAAAGCCTAGCAATGGTTCAACTAGCTAGCTACCAAGTAGTCACCTTTGCCGTTACCGGTAAGTGGCCGATGAGGATATAGGACGGGGTCGATCGTAAGCTTTATAATTTTAATTCAAATTTAAGCATGAAATTGACCCATACTAATGCGCTCATTGCATGGGTATTTGGTCGTCAATTAGTTAGATGAGTATTGCGATCCCTCGGATTCCCTCTTGGATACACAATTAATTTCACACATGTCCCAACTTCAAACTTCTAGATATGTACAAAGGATTAAAATAACTACTCAGAATTGTTGTTGCACTGCTTATAGCCTTTAGACAATGTGTATTATTTGGAAGGATCAAGAGCTCTCTATATATCTAGCACCTTGGTGAAATTGCAGTGTTGCAAGTTAATTTCAACTTATCGAAGGTTCAATCGAAATGTAAACAAAATTTGTAAACAGTGGGAGGAGCCATACTTTCAATTGCAAGCTAAGAATTATATCGTTGAATATGATATTTGGGGGTCAGCTTTCTAAGTCCAAACTTTGTTCGTTATCACCAATTGAGTCGGTTGTGTATCTATAACAGCTGTGATCTGATCTTATCAGGATCTTTAGCATCTGAATTACTTGATAAGATCATCACACAAGATTCAGTCCACGCTTGAATCTCAACAATCTTCTTAATCTTAATTGTACAAAGGCAGTTGCAAGATTGTGAATCATGGATGCCAAAGACAAATTTGTGTGACTTGAAAGTTAAAGACCTTACACATGGAATTAGAGCTAGAGAGAGCATTTTAGGCTTAAACCTAAACCTTAAAGCTTTTTATTCCTTATCTAGCTATATTAGCGGCTCACACAGGACTATGCGGATTCGCTAATGTTATTGTTAGACTGCGGCTCAAACTAGGTGGGTCGATCGTCTCCCTAGAAACCGCGATAGTTCCATAGTGGTTCACTTATATATGATCCAGTCAAGGAACTGCGCTGAAAAACTCATGGGCTATGGCCGGCACACAACATAACTATTAAACTAATTTTAGTTTTTGTTGTGGTTGAGCCTTTATGTGGGTAAACATGGATGAAGGCTAAGTGTTTGAGCAATTAATAGGAATTTTCTGGAAGACAGCTGGAAGTGCATTTGTAATACACTGAGTCACACTCTGCTGACTCATACGCTACTGCTACTGCGTTAGAATTTTGTTGGGAATTAACTGGCCAGCTCATAGGCTCATAGGCTCTGGTTCTAGCTCTAGCTCCGAAAACTGTGGCAGTCCCGGTCCTGAGGGGCGGGGATCTAGAAATTTCTATAAAAAATCATCTCAAATCTCGCGCAATCCCACCACATTTGTGGGCCGGAGCGGCTTCTCTGTCTCGCGGGTTGCTGGCCACATCGCCGATGTCGCGATCTCGAGCCGGACAGCGTTATCGGCCTATGAGTAAGCTGTTTTGCTGTTACTATGGGATCCCATGATCTGGTCTGATTCATCCAACACCCACCTTACTCGTTCAACTTTTCTAGGATGCAAATCAAATCTGGCCACTATGAGTGAAAAAGAATACGAAGCAGAAAATATGGGGAACGACAACTTATACTAGCTGGGCATAGTTCGAATTACGTCGTACGCAGCTGACGTACGTCCCTTATCTGGCGGGCTGTGCTGGGTGCGCTGTGGATTGGTGGAATTGGAATTCGCCATTGTTCGATCCAGCTAGTCAGTCACTCGATGTTCTGCGACTCTGACATGCTCACTCCACAAATCACTTAAATAAGACTTGTTTCCCTTCCCTTGACCAAGTCCTCTGCTGGTGCTCGTCTCCAATTTTTCCCCTTACCTTTTCTTTCCTTTTGCATTCCTCCATAAACTCAAGCTCACAGTAAGCAGATACATTTCAATCACTCTTTTATTAGTTATACCCCTTTGCTCTTAATAGAATCTAGAAAACAACATATAGATAATTAATTGGATTTCTCTTTCCAGTTTTTTTACGCTTAACTGTATAATAATAATATAATGACATCTGCTTCTGTTCTTCCTCCTGAAAACTCATCATCTCTTAACCCCTCATCATATCATTATAAATCCTGTTTAGATGAATACTTGAGTTACGAAAAAAAGCAAGGCTTTTTACTAAATAACAAATATCATTTCCTCTACAACTTACAAACTGGCTCGTTTGGCAAGGTTTCTTGTGCAATCGATGTCAGAACCAAAAAGAAAGTTGCCATTAAGTCAATGAAGAAGTCAGTCCCAGGTATTTCATTTATGGCTAGGCACGAAGTGTCTATTATGAAAAAAGTGGGTTCTCATCCAAACATGTGCCAATTTATTGAATCTTTTGAAACTAGAAAATATATCATCATTGTTCTGGAATATGCTGATTCTGGTGATTTATACGATGCTATCCATAATTCAACTGAGTTAGGTAGATCTTTCCAAAACGATCCTGCTTCCTTTGCTTCTTTGGTTACCCAATTATCTGATGTCATCAAATTTTCACACTCGAAAGGTATCTTCCATAGAGATATTAAGCCTGAAAATGTTTTACTCATGAGAGATGGTTCGATCAAGCTATGTGATTGGGGCCTGGCCACTTCAGCTGTGAAGTGTAGAGACTTCAATGTTGGCACTGAGAAGTATATGGCACCAGAAGCTCTAATACCAATTGATGGGGCTGAATACTACGATGCCAGAGAGGCTGATATTTGGTCTCTAGGTATTACTTTGTTGTTTACTTTGTTTGGTAAATGCCCTTTTAGAAAAGCTAAATCATCTGATATCAATTATTTGAATTTTGTCAAATCAAAAGACTTCTTGTATGATTATTACCCAGATTTAAATACTGTTGCTTTCAGTTCAATTGTTCAGGAATTTTTAGTTAACAGAAACTTATCAGCAGGTGTTAGCATTGTTATGTCTGATGGAGTTAGTAAAGGTATGACTGTTGAACAGGAATACAAGTTAGTTGATTCCAAGAAGCATGATGATGCTCTAGGTGGTGATTTCTTTATGTTTGATTTCGAACAAGATGAGCAGCAAGGCTTGTTTTTGGCTGATGATGAGAATGTAGACGCTAGTGTTCCTATTACGATTGACGACGAGCCATCGTATTCTATTACCAAAAATACAAGCAAGAAACCTATTGAAATTAGTAAACCAGTTTACCAAAAGTCATCTGCGTCATCTTTTACTCCTGCTTCAACTTCATTGTTTGATCATCATCCTTCATTATATGGTGCTACTAATAACAATGATAGTTTTCTGGCAACTGGCAAATCTTGGTTCGATGAAGAACTCGACTACAATGACAGTTTCTTTCCAAAGGGTATTGAAACTGTTAGCTCTACTAATAATAAGACAGTGAAGATCACTGATGGATTTAATATCACTCCAGTTCAATTCCGTTTCTGTTGAATAATATTTCCAAATCACTTGTTTTGCCAATTTTTTTGCCGTGTGGTAACTCTTTTTCTACAACTATACCTTTTATTTGTCTTTTACTTGTGTTGGTTTCATTGTTGGTTTTTGGCGTGTACTGGGTACAATGGTCATTTTAGCTTTGTTTGATTTTTAGTTTAGTTTGTTTTGTGTGTTTTGTTTTGTTTTTGTTGCTCTGTCGGATTTGCATTTTGATTTATAATTGCATTTATGTTATGTTGAATTTTTTTGGTTTTTGTTTTGTTTTGTACTACGTTTTGCGTTTTATTTGTTCAGACTCTTATGTTTGTTTTCATTCTCTTCATGGATCTTATATTTTATTGGCATTATTATCATTATACCTCTTTTTTTCTATTTTTCTTATTACTCCTTTGTATATATACTACTTTTTGTCCTCACTCTAATCTAATAAACGTTTAAGCATTTACTATGCGTTATTATATTTAGTTATCCAGAAATACTGCTGTAGTGTAAGTGTATCCTTTCAAACGATGAAATTGTTGCAAAACGGTACACTTGCTTGCATCAATGGTTGCTACCTGGCTATCTGTGTACGTTTCATTTCGAACGAGAATCATTTCCATTTCCATTTCCGTGTTCCTGCGTTGACATCGATACATACTAGTTACACCCTCAACTAAGCAAATTTCGCCGATATATACATATTTCATATATCAGCAGTAGTTATATAGGCAAATAGCAAATGCCTATATTGGTTGGAACTAGCGATTCGAAGAGAAATGAAGATATGGATATGGGATGGGTGGATGGGATTGGCGATTCTGAAATGAATTATTGGTTGCAGATTATAACTTGGGAACATCATGTTAACACAGCTATAGTTGAACAGTTTTGAAAAATATTTTTTTCTAAAGGTGGTCTGGTTTATTACTTGGGTGATCGATTCATAAAAAATAGGTAAGAGAAGATCTAGTGGGAGAGGGCAGAGGGAACTTGCAATGGTAACTACTCGATCAGGGAATAAGCAATAGAGAATTGTACGTGGCAAACAAATGGAATAATAATTTTATGAAGTGTGATTATCTTAAAGGAAAGGAAAACTAGAATCACAGCTACGTAGCTCTTACTAAGCCCATGTTTGATCAGCTTGAATCAACGCCATTAGCTTGACTATGTATAGGTACATGTTCGTCATTAACCGAAACATATATACTGATCTAATTAATTTGTGGCATTAGTAATTTGGTTCGATTGCGAATTTAGGGCTAGTAAGTCAATACCAAGCTTTAGTTATAAGGATAGGGAACTAGCTGTCATGGAATGGCTTTTAACTTTTAATAATAGTGATAATTGTGGATTACATAGTTTACTTTTGTCTTGCCTTCAGTTATTCCGGGCCCTTAATGTTACGGACTACAATAACCTATCTTTTCGTTACATACATGAATTTTACGCTTCTTTGAGTAGTGAACTTCTGGTCGTAATATTGATTTTCTATAAGATTCTAACAATTTACAATCACGGGCAAAGCCTTTTGTGTAATGAAAAGCAAGTATTGGAAGGGGTGAAATAAAGAACAATTAAATTAGAATTTTGTGTTAAAAAAAAAATACAACAATGATATTTAAATTTTTAGCAAAAGAATTTCAAATTCTAAGCACGACAGCTCCGCTAGCAAATTAAATGAACGCATAACTAGTTTTAAAGGATGAGGTTCAAAGATGTTAATTCACCTGAAACTTTAAGGGAAGCTTGAACACACAACTCTGAATTTCTCAGCAAATACTAACTCAGATTTCTCTGAATCAATCGCTGAATTCAGTTAAACGAAGATATTGTCAATGCCGTGCTATTGGTTTAAGAGAGCACGTCGACAACCAACCACAAGTCAAACAGACCACCTTCGAGCTCTTAAAATTGGATTCGTATTCCCCAAAACTAGGACCCGTTAACTCCCTTTTTTAGCTATTCTTCTTTGGCCATACATGTCCAAAAGACCAGCACAGGATTTCGTCAAACATGAAATGACGTAGAATTCAGGTGATCTAACCCTGTTATCAGAATACATAATGATTCTAGACAGAAAACCATTTGTGATAAAAACAACCCCCTAATCAAAATTCATCGTTAATTAAGTAGAGTGTTCTTCTCCTAGACTTTTGACAAGCCTTACGTTCCGTGACAAAAAAGAGGCCAATTGACTATCAATCTCTGAACAAACTTTTTAACAGAGCTTTGCATCATGAAACACTCTTCCGAGTATATTAATAGAAATAAAACATAAGCAATGCAGACATACAAAGGAGCTAATATAAGCTTCAGGTTTCTTGGCGAAGAATTAATACTAGAGTGAGAGTTCAACTATAGCACGCATCCTTTGCTTGTCCATATGGGCTATCATATTGTGGCTATGAAATCAACAACTTCTACCAAGTTCAAGGAAAAATTATTGATGATCTAAATGGAAATGTGATGCTTAGGTGAATAGTACTGAATTGAAGATCAGAATCTTGTAACTTGTTAAATGACGACTTGGAACCCACTGGTGGCAAAATGTAGTTCAGAAAGGACAATTTTTAATCAGATGGTTGTAAACACAGGTGTGGACCGCTTGCTTAACAGCATGTTAATTCTGGATATAGATTCATTGACCTATCCTGTGATAATATTATGTATTTCCAGGTGTGTTCGTCCTAGTTAGTCCTCTTCTAAGAGAAAGGACGGAAGCTCAAAAATCAAAAATCAGAAGTCAGCGATTAAAATAAAATAAAAGATTGCAAATGTTTAGCCAGTTCGAATTCCCGACTTCCTAATTTAAACACAAAGCAACACCACTGACAACTGGTGGCCACAATGAAGCTATCTCGTTCCATTGTCCAACAGGTCAAACTCTTAAACAACACTGTTAGACTGGCGGAAACACCGGCCAGCTTCTTATCCCTGCGCAGGCCAATTCAACAATCATATGAAGATTACAACAAGATCAGACAGCATCAACTTCTTACAAAGTCCAATTATCAATACAAGTTTTCAGCAACACCTCAGACATTTGGTAATCCAGAGCATAGAAGGAATAATGAAAGGCTTAAAAGGAAAGTGAATTTGGGAAACATGATTCAAACTCTACAGAATGAAGTCCCGAATCTCTTAACGGACCAACTTTCCTCCTCGGGGATTATAGCAAAGGATATGATGCTAAGATTATTACCTAATCAATATCCAAACCTACCTGTTTTCAAAGGATATGTGATATCTCTGACTACTTTAAAAACTCTATCCCTGATTCTCACGTCCTTTTATTTAAATCCAATGACTAAATTACATATAACAAGCATCCAAATAATCGAACCGACCGATTCAACTCTCTGTGATAACGATCTAATAAGACTCTCGATAAACAACAACGCAATAGAATTACCTAAATTGGATAATGTGAACAAGCAATTCTTATCCAACTACACCACAAAAATAATTTTCAAATGGAGAACTTGCGCAACTGGTTGTATTCATCTTAACAATTCCAAAACCATGAATGCAAGCAAGGGTTCTTTCAACATAGATCATTTCGATATTTCGAAATTAATACCTCCTATCAAACTCACTGAAGATATAATGAAACCTGAGACCAATTCCACTCATCAGAACCAAAAAGGTGGTGCTTCAAATACGAAAACTAATTGTTCAAACTCAAATTCAAACGCTGAAGTTAGCTCGTTATTTAAAGGTACGAGTGATGATTATGAAAGATTATTATCGGGGATATTTATATTTGAATTGAACAACCTAAATGATGAAATTGTCGTTTTCACTATTGATAATTGCGAAATTCTTGAAAATAAACAATCGAATATAAATACTGATTTGGGATTGGCTGCATAATTAAACTACAATACCGTTTTTTTACCTCTTTTTGCCTGTACATACCGCCGCATTTTTCTCCCTTCTATAACTACTTTATACATTCACATATTATACGTTTCTACTTGTTTATAATTTTCCTTTTTTTGTTTATTCAATTGTGCCCGATCATGATATACAATATTTGTTCTCGACTGTAAGTAATATGCGTAAAAGTGTATCTTATAAAATAAAAAATATGCGTAGATACACAGTGGGAAATAAAAAACAAATAGTGATGGTAATATATAAACTCTAGAATTTTTTTAAACCTTTTTTATAATTAATTATTGCCCAACATTTTTTCCAAATCGTTCAATTTCGAATTAATCGAATAAAATTTCCATAAAATCATTATCTGAATTAGCAAAACAAAAGAAAGTAAATAAGTGTTCGTATTGCATGATCTAAGAGTTTGAATAAGTTCATTCAACGAAGCTTCAACAACAGAAACAGCACCAGTTTCAATTTTAGCAATCTTAGAAGGAATTTCTTTAATACTTTCGGCCTCGCTTTCCTTCTTTTCTTCTATTTGATCAACTGAAATAACAATATCGTCGTTAGTTGCAGTAGTATTAGTAGTAGTAGCAAAGTTTTCAGGAATGAATGTAGGTAATTCCCTTTTAACGTCATCAGCAACAGATTGTTGACCACTCAAGGTTGACTTTTCGATTATACTTTTCACCCAAGAAGACCCTTTCCAATTAATTTTATAAGACAGGATCAAGTGAGTTTGATTGTTTTCAGCCCATGTATAAATATACCTTGTGACAACTTCGAATGCATTACCACTTGGAACATTCGGAGTCCTAGCTATGGTAGTAACTTCAATGTGATCATTATAATCTGAAAATTCAATGATCTCAGTGCATTCAACTTTCGTTGATTTTGGACCAATTGAATAATTCAATTTCTTTTCATATTCATACTCTCTTGTTGGCTTATTGTCATATTCTTCATTATTAGTGAACTTACCATATTTTGAATAGTTATAACCATCATTTAGAGTATTTATATGCTGATGATATTTCAAATCAGTTTCACTAAACATAATATCAAACAGTAATCCTAACGGAGCTTTAAAAATTCCATCCATTATAATGGTTTCTTTATTTTGTTCATAATCAAACTTGTAATCCGTTGGCTCATGAGTTAACGGACCTTCAAATTCAACATCGACCGAATCTTCTTTTTTAACTTTCAGATTATCACCAGCATCGACAACCTTATCACTTTCATCAGCTGAAGAATCTTCGTCTTCATCAATTGTAAAAATATCATCTTCACTCAGCCCCTTCTTGCCATTACCCGCAGTTGATTCAAAAACTTCAACATTTCTCAATTTTTCATGATTCTTAGTACTCAATGAAACTGATTTTGACCAAACAGTTTCCAAGAAATTCAGAGTAGAATCTCTTGAAATAAAACTAGCAAAAGAATGCTTCGAATCTTTAGTTTCAACCACAATACCATTTGGGAAAAATCCAGCAGTTGTCTTCTTTTCAAAACCCTTGATTTCATCAAGAGATAAAACTAAGCCTGTAACCCAACCTAATAAATTCGAATTGAAACAAAAGTAATGTTCAGAAACGTATAATCTACCTTGTAATAAGATTTCCCTACTTAAGGCACAACTAAAGTCATCTAACAATCTATCATCTTCGGGAACAGTTTTGAACAATTGATGAAACTCCATATTTCTTTTGAGTGAGGCATATCTATATTGAGTATCTAAGAATTTTTGTTCAATATATAATCTTGGATCGTAATCTAACGGATTTGACTTAACCGATAAAGGTGAAGCCAAAACATCGTTTGAATTAACGCTACTGCTGCGATCTCTTTCATTATTATCTTGAGGGGTGGATGGATTTGATCTTTTACTTGACTTTGATCTTCTAAAACTTATAATCTCGGTAGTACCATTAATTTTCTGCTCTCGTATAGTACCATTTTCAGAATTGTCAGCATATTCACCGTTTTCATTCTTAATTCTAGTTGGTGTTGGTAAGGAGTAACTTGAATTGGAATTGATACTCAATTCAGAACCAGTTCGACTATGAGAGCTAGGACTTCTCAGGTTGGCTAAAGACCTTATACTAGACATAAAAGATGATTGTTGTTGATTTACTGGTGTTTTAAGAGCATCTCTATTGGGTTCAGAATTTTCATTTGAAGATCCAGATGGCGTATTAATAGAAATACTAATTGAGGAAGCATTGGTGCCTAGCTTATCGCCTCCAACTCCGCCACTTTGTAACTCCTGGCCTGAGCTGGTCTTTGAAATACTTGTTGAATTCGACCTGGAAGAAGAAGCAACTGACCCATTCTTAATTGATTCAGCTCTAACAATCTTATCTAATTGATCTAAAGAAGTTGGAGAGCCAGAATGGGAATTCGTAACACTATTTGAAAATAAAGTTGAATGAACTTCATGGATAGTTGTTTCAGGATTAGCTGGCAACGCTTTAGTCATCGCCATTGGCATAGAAGACATTGAGTTACCAGACTTGCTTGAATTGACTGAAGAAGATAATAATGAGACCAAATCATTTTTTGAATTTGATCTGTTTGTCTGGTTGATTGCCACTGAAGCCCGATTAAAATCCTTATCGGCAAAGTCATTTGAAGTACGGCGAGTAGTTGTACTCACGGGAATTGTCATAGTACTCATGGTGTTGAGTTTTAATTGATCTATAGTGGTTATAACGTCTTCAGTATCGTCGTCTGGGAGTCTTGGGGTGTCGATTGATATCTTTCTTGAATGCCTTCTGTTTGTGTTAACTTCGAGAGGATGAGTACTTGAGAAAGAACCGGACTTGTTGGAATTCGAATTGATAGTATTGTCTGAATTATCGAGAGCAATATCGAATGGGAAACGGTCAGACATAGTGGGAATCCTTTGCGGTAGTTTGTTGGGAAACAAGGGGAATTATATAAGATTTGGGCTTACAGATAAGTTGGTCAGCTTTCGTTTATGGCAATGTGAATCAGTTGGGCTCGCTCAGCATGTCGGATTCGTTTAACTTAGCAAAGTGATCCAACGTTCCTTATATACTAGCCATTTCATAGGTTTTATGTGGGTTTTTTTCTCTACATTGCCCGATAGTACTCCTGACCACTTGAGAGGAGTTGTGGTAGGTCCACATAGTGTGATATTTGTAAGGGATGGTTACTCTGAAATCATCTAAACGAGTTAGATGTAGGTTTTCTGCATAGTGCAGTGAGTGCATAGGTTGTGTTTATACGAGTAAATCCTCAATCCTTCTATAGTTAAGTACTATAGCTTATAAGCTAAACGATGGAATAGTGTATTCATTCATTCATTCACTCATTCATTCTTACAATTTTAAACTAAATTAAGGATCCTTTGTTTCAAAATAGCTCCTTGAAATAAGGTAAAGGGGAATCCCTTACAGAAGTAATGGTCCACCTTTAAACCTATCCTCTATATATATATATATGGTCTTAACTAAAGTTAGAATTTATAATCACTTTATATTGCATGTAAGTCAAATTTGTTCAACGAAAATTGAATGAACTTTGGTCCTGTTACATTAGAAGGTAGATAATTGTAAGAAAAACTCCGGAGACGGGGTTAATGAGTTTTCCTTAACTATTTGCAGAGATCAATCTAGGTTATAAGCCCAATATCACTTGATTCAAAGACATAGCACACCAAATCCATATTTATCAGATTATATCGACATCAAGTTTATAACTAATTAATTACTATGATCGAATCCTGAATCCTGAATCCTGACTTCAAACACGGTGCACGGGTGCAGTATTGCTCTTTAATAACCCGACTACAGAGATGACAGATTGCCCTCTATGGTTTTATCGCACACCGAACCTCGGAGCTTCCGAATCGATCGAAGGCCGACGTGGCAGGTGCACTTCATTTATTACGTAAAGGGAAAGATTTACAGGAACACGTTATAACGCTACGTGAGTTTAGCTGAGCTTCTATGTACTTTCAAGAATGAACAACAGACAGTATACGTACGTCAAGACAATTAGCGCTCGACTAATCGTTTAAAAATTACATGCAAGTTTCAATAGAAAATATCAATTGAACAGATATGTATACTCTTGAAGTGGAGTACTTACTATGTAGCTCTTTAACCATCATTCTTCTGTATGATGGAGATCATCAAGCTATACAATTAACTAAAAATCAACAAAACAAAACCAAGCCAATTATATACATGGAACAATTGCAATGATGTGGCCATACTGACGTATAGAACAGTAAGAATGATGAGAAGTATTCTTTTTCGATCCTTAAATGATCATATATCAATTTTGATGAATTATTTAACCTATACGCTGTATATATCTGTAGGGACGTTAATATAGCTAAATTAGAACACGAACATTCCGTTTAAGATTTGAAATTGATTGGAAATGGAAGTGTGGTCTAAATATATTAACCCCTTTAGGAAGTCACATTAACACAATTTCGAAAAGAGATTCGAAATGTACGTGAACTTTTAATATAAATAATCAGGCTCATACAAAGCTCTGGGACAGTGAAACTATAACACTAGATGGCGTTTTGTGAAAATATTTTTTAAGGAGCATTTATACCCCCCCAAAAAGCTGTAAAGGTGGAAAGTGGCGACGAAGTCCAGATAGGGGATATTAATTAAAAGTTTAAAGGAACTTCTTTTTTATAAAAGAAGTAATTTGACCTGTGGACTGCAGCTTATAGCGCTATATGTGTACCAACCTCTATATAATATAGTTGGGACCACAATGCTTGATAGCCCATATGGGCCATAACTTAGATGAAATGCTTAATATCTGTATTTCTCCCTCTATCATACCCGTTATCAACGACTACATCTAGGAGGGATGATATATAAACGAGGAGAAGGATGATCACGGCGATTGCTAATTGGGTATAGATCGGCTAGTTCCAATCTATATAGTTTAGAGTGTATATGTAGACCATAAGCCTCAGTTATATAGCAGCAATGGAACGCGTTCGATTAATTGTAGGAGATTTGTGCTAATTATACGTCGATAATGGCAGTGCAGCTTTTCAAGAGTAGATATTTGTAATAATTTTAAGATAACTGTAATTATAATTGGAAGTCTGTGCTAGTTCAAATATAGTGAAACCGGTGGTAGACTGCATGGAAATACATTATTTGGTAGCGAGGTTTAACGTTTACTGATTCATTGAAGCCTGAAGCGTCGAGAGCACTGGGGAGGCCAGCCAGCGTTTAATGAAAAAGGGATAAATAAAGTTGGATGATAGTTGCTAGCGAGAGAATTCAAAGGAGAAATGTCTCTGTAGTGGCAAAACCAGCTACGTAGTTGTATGGTAATCTCTGGAATTTGATTTGATTTGAAATTAGTTGCTTGGAATTTTTGGTCATGGTTTGGATCTAGCTTCTTTTAGTAGCTGGGCTAGTTATATATTAGTGCCATGCCAGTTTAATTTCTTTCCTTAACTCAAACTTAAACTTCACCATACGATAACGAGCGGGCCAGCTGAATCCCCACAATTCTACCGGGCACCGCTTGGAGTGGATTCACTTGGGATTGTAAGTATTCAGCAGAGAATATAGTTAAAGAGAGAGTGTAGAGCTAAGAAAAAGGGATCGGATGCCTATATAGTTAACCCTTCCTAAACACTGCGGCCCATCCAACCACGAACATCGTTCGATTTCGCTAGTGCTGGCTTTGATCGCTGTTTAGTTTGCCCGGAGAGAGAAAACGCCATCAGGCCTCCTGGGGTTCCTTGCACCAGGCTGCAGCAGCTCGGGGCGTGTGACAATGCGGCCGGGGAGAAACGCGCACCAGGATGGGCTGGGATTAGAATTGCAGAGAGCGCGGGGGGGGGGGGGTCTCAGGGCTAAGGATAAGGCGGACACGATATGCCATGATCGAAAACGGCAGGCTGCCAGATATAGATGGAGGGGACGTTTCTCGCATTTGAACTGATGGTCGACCCTTAGGTATAGCTCATTAAATACCTAGATAAGTCCATCCAGCTACCTCTTCCCTTCTCTTCTTCTCTATTTCACTCTATCACCATCTCTGTTACAGCTACAGCTCCAGTTCCCCCAGCAAACCTCAAACAACACCTCTTTGTCTCAAGCTACACACTCCAGACCCTCCCTATTGTCTCCTTCTTCCATAAGAATTCCGATCCTGCCTCACCGTTTTCATTAAACGTCATTATTCCTATCCATCCGTTTAATTTTCCTTTTTTCCTATTCCCGTTTGTTTGCCTTCTTCTCTTCCCAGTGATATATCTTAGACAACTGCAACAACTGCTCAACGAGCTCTCTTTACCTCTATAGACCCATCTTCTTTCTACTTACTTGTCTAACACGTATCCCTTCCTCCCTCCGATAAAATAATTGAGGCCAACCAACCAGACGACGCGTCTCCTTTTTCCCTCTCCCAGATTTCTCTTAAAAATTAAAGCTCAAAAGACTCTTCCTCTATAAATAAACCAGTTTATATACACTTCTCTCCTTTATAAATACAAATAAGAGCTTTACTTAATTCTTTAATCTAATAGATGTCCTTCAATAGCTATAGCCCTTTTACTCAGACTATTCCTGAACAGCCTTTTGGTGCTTTCCATTCGAGCAGCCAACCTTCTCCAAATAACGGTCTATTCTCCCATGCACCACAACCTCAACAGGCTTCTGCTCAGTCTCAGTACAATCAGAATTCATGGTACAACCCCCCTTCTGCGACCAATTCTTTGCCTTTGCAGCTAGAAGCTGCTTTATCTCGTCAGAATCAACAAAATCTAAACCAGAGTCAAAATCAACAACAACAACAACAACAGCAACAACAACAGTTACACTTTCAGCAGCAACAGCATCAGCAACAACAACAGCAACAAGCTCAACAACAGTTTTTTAGACCTCCTTTCAAAAGGGATAGCTTCGTCGAAACTTTTGGTTCTAAGCTCGGTTACCCAGATGAAGCTCGCTCTCCTAATTCTCCTCTAAGTTCTCTAAGTAGAGATTCAATTGCAAGCACATCTAGTAACCCTTCGGCATGGCAACAACAACAACAGCAGTTACAACAACAACAACAACAACAACAACAATATCAAAACCCGAATGCAAACAAAACCCAGAATCAAAATCCTGGCCAATTCAACAGCTTTAATTTACCTTTGGAGCTGCAGGGGGGCATCAACAATATTTCTTCAAGAAGACCAAGTTATACTGCTGAAGTTCATTATACCACTCATAATAAATTAGACCAATTTCAACAACCTATGGCTCCTACTTTGATGGGAAGTTCTAGATTCTTTGAATCAACGTCAAATTTAGATCAGAGAAATGGTCTGCCCTCTTCAATGGCTTCAAGAAATAACAGCCTTGATGGCTCTCTGTTCTCTTCTTATTATGATTCACCAAGAGGTTTAGGTTCTCGTTTTCCACAACCTCAACAACAACAAGACTCTCATCCTTTCAATCAATATCAACCTCCAATGCTTCCAAGACAACATCAATCTTCAACTTCTTCAGCTTCTTCAATCCCAACAAGTTTTGGTTATAGTGATGTTATTGAGGAAAATTCAATTCCTTTAGATAATGGTTTATTGTTAGATAGAACAACTAACACAATTGTTACATCTCCTGAGCTAAAATCTCGTTTCCATCAATGCTCTCAATATTTTGGTGATTTTGATATTTCAATGAGAATTGTTGATGAACTGAATTTAATTTTAGGTTTAACTCAGCCTTCATCTCCGTCGCCAAGAAGTTCAATTGTTGCTGAATCTTTCCAAAATGAAAAATTACCATTTATTCAAAAAGGTGTTAATAAATTATTGGACTATTTGTTAACTCAAAATGAAGATTTAAAATCTGCTAATCATCAAGCCACTAAGAATTACTCTCTGATTTTAAATAAAAATGGAAGATTAGATATTATTTCATTTCCAAAAACTTCTAATTTACAATTGATGCCAAAGGATTTGATCATCATTGAAGGTGACAGAGGTAAAGATTTAGTTATGGTTTTAAAACCTGTCATTGAGTTTAGATTTGCTTTGTTCTTTAATTATTTGAAAAAGAAGTCACATTTAAAGAGTTTGGAATTTGGTAACGCCAACCCTTCAAATAGTGCCCCTCAACAACAGCAACAGCAACAGCAACAACAAGGTCAACAACAGCAAAATAATCTAAACCAGTCAAACTTAGTTGGACAGCAGCCACAAGCACCACAACAGCCTCAACAACCTCAAAAATCCATAATCAATGAAGATGAAAATTTTATCACCCTACCAAATAAGCAAATTTTAAGATTTGCTAAACCTCATGAATTAACCCAATTAACTTCAAAGTACAATGATGAATTAATGGCTTTAAGAATTTGTTTAAATTATGCTGCTTCATTAAACTTAGATTTGATTATTAAGAATGTTGAATTCCAGTTTGACAAAAAGAAATTGATTATTTATTACTATTGTTTACAAAGACTTGATTTTAGAGGTTTGATCAAGGAGTTATTTAAAATTTATAAAACTAGAATCTGGTTATGCGCCATTTTACCAATTGAGAAAACGTATAAGCCTTTGTTAGATTATGAGTTAGAAAAAACTAATGGCTTGAACACTCCACCTGCTTCAAGATCTTCAAGATCCAATGACTGGGTTGTTATGGATGATTTACCAACGAAAGATCAGATCTTCCAATTAAATGAAATCGAGCAACCTGTTTATTTCCATTCAAAGATTTTCTTCAGTTTAATTGAAATGTACAAGTATGAAATGACAACCCCTCACGTTTTTAAAGAGCGTTATTGGTTTTTAAATGATAACGATGAAAATTCAAACTCAAATTCAAATTAATTATTTAATTCCTACTATTACATTCTATGATATCCTACTATATTTCCTCTTTACTTGTTTTTGCTTGGATTCGTTGCTGCCATTTTTACATTTGAGAGACTGGATCTTTTTCTGATTTTCATCTGCGATACTATTAACTAACTCCATTGCGCCTGCTATTACCTAATAATATATCTTTTTAAATATCATTTCTATAAAGAATGATGAATAATAATTTCCAATACTATATGCTCCTGCGTTTTTTTGTTCCATCTCTTTTTCTTTGGGTTTGAAATATATACAATAATTTTTCCATTTTTTTTATTATGATGCTCTTGAATTATTAAAATGAAAAATATACAATATACTAATTTAATATACATAGAAAGATCAACCAACCATTTTTCTTTATAACACAAAGACGGGTTGTTTTGCTGTTGCTGCAATTAGAAACTATTTTACACACTTACATATACTTGCTTTGATGATGATTATTATACACAATTTTTGTTTGCTTCCAATTATTAGCTGCTTTTTTATTTTAATGATGTACAACGCTAAAAACACCATTTCTTTTATTCCACACCCCCAACCATACTATATTTTTCATACAAAACTTCAATTTTGCTTATAACTATTAATATTTATATTATCGCCACTTTTAACCACATATATATATTACAATATGATTTCAATTCATATATATCACTGCTTAATTAATTTTCATAATCTTTCATTTTCAATAATATTGCAATCATCATTCCTTTGATTACCACCACCATCCCCAACTATTTCACGTTCATTAAAACCAACAAAAATACCTTGTCGTTTTTCTCTACTCTTTTTCTTTCTTTATTCGCCTCTTTCATATTATATATTAAATTTTTAGTTTCTTTCTTTTACCACCGTGTTTTACCTCTTTTTACTCCTCTTTGCGTTTTCATACTTTTTTGTGCATTTTATTTTTTTTTATTAAAATAGTCCTTTTTATTTTGTTCGTTCTCTCTCTCCTTTATAATTTGTGTTTTGTGTTAGTTTTCTTTGTTTTGCCATTATTCAGATATTTTTGATACATATACATTTTTATCGTTAAATCTTTGTTGCTGTCCTTTATCCTTTTTTTTTGAATTTTTATATATACTATTTACTCTTTCATTTTTTTGTTCTGTTGTGCCTGTGTTTTTTCATATTTTGCCATTTTATCCACTCTTATTTTGATTATATTCTGTCTCCTTTTTTCCTTTTGTTTTTAATATATTACTAGTACTATTATCGTTGGGATTCTATAATTACTTCTATTTTCGTTTTTGTATTTAATTTGTTTTATTTTATGCTTGATTTGTTCGACTTGTTTATAAAAATTGTGTATGGCCATGCCTAGGGTGCTTTTGTTTAATAATATACTGAACTCCTAACTTGTATAAAATATTGCCATTAATATATACCTATTCATAATCCCATACCATGAACTATAAATAACTACTATACAATAGTAAACATAATCGATATCAGAAGAAAACTCAAAGCAATACAGCCAATTGGAACACATCAAAGAAAAGTACAAAAACATAAACATAAGAATTAAGAATTAAACAAAGAAAAAAGAATATTAAAACTTTAAGTAAATCATAAAAAAGGGACGGACCAGAGTGTATATCATCACTTAAAACGGTCAACCATGTTCAATAACCTTCTTTCTTAACAAGAAACACAAAGCAGTAACATCAACACTAACGCTAGACAACAAAGCTTGATTCCTCAACGAAGCCATTTCGACATCTGGGTTAACATGCTGATCAGGATCAAAATCTCCCACAAACAACCCATTAGTGAATAATGTATTATCTCTAATTAAATCCCTGAAAGGGTGGTTCACGTCTCCTTTAAATAGCGTGAAATCGATATTCTCAAAATCTAGCAAGTTTTCTAAATCTTGGTCTAAGAAATCAGGCATCATCATCGGTGCTTGGAAGCTTTGTCCCAATGATAATGATTCAGTCCTGTGTTTCTCTGATGCTGTGGCCGGTGTGGTTGTGGATGTTGATGATGTGGGTGAATCATCTTCCAAATTTAAGGTTTCTTTATGTGGATACGAACTGAATGAAATATAACATTTTTCGAAAGATTTGAACTGGATTTCTTTTGATCTTTTCAGCTTTTTGGATTTTGAGATGAAGTTTTCAATTAATTCATTTCCTTTTTCAGTTTTTTCTAAATCTTCAACTTTAATCCCATTGAATGGGTCAGTTAACATTAAATATTTAAACAATAACCTTCTTCTTTTTGAGAAAAATGTGAAGATCCTAATTAAATAAGTGTTGAATTGTTTGAAATCTAAATGAAGATTATATGATTTTCTTAACATGTCAGATTTTGCAAATTCTTGATGGCCATATCTTAACCCCCCCAAGAAATCAGGGGTTCCTAAAAATGCACATTCTGGTATGATAGCCCATAATCCTTCACCCACAGCAATATAGAATAAATTCAGTGTATAATCTAAATCTGAAATATACATTTGATTATTTAAATCTGGTGGCAATATCACATAGAATTTCTTCGATAATTGTAACGTAAACTGAGGCGAATATTTTAAACAACCTTCTAATTTTTGGTAATAAATTAATCTATCATTGTATTCCATTAAGAATTCTTTCAATAGGTTAAATTTTAAATGGTGTCTATAACGATCCGAGCCTTTATCCACCAAATAATCATCTTCAAACTCAATATCATTTAAGTGATTCAATTCCCCAAACATTAGTAATTTTTGTAAAACCTCATTCAAAAATTCTGGGTTATAGTCTGGGAAATATAATGTTTTAAAACTATGAATTAAAAAAGAAGCTAATGAAGAAACAGTATGAACGGTATCATCAGCGACGTTTTTCAAATGAGTTGCATTTGTCCCACCCAATGCTACAGCATAAGAACCACTAGTTGTTAGCATAAATTTATTGAAGTCATAATCTTCATAATATAATGCACCATTAACAAAGGATTGAGAACAAATTAAATTTTCAATTTGTGCATATGATAATAATTTATACTTGCTGATTAAATTTTTCGACTTTAATAAAACTTTATCAAATACTCTGAGCTGATACTTTTCCAAAAATTTAACAACTGACGATAAGTTGTCTACATTCCAATATTTTTGAACTGGCAAAACTGCTTTCAGATAATTAACAACTGAATTTAATAATGCATATCTTGTATTACTTGAAAACGGAGATAAAGGCAATATCTTTTTAAATAACAAGCCAGTCATATGGCCTTGTAAATGATCAGAGAAAATGGTATTCGCAGATTCTTTTAGGAAACAGAATTGTTTAACAACAACTAATAAATCAACAATCTGCTTAGTGTAAGTTATTTCAGCACTGTAAACTGGTAATGTTTTATTAACCTTTCTTGAGCATTTATTAATTTTGCTTGAATAAGAATAAGATTCACGGGGAAACAGTGGAGCAACGTCAACTTCTGTTTTCAACAACAAATCTGAATCAAGTTGAATATTGTGAAGTATTGGATCTAGGAAATCGTCAAATGATGGGTCTGATAACGAGCTTACTGAAGACATCCGCTGAGTCAGAGCAGGAAGAGGGGGAAGGGGCGACAACAATGGAGTCGGAGACGTGGTGGTAGCAGTAGTAGTAGTAGTAGTTATTGTGGAGGCATCGTCCTGAATCTCCTTCTGCCTCTTCTGCTGTGTCAAAATGAGATCGTTGAGCTCTGTCTCTGACAGCAAGGCATAGGAGCAAGTAAGACCCATCTTCTCACAGTTCCGGCAACACGGAGTGAGTCGTTCGTCACACTTGATCTTTCTTTTCTTGCACGTCTGGCAACCCAGATGGGAGTTCTTATGTCTTCTTCTAGTCCGTTTAGGAAGCATGGAGGGGGCTACCATTGTCTGATGAATTAAAGGGCCCACGAAGAGGGTCGAAGTGGTGATTGATGATCATTTGGCCGAAATACTTATATCCACTACGTGATCGCCGCGGAGGAGGTTTGCGGCGCGCGGGGTGCGGCTGAGGAGTGGCTAATGAGTTACGCTAGCGATTAAGTAAATTTGTATTTGTGTAAATCTATATTTGGTTTCTATACTACTACAATATCCTAGATCCTAGAATCTTTCTAAAAGATTCAATGTGATACATCCGAACAGAGGAATCAACACATTGTCGTTCATGTCAGTAACTCCTTCAACCACCGCAGTCAATCCGGCCGTCATCAAGATAACGGTATCAGTGTAGTCGTTTTGTCCATAAGCACGAAATCCATACAATCCTGCTGCTGTGGCTGCCATGAAAGCAATGGATCCTTCAATACTCTTTTGGGATGTATTGAACCACTTATGATACCCTAGCCTTTTACCGATCAGAGAAGCACTGGAATCTCCAAGTCCTAACGTCACTAAACCAATGCACGATTCTTTGCTTCCCGTAGCACCATTAAACCAAATTGGTAACGCAATACCCAACACCAAGAAAATATAGGAAACAACAATGGCCCCAGAACTATCCCTCTTATCTTGGAATGGTCTTAATAAAGCTGCAAAAATTTCTCCGAATGGTTTTAATGAGGTGGCTCTTTGTAATTCAACAAGTAAGAAAATGCCTAATAATCCAACTAATGCTAATGAAACCAATTCTGGATCAACAATCAAAGGATATGATAAGGCTGCAAATATAGCATAATGCCAGGACTTTCTACGAACATCTAATGGCAGCCATCTAGCAATTAGGAGAACCGTTGGAATCACAGCAGCCGATGCGATCATCCAATATCTAAAAATTTCATACCTTTCATCTGTTGCCGTGATGAATTTAGTTAAATATTCTAATGGTTCCATATCCAAAATCGGTGATAATAGCTTAATAGATAAGAAATAGCCAACCCCAACAAAAACAGTATGAATAACACCAGCCAAAATATATTTAGTAGCATATTGTTCTTGTTTATTGTAAACTTCAACTAAAGGTAAATTTAGGAAAGCACCTAAACCAAATGCAAAAACTAATTTCTGTAAGATTTGAATAGTTATATTAGTACTATGGCCAACAGCAAAAACTAAAATAATAAACAAAGTAGAAATCAAATTCTTTTCAGTTTCAGTGAAAGACTTAACGGTGTACTTATTTAATAGGTAATAAGCACCGGAGAAGAATAATGAAACTGCTGCAATTTCTCTTAATTGAAGTTTTGTATCTGCGGGAAGGGTATTGAATTCAAGGACAGTTGCGACTAACATTTTAACAGCAGGTTGCATATTGGAAAGTTGAGAAACACACGCAGCGACTAATGGTAGAGTCATTGGGGCTTTTAATAATGCAATAGCAACTGGTAAATAGACACAATAGATATAATTAAAATCTAACAATTCTGGTCTACCGTATCCAACTCTTTCATCTTCAGGCAATCTTAAATCTTTAACGTACATTTTCCAAGTACCATTTAATGCCACTAACACTTCAATAAAAACACCAATTAATATCATAGCAGCATTAAACAAACTTTCCTCCACCTTTACATCTTCTGAATCACCAAATGCTAAATAAACCAAATTTGTTAAGAAAAGTAGGATAAGCAATTGTATAAAATAATTCCAAGTTATATTTTGTTCTAAAACGGCAAAATAATATTCAAAAGCATTCATCAGTGAAATTTCAAGATCTTCTTGCTCTTCTGGAAGTTGTTCTCTGTCATCACTTGATGTTTCTTCTTCCGAGTGTTCAATTTCAACAACAGGTTGCTTTTTGGTTTCATATCTTGCACCTCTACGGCCACTGTTCTTATTCTTGACTTTTTTAGGAGGCATGACTGTGTATGTTGCTGTATAACGAGCGTATTTGGGGTGTTGAACAGGTGCTGCTGAAAAGAAATGAAAAGAACCAGGCGAACAGATAAGCGTCTTCGAATCTTTTTCATTTTGATCTTCTCGAAACCGTTTCTCAAATGCCGCACCTTTCCCTATCAGATGCATATCACTTCGTGATACGGATTTTAAGATCACAGAATAGTGTATATTAGAACCTATGTAGAGTCATATATGCTTGTTAAAACTAAAGAAACGCAAAAAAAAACATAAAAGGCAAAAAAGTATATTTCAAAAAAAAACATTTAAAAATCAATGACCATTATTTGCTGGTCTAACACCAAAAATGTTAGAACCAACTCTAACAGAAGTGGAGCCTTGCCTAATAGCTTCTTCAAAGTCACTACTCATTCCCATACTTAACTGTAAATCAACACCAAAGGTAGGGTCCAACTTTTTCTTTAAATCGACTAATTGCTTAAAATCTTCATTTTCACCACTTGACTTAGACTGGAATAAAGAGCCAATAGTCATCAAGCCTTCTAAATTTAACCTTGGACAATTATCAACAATAAATTTAGCAAACGCTTCGACATCAGCAGGAACTAAACCCGATTTTTGTTCTTCTCCTGAAGTATTAACTTGAATGTAAACATTAACAATTGGTTTATCTTCTTGGGTTCTGACATCATTTAATTTTTTAGCCTTCTTTTCTGTATCAATTGTTTCAACAGCATATAGATTCCCGATATTCTTAGCTAAATCTTTAGCTTTGTTAGTTTGTAAACCACCAATGAAATGCCATTGGATGTCTTTTGGTAACACTTTTGCCTTTTCGATTAATTCTTGAACATAATTTTCACCAAAGTGTCTATAACCAGCATCATATAAAGCTTGAATATCACTAGCTGGCTTTAATTTAGAGACACAAACCAGTCTGGTCTTGCCTCCACTCAATGAATCAACGGATTGCTTGATTGCATTAGCGTTTGTGATTAGATCGCTTGCTCTCTCTTTGGTGTATTCTAAGCTCATGTTAGGGATAAATTGTTTGAATCTTTTCAGTTGCAGAGAGGTGGCCGTTCTTGGGTACTTTGCTGCTAGTCTGAAGACGGGATTGGTGAACATGGAATGAACATGTAGTTGGCGGTGGTTTACCGTCGGTTCAGTGTGGTAGATGTCTCCAGATTTATTTCGGTTCCAGAGTCAGATCGATCCAGAAACTTCGCTCAACAGTGGACTTCAAACTACTTCACAAATTACATTGCTACATTGTACAACTTAACATCAGGAATTCAAAAATTCAAAAAGAAGTTTATATAAGAAACAAAAATGCAAATGCGTATACAATACTATGTAAATATTCTAACTCTCATTCATTAGCAAATCACTCAACGTCTCCACCAAAATCCCCGCCAATCCAACTTGTGTGCATCTAACAGTCAGTCTAATCATAACCATATCAACTGGATTTAATTCCAGTCTTAACAGACAACCTGAATTACCGCTGATCAAATTCAGAATACCAGCGCAGACCAAATTATTTGGATTTGGATCCATATCCAGTAAATTATTAAACCCAGCCAATTCAATTGTTCTTTTTAGCAACACAGAATTTTGTGGTTTGTTGGCTTTGAAAATCTTTTGGCATTCACCATCTTTACCTAAACTAGAACCAATTTGATTCCATCTTGTGAAAAAAACTTCCTTGCTTAATGGTGCACCTGGAATCAACGTTTTGATTAAAACTGTAGGTAATTTTAATTTCAAAGTAGTCATACCACCAGAAACAAAACTGACTGTGAGAAATGGCACTTGAGTATCTGAAAACCTAGATCTAACTAAAACATCAACTAGTTGAACAGTTCTGCCTGATTCAGGTATGCTTGTATCTGGGTTTTTAATATTTTGGATTAAATACGAAGGATCATTTGAATCTTCGCAATTAGCATTAATTAGACATGTAAAACCACTTAATTTACTTGGCGATTTGTTTAAATATGTGAACTGTAAATGTAATGTACTTCTTTCTCTTTTCAATCTGTAAATGATTTTAATTAATGAATTCTCATAAAAGATACCTTGGTCAAAGTGAACCAATCTGTAATAACCTTCTTGCCAATTTGGCGATAATTTTGTATCATGATGGGCTATTAACAATGATGTTGAGCTTCTATTGTTTTCACTACCTGAACTATTCAATAAACCAGTAGAATTTGTAGTCGATGGAACGTTAATAGAACTTGGAGTTGCAGCTCTTGAATTTCCTGAAGTTGGTGTTGAAGATAATGGAACAATTGGAACAGGAGGTTTTAATATTCTACTATGTCTAGAAGGAGGGGGAGGTGGAGGAGTTGCTTTTCCTGCTGACTTGGTTGGAGAATGTGAGCCCGATCTCTGCTGCTGCTGTTGTTGTTGTTGTAATTCACCCATAGTTGGTAGTTTGAAACTTTGTTCAATTGATTTAATATTACCTAATCTCAAAATCAATGGTGATGTTTTAGCAGCAAAAGCAGGCATGTGAACAGTTACAACACTTAATAGAGCCAGACCATCATTTCTAGTAACTAATTTCAAATATTCTAAAGATCTCTGTTGAATTTCCAAATTAAAAGAATTACTTTCTTGTTGGAAAAGCTCCATAATTTGTGACCTTATTTCAGAATATCTTGAATAAAATTTCAAAAAACAAGGTAAAATCATAGCTCTTGAACTCAACGAAGATTGAAAATATCTCTCATAAAGTAATCTAAATTGTTCTGTTCCTGGACAGGAAGTTTCAATTAACGATCCAAATTCACCCAATAAAAACGAAGCAGCCTTCAGTGACGATTCCGGATAATTACCTAATTTCAAATACTTAACTGCTGTTTGGCATGCAACACTTTGAATCGAATCATTATTAACAGTAATTTGAATTAATCTCTGCCAGACATCATCTTCAACAAAATTACCTGCCAAAGACAACAATTTCATAATAGTAACAACGTACCAATTAGCATCAACGGCATACTTTTCAGCTAAAACAGAAATCTTAACAGCAACTTCAGACTTCATTGCAAAATCAGCAATTGTCAAATACTCCAGTAAATCCGCACAAACCTTCTCTACATTCTTGGAATTACAAATGACATAAATAACATCCAACGCAGCTCTTCTGATCGAAACATCTCGATCTCTTAAAAATTTGAAAATTAATTCAAATGAATCATTAATAGCTTCTAAACCAGCACCGTCAGGCCTAGATGCAATTTTCGATAAGGCATTCAAAGTCAAATATCTTGAATTAATATCAGCAGTTTCTAATAATGAGCATAATGCTTCTGCAGCTTTATAGGCCTGATCAGAAGATGGATCAATATGAGCGGCCAATGATAACGCACTAAACAAAACAAAACCGGCAGTATTTTTAATTTCCACTGAAGTTGCCCCATTTTGGTTATTAACTGAATTTGTGATTGACATTGAAACAATGGTTTTAATTTTAGTCAAATTTTCATTATCTAATAAATTCGATGACGTTGCATCCGGTATCATTGTTTCTAACAAATTAAAAAGTTTACAGACTAACCAAGGAGCAGGTTTTCCATAGAAGAAATAATCAGCCGGACATTCACCTAGCACAACCAATTTATACAATTTATCAACTGATAAAATGACTGAAGCATTACAAGAATCATGATAAAATCGTGCAATGTATTCGACCAAAGAAGTCGCAGACAATGACAAACCGAAATCGTCACTACCTATCAATGGAATAATTCTTGATATCCATTCATCATGAGTCTCCAAAATTGACAAATCTGATTTCAATAGTTTTAATAAAGCCAAGCATGCCTTTTTCTTAAGTAATGGTGAACTGGTAGGAGATCTAATAAACTTGAAAACATCATCCTGGAAATCTTTTGCAAGCAACGGATCATAAGCCATCCCCGAAATAAATTGCAGGGCAAGACAATTAAACTCTTCAACAGGCGAAGACAAATCGTTTCTGATAGACTGTACGATTAATGGTTGTTTAGCAGGATCCAGTTGCAAAAATAACTCCAATGCAATATAACTGATGAATTTCTCACTGTAACTTTTCGAAACACTTAATTTTATGGCTTCTTGAAACCCAAAGGAAATGTCATTTCCCAGTAAATAAATGTATAACAACTTACAGATGTACTTTTTTCTGTGATAAGAGGATAAACTGGTCTGTTGGAATTGTTTTTGGATATGAATCAGTTCGGACTGGATCCGTTGATTTTCTTCATCTTGTTCTCTTGCATTACGTATGTCCGTAATGAACTGGACAAGCCCTTTCATCTGAGGAGGCATGACTGGATGTAGTGTATTGTTGATTCCGTCAAGGAGTTGGCTGTTGGAGGAGGGGAAATTACAGGGGTTTTGGATGTATCTGGATATATGTCTGGTTGTGATTCAACCTTCGAGGACTTGAAGATACACGCGCCTGACGGTATCAACCCGAAATTTATCTTATTATTAGAGGTATATGGGATGGAATTGTCTAGTATGAAATACACAAATAAAATAGAATAAGATAAACAGATAAAAAACAAAAATAATAAGTTAAACAAAAAAAAAGACAATTTGTAAACTGGAGAAAGGCATTTAGTAAAACATGAAACATGAAAACAAACAAACAAAAAATAGCTAAGAAATTAGAAGAAAAATTACTTAAGGAAATCCAAAAGAAAAAATAATAGAATAAGAAAGAGACAAACAATCAAAATAGTTTACAAGAGAAAGCTATATAAGTAGTAGTTTTGTGTTATAATGTATATGAATGACGACCATAGGAAAAGAATGAAATGAGATAGCAATACCAGTTAGTGAGTGTGCCAATTTTTAATGGACAGACCACATTTAAAAAAAGACGTGAACGAATTATGAAGTAAACGTATAAATAAAAAGATATCATGAATTAAATGAAAACAAAAAAACAACAAAGGTACAAGAAAGACGGAAGACTAAAGGTTAGCATTACCCATTTGTTTTCTTAAATCGGCTTGTGAACCAGATTGTGGAATTAAATTTTCAGCACCATGAGGTCTTTCAGGGAAAGCATCATGGAAACCATATAGTGGAGATTGAGGTGAATTCAATGATGATTTTATAGATGGGACTCCAGAAGCAGCAGAAGCCTGTCTAACTTGTTCACTTAAAGTACCTTTAGGTCTATACGTTTTATCAAAATTGATTTCAACTGGATTAAACATAACAATTGAATCTCTAATTTGAGATGGAGAAGGTTTTGCCATACTTGATTCACCCCACTTAACATTTTCCAAAGGATCAAAATTTTGATTAATTTGTGGACGATTCTGTCTTTTTTCTTGAAATTTACTTTCTTTTTCATATTCATTGAAGTTTTCCAGAGCTGAATTTCTGTTTTGAAATTGGTGGGGAGAAGGTAAAGCCTGTAACTTTTTAAGTTCAGCAGGCTTACGTGGTCTTCTAGCGGCCTGTGGACGTGGAGGAGGATAGTTTTGCATTTGCATTTGCTGTTGTTGCATCATCATATTTTGAATCTGTTGATGTGGATAATAACCTTCATTCGCTAATGGAGCACTATTGTTAACGGGAATATAAATTGAAGAAGTAACTGATGCTCTTGGATCATCATTCATTTGTTGAGGGACAGACAACAAATTATCATGAGAAGAAGTGACAGCTTGTTGTGGATAAGTAGGTAATGGAGGCAATTCTTCTTCACCAAATTGTAATTCAGTATTATTGGATTTAGATTTAACAGAATTTTCTCTTGAAAAATACACTTTATAAACAGATTTCATTCTTTTGATTTGTTCGTCTTCTTCCTGAGTAATTGGATCGTCAACGTCATCACTAGCTAAAACATCATGTAAATCAGGTAATTTATTTGGGTCAACACGAACCATATCCTTCTTTTTATTATCTCTACCAGTAATGACGACAGAATCACCAGAATCATTGTAGTTCAACTCTTCCAATTCAGGGGCATTTAAATGATTATTCCAATCAGCAGGATCTTCCAATTTAAAATTCATTGAGTCATCATCACTTCCACGTTTTTTGTCTGAAGGAACCAGAGATTCATTAGGAGTAGAATAGGTAACAGGGGACATTGAAGTTGAGTCATGAGTTTGAGTTTTATTGGAATCATCAGATTCTAAAGAATTTATTTGAGTTCTTAATTTGGAAGGAGAATTAGACATCGAATTTTCAGATACTTGAAAAGAAGGTTCATTTGGAATATGAAGGGAATTTTCATTTTCAACCGGCTTTGATAAGTTATCAGTTGATTTAGACATCTTTTCGTAAGCAGTTAACGGTCTTGAAGTAAGAGACATGGAGGATTTTCTTGAACCAGCAGCGGAATGTATTCTGCTTTCTTGTTCAGGGATTTTATAACCTTCATAATCACCACCCAACTGTTTTGATAAATATTCCAAAGAATGTTTAGAATGAGTCTCTTCAGCAAAGGGTAAAACAAAAGATTCAACTCTTGTTTGACGAGAGTTCATAGTTAAACGTGAACCATTGTTCAATCTTGAAGCAGGAGGAGTGAATTTTTCTCCCTTGACAGTCTCATCTATAACTTTTTGAGGATATCTTTCAGAAACAGATTCAAATGGATTTTGGCCACTTGGGAAAGCATCAGAAGACTTCAAGTACATTTCTTTTGATGAAGGATAATCAACATCAGGTAACACTGTATTCTCACCATTAAAATCTGGATCATCATCATCCAGGGCCTCTTTCTTATTTCTTCTATACACTTTATAGGCAATGATACCCAGACCCACGGCGACACAGACGACAGGAATAATGACAGCCAAACAAATTGTCAGAGTTGAAGTACTATCATTAGTTTCACACAACTGGGTACCTTTTGAGCAGCTATCTCTTTTGGTGAGAGAACTTAAGTTTAAATACATAATCTATTTCAATTTCTCAGTTGGAATTCGAGTTGGAGTAACACTTCAAAAATTCAGTTTTCTTTTGTTAAATGAAAGCAAAAATAGTAGTGGTGGCTGTAAAAAAAGAAGGGAAAGAGTGTTTGTTTTCGTTGGTGACTGGACTGGATACGTGAAGTGGGAGAGTTGAGCGAGTGACTGGTATCTATCAGAGCAGCAGCAGCAGCAGTGGATTGTAGTAGTGGGTGGTGGTGGTTTTTACTGAAGAATGCAAATGCAAATGAGTGAACTTTCCCCTTTTCCTAAGATAAATTAGGATAGAAGCTAAGACGAGTCAATGGGATCAGTCTAAGTCTGTTGTTGTTTTTCTTCTCTCCATATTATTAGCCCTGGCCCTAGCTCAGATCCACCGCGCGTTTCTCAGGCGGCAGGCGGCGACTCGGGCCACGGTCCAAGACGTTGCCGGGGAGAGCCACCGGACCAGCGATTGGAGAACCGTGGTTCCCTGATTAGTCGATTCTTTGGTGGAAAGGGAACGCGTCGCCCCCCATTCAGATCCAGCTCAGTCTAGATCTCGCTATATTTAGACAAAAAAATATTCGGCTGAATTGGTCGACGACTCCTTTGGCCAACTTAAATGTACCCCGTTAATCTGGGTAGAGTCGGAAGACAGAGAAGACGACTACAAATTGTTAATCAGATAACTGAGATCAAGGTGTAGTTACAATACATGTTAAGAGTTAGCTTGCGATTTGGGCTTATGTGCTCAGCAAAATAGCTACGGTATATAGAGAGCAAAGCTGCTTGTTTGTTTGTTTATATGGACAAGAACTTAGCACTTAGCCCCAGTTGGTAATGATGTCCAATCACAATCACAGTCTGCAGCCGCAGCCGCTCAGGCGCGCTCTCGATTCTCGATTTTTCAAACAAAATTTTTTTTAATTTGTTTCCCCAAGCTCAGGGTTCTTACTATAGTTATAGAAAGAAACTCATGTCGATGGGCCACTCGCTCACACAAATAGCCATAAACTGCCAAAGCTAGAATAGGTACCTGACCAACTAGCATAATTAAAGTTACACATGTTAAACAACCGTAGTCGATCACGACGATAATCACAATGGCAATAAGATATAATTAATAATCGAATTTCACAGTGAGTGTGTACAGGTAGCTCGAGTGGCGAACCTCATAAAAGAGTGTCCAGTATCAAAAGAGCCATACTCAATTATATAATCGAGTTAGTTAAGAGAGTTCCAAAAAGTAAATTAGAAATGCCATTTAAAGTAAAGAAGGATCCCGGATGGCTCTGGTAAAAGGCAAGAGCCATGTACGTAAGAATTCTATCTTCTGGCGTTGTCCTTTTAATACAATCAAGAAGAAAGAGTGTTCTGTTTTTTGGCAAGAGCAAAAGCTGTTCAATTTATACTCACCCGTCTCTCCCTCGTTGAATATGAAAGCCGGGTAACATAAGTCGATCGGCCAGATCGAAAGGCGGACTCTGCGTCGAATCCATATTACGTAATCGGCACGGTAGACGTTTTGGTGCAATAACTAGGTATTTTAACCTATTTACTAGGTAGGTGGTGGTCCATATTCCTGTTAAACATTATAACGTATTGACATCATACTAGTCCCCATATTTACAAATCGGACTGACACGCTAAAACCTAAATCACTTTCATTTACTCCCTTTAATTTACTTCTACCTTCTCCCTTCTCTTTCTCACTCTACAACAATTCACCTTGTTTGCCTTCATATTCACAAGATCCTCCCCATTCCAGCTCAAATCAGATAGAATTGCATGCTCACTTTTGCCCTTCCAATAATCCCACTGTCAGCAAAGAAAAACAGAAGCAAAAGTAAACACCTTCAAATCATTTTGACCCCTTTAACACCCGTTTAATCATGAACGCGTCCCACCAACAGCTACATTATAAATCAGCGCCCCCTACGAATATCATAATACCTACTTTCCATCTTGGTGAGTTCAAAACAATCAAAAAGTTAGGTGATGGAAAATTTGGTAAGGTGTTATTAATTTCCACTTCGATTAACCATAATCTGTCAACTCAGAAAAACGATCAAACAAACGAATTTTTATATGCTGTTAAGATCATTAATAATAAAAAACTAGGTAAATCAACGCTAAATTATTCCAAATATACAAATCTAAACAAAATTAAAAATGAAGTTAAAATCATTGATGTGCTTAATAAATTTGATCATCCTTATTTATTGAAAATGTATTCGATTATTAATAATGAGAATAACGATAAAATTTACTTCATAATGGATTATTGTAAATTAGGTGAATTAACTCATGAAACTTTCTTAAATTTTCCAAAAAACGTTGATCCCTTAATTAATATACAATCAAAACTGAAAAATATTATAAATGCTTTAGAATTCTTACATTCACAAAAAATCGTTCATAGAGATATCAAACCTTCTAATTTATTAGTTGATTCCAATGGTGTTGTAAAAATTTCAGATTTTGGTACTTGTTATCAAATGACCGGTGATGTAATAACTGATGATTTCGAGGTTTCAAAAAAATTAACTGGTACTCCTTTATTCATGCCCCCTGAAATTGTCTGTAATGAAACCAACTCTCCAACTGAATCAACAGCTACTACAAATTCTTCTTCTTCAATTCATTCTCACGGTAGTCACTCCAAGAAAAAATCTAGTTTTTTTGGTAGTTTTAAATTGAAAAAAGACAGTGAGAATTTCCAAGATAATGCTTTGAAAATTGATGTTTGGTCTTTAGGTATTACTTTCTATTTCTTATTTTTCGAAAGTTTCCCATTCTATCAAGATAACGAATTCAAGCTATTTAATGATATAGTTACGAAAGAAATTAAATTACCTGATAATTTAGAAAATGTGTTGATGTTTAGAAAATTAAGAGGTGAAAAGAAATTTGATGCTTCATTTAATAAGAACTTGGTTAATTACTTTCAATCTTTGATTCATCTATTACAAAAAATGTTGATTAAAGATCCTTGCAACAGACCAACAGTTAAATCGATACGGTCACATCCATTTTTCAAATGCTTCACCGAGCCAAAAGATTATCAACAGTTTTTAAAATTCAATAATAAATTCACAAAAAATCTAAAATATGGTTATGATCAAGAAGGTTATTTCATCAGAAATTCAGAATCAAAAGATCTAATAAGTGATCATTATGGTACTGGTGATAATACCGGTTTCACAACCAGAATGAAGGGTCCATTTGCTAAGTTGTTTAATTTAACTCCATCTAATTCAACTCAGTCAGTTCATAGTCAATTAAGCAATTGCTATTCTCCTGGTAGTTTATTTTCCCCCGCTTCAAACTTCCACTTCGATTCTTCTCCCAAACCAACTTTTTCAAATTTACCTTTATTTCAACAACAATATGAGAATGATAAGTCAATCGAGCAATCTTTATCTTACTTCAACCATTCAGCTTTATCATTACCGATTGATACATCACATCGTCAATTAGCCCATTCTCATAATCATAACCGTAAGCCTTCGTCAAAATTAACTGATACTAAAATAAACAGCATTTTTTCAAATCAAAATACTCCAAGCAGATCAGATACTGAATCTATTAGTTCTAATGAAAGTTTTGGCTTTTATGATACGCCACCTCGTATTCATCTTAATTTCGATGATGACGACGACGGAGATGACACCGAAAAAGAGGAAAACCAGTCCGATGATAACAATCCATTTGTTGAGCCTTCGATAAATTCTGAAATTGTCGGTAATAGAGATTCATTAAATACAATTAAAACGTTGCCACCAAAATTCAGTGAATATTTACCTCCTGATTTACAATCCGGGAATACACCAAGTATGCCACAAGTTAGACAACAATTAAGAAAACCAAGTCCTTTACTTCATAACATAACTGAATTTCGTCAATCACCACCACTGCCAACTAATTATCCTCCACCCCCTCCTCCCCTGCCACTGGACCAACCTCCTGCCCCTCCTTCTCATCAACAACAGATTTATCAACTTATGAATAATAATAGTTCTGGTTCACTAAGAAGAGTGCCATTCCAAGCTGTCAATCGCCAAGATTTGGCTCATCCTGCTCCTCCCCCACGTCCACAAATTTATCAACATATGAATAATAGTGCTGGTTCACTTCACAAGAGAATTCCGTTACATTCGATCACATCTGCTTCAAATCCATCTACTTTGCATTCACATCCACCTGATCATGCAAACACAAATCTACATAATCTTTTGCTGAACACCAATACCAACACCAACAGTAAGAACAACCAGGGTACGATCACAAGTTTTGGAAAATTAACAAATCCAATAAATCATCATGCCCCAACTCCATCATTCAAAAAACACGGTGGTGCATCAAGCTCTTCATCATTCAGTAAATTGAAACATAGTAAAGCCATTAATTTCAAGAATTATTTAAGTGATGAAGACCTGTTGTTACAGAGTGATGTTGCCATCACCAGTAATGCAAATCACGGGGTGAGACTCAATGATTATAATCTGACTCCAACTTCGGATACGTTTGAACAAGCACAATCACAAGAAACCGCAAAGGCACAACTGTTGTCTAATCATGCCAAGGCCAATAAACCGAAATTCACGAGGGATCGTCAAATGTACACTATGGACCAATATCTTAATGATATGTGAATGAATGATTTTTTTCTTTGATACTGCACACTTGAGTTTTTTTTTTATTTACTACTATTTTCACTGCATTTTCTTTCCATTTTTGTTCTTTTGTTTTTGCTTCATCGTTTTTAAATTATTTTGTTTGTATATTTCTTTGTTTTGTCTTTTTTTCTTACTATTCTCTCCTCTTCCTTTCTTTTTTCGTTCATTGGCATTATTTGTTTAGATTTTTGTATTTTAGGAACAATAAAATTCGCATTGTAATTACTTACTACTTCGATTTGTAAACCAGTAAGTGTAATAAATGATATCAATTAAATAATATGGTATGTAGATATGTAAAAAAGTCAAAAAAAAAAGGAGAAACAACGAAAGAACGACTATAGTAAAAGGATAAAACATACCTAACGAACAACTATGGGTAAAAATATAAACCAACAAACAACCTCTTTATAATATATATTAAAACAACTAAAAAAATTCAAGGTTACTTTTTTTTTCAAAATAAACTTTTGTTAAAAGATATGTATGTAATATGACTTTCGCAAACTCTAAATAATTAAATGATCACCTCTGTACTTGAAATTAGTGGAGGCAACTTTTTGTAAAGCGGAGACGGAACCTAATGGTTCTCTTTCAGGGAATCCTTCAAATGACTTAGCATAAGTTGCAACAGAATGAGCAATCAATTGAGTATTAATAACAAAAGCATCATAAGCTAAATTATCTAAATCATCACATAATTGATGATAACATTGATCCAATGGTAATCCATTGGATTCATTTTCCTTCTCGGCACCAGCTGCAATACCACCACCTGGAATTGAATGTTCAATAAATCCAACATAATCAGATCTACCGTCGAATGGAATTAAAGTGTGGTTCAATCCCAAGGAATCATAGTAATCAATGTATAAGTTCTTTAATTCTTCAGATCCTTTAGGGTTGTCAATGTTGTTAGCATCGTAAACTTGATATTCATAATTTGGTGAAGCCATCATATCATAGTCCATAAACAATCTAATTTTACTGTTTTCTTCAGGAGTTAAGTTTTCAGCGTAATAGTTCGATCCTAATAAACCTTCTTCTTCAGCAGCCCACCAAGCAAATCTGACCTTGTTATTAACTTTGAATTTAGTTAATTGTTTAGCAACTTCTAATAATGAAATTGTACCAGAACCATCATCATTGATACCTGGACCCGCAGTAACAGAATCAGAATGAGCCCCTAACATAACAATGTTATCTGGGTCACCTTCGACAGTATCGGCAATAACATTTAAAGTGGTAATTTTACCAACAAATGAGTCAACTAAAACACTAGCATTTAATGGGGTATTCTTGGATAATAAATCAACATAATATTGACCGTCCTCTAAAGAGATTCCAACGGTTGGAGCAATAATTTCACCTTTCTTTGGGACACCTAAAGTACCTCTAATCTCACCTGGCTCGTTATTAAAGATAATAGCAGCTTTAGCACCTAATCTACCGGCGATTGCAGACTTGGCTCCAAAAGCACATAAACCTCTTTCAACTAAAACAATTGAGCCTTCAGTATCTTCAGGGTAATCAGTTTCTGTACAACCGTTGTTATCGGCGTAAACTAACTTGCCAGTGACAAAGTCTTTGTGTGGAGTAGAAGGGGACATATCCATTTCAATTAAAGATTTTGGAGTAGTACCATTGATAGTTGCTTTAACATCGTAAATTTCACTCATGAAAGCTTTGAAAGGTTGAACAGAGACATTATAATAACCACCTAACTTATGAATTTCCTTCTTAATATAATCGATAGTTTCCCAATGACCGGTTGAACCAATGACTCTTGTCGGGTGACCAAAAGAAGAGTTAGAGTAGGTGGCAATTTCATATAACTTTTCAGCTCTTTCTCTCAAAGCATCTTCAGTGATTAAAGATTGTAAAGACTCACTGTCAACCTCTGGTAATGGCTTGATTGGAGCAGCAGCTTCATCTTCGGCTTGTTGGATATCCAGTTCCAGGATATTTTGTTCGTAAGTTGGTGCAGCAGCGGTTAGAGCTGTGAACAAGGACAATAAGGTTAAGATGGACAGCTTCATTGTATTCCCTTTGGTGAATTGTGAGCAAAGAAAGTCTGTTTCCTCTAGAAGTTCAGGAGAAGATGAGCATGAGTCAGAAAGGCAACCAGGAACCTTGACCCACAGTTTTACACAGAGCAATTTGTTGAACCAGCCATCGCCGGTGGTAAACAAAACGGCAGCAGCCGCGTCTTGTTCCGCTGATAAGGATTGCTCAACTACTGAATGCAACCAAGGGCTTAAACTGTAACCGAATATCGAGTAATTAAAATGCTAGTAAACTAAATATATATATAACATAACATAAACAAAACTAAGAGAAAAAAGCAGTAATCTACACCAAAAGAACAGCGTTCACAACACCATCTCTATCTGGTTCATTGGTAACTTGGGCGTATTTACCCCAGACAACCTTACCACCAGCTGTCACCAATCCCAGTTCAGAGACATTGACTTCAATGATGGTACCTTTAGTCAACACACCTAAAGTTGTGTACATTGGAGATTGTGGGTTCTTTTTAACTGATAAAATTGGAAGCAAAACGGTAACTTGTAATTCTGGATGCGTCACATTAGCTTTCTTTTGTCTTAAAGCGGAAGGTCTAATGATTCTCTCCAATTTAACAGGTCTTCTAGTGAATCCTTCACCAACAAAGGTATGTTTAGTAATCATTCTCTTCCAAGACTTAGTCTTAGATTTACCGGTCTTAATAACTTTGAACATTTCTTCTTCACTTATACCTCTAACTTTAGGTAATGGAACTGAGAATTTATCAGCTTTTTCCATTCTCTTTTGTTTAATTGAAGATGAAATGGCCTTTGCTGTATTTTGCTGTTGTCTGTCCAATAAATATGTAGGTAAAGCTTCACCATCATCTTCCTTAGGTTTAGATGGACCTTTAATCTTGCTTTCTTCATGAGCCTTAATTTTCTTCTTCATAGCAACCTTTTCAGCATAACGTTTCTTAGCAAATTGCTTACCTCTCCAACCCTTTAGGTTTTGGGCATCTTTAGCAACCTTATGTGATTCTCTGGCTTCTCTCTTTCTCTTTCTTTCATCAAAATCTAATCTTTTACCATGTAGTTTAATGTGTCTTTCAATATATTCGTTTTGAGGCATATTTAAATGACAATGTTCTCTCTATACCTATTAGGAATAATATGTTTAGTTGTGATAAGAAAGGATTTTGAATAGATAAAGCAGAAACCATGTTTTATTTTTTTTAATTTCTAAAATTTTTTTCCTCACTGTGCGGCGCGATAAATTAATTGATCACGTGACGTATGCCAAAAAAATTTAAAAAAATTGAAACAGATTTAATTGTATGATATGTTAAGGCTCTTGATATCGTATTTTCTATTCTTTAAGCATAAAAGACATCTAATAGATAGAAAAAAAAACAGGAAATGTCATCATCAGAATTACCTTTAGATAGTCTTCTAACATCTATTATAGATTCACTCAAACTCACATCTTCATCGCTTGACAATTTGGATGATTTCATAACTGAATCCAAGAATTATCCAGATTTAGTGAACTCACTTCTCACAGCCTCTTCAACACCATCATCGTCCTTAGAAGGTGTTTCCTTGTTAGAGTTGAAAAACTCAAGTTTGTTATCATATTTGAATTCTTTAGCTTTGATAATAGGTTCCAAATTAAACTCATTAGATTCTAAAAAATCATTACTGGATGATCAAACTAGATCCAAAGCTATAGCTAACTCTGTTGTGCAAAGGGTTACTTTAGATAGAGGTGTTAAACCATTAGAGAAAAAATTAAATTATCAACTAGAGAAATTGGTTTCTGCTTATAATAGAAGAGATAAAGAACAAAATGATCTTGATGCTAAAGCTGATGAAAGCTCGTCAGATGATGAGGATGATGAATCTGAAGAAGAAGAGGAAGCATTAACCTATAGACCAGATCCATCCGCATTACTTAAGAAATCTAGATATCCTGCAACTATCTCTAAGAAGAAGAAATTGGATAAAAAATCCGACGATTCTGATGATCAGGAACAAGCCGAAGATGGAGAAGATAAATCAAAAGCAGACAAATATAGGCCACCTAAGATCTCGGCCGTGTTACCACCTTCACATTTCAATGACTCCGAAAGAAGATCAGATAAGAAACAGCGTAACTTGCAAAGTATGGATGAATATTTACAAGACATTTCAGAAGCCACAACAGCAGAAGCATCAATTGGTGCAACTATTATCGATCAAGGTAGAAACATTAAATCAGCTAAACAAATAGCAAAAGAAGAAGAAATCAAAAAATACGAAGAAGAAAACTTCATCAGATTACCAAGCACCCAAACTAAAGAAAGCAGAAATGATAAGATGAAAAGAGCAAGAAACGAATTCTTTGGCGAGGACTGGAGTATGTTTACAAATAACAGAGATCACGATGAGGCTACTTCAAATGGTGGTAAGAAAAAACGTAGAGTGAGTGCTTGGGAAAGAGCTAAGAAGAGGGCTAGAGATTAATGATTTACTTGTATATTTTTGTAATATTATGTATACTCAAGTACTTTTAAAAGATTTTTTTTTGTTTAATTGAAGTAAATAAAAGAAAGGTATCAAACCAGCTATAAAAAAGAAGGAGAATGAAATGCAATTAACTAAACAATGAAAGCTATAAATAATAAAAAACAATGAGAGGGCTAAATTACTTTAATGTTAAATACTCACTAATCTATGTCTGACTCTCACGTTTTGGAATAGGAGAAGGTATGTTTGCACCAGATCCAGCAGGAGGAGTAACAGAAGATGAAGTCTTTCTTGACTTATGACCACCTCTCAGTTTCTTCTTCATTTCTCTACGCTGTTTAATAACTTTTTCCATTTGAACCAAAATTTCACTCTTCAGTGAGACTAAATCTTTAATCATTTGAACTGGAACATAAGAATCTAATCTGGCAACGTTTGGTTGAGCGGCAATGTCATCATCTAAATCAGGGTGAATTAATGGATTAATGAACATATCAGCAAGGAATTGATAAACATCGTCAGATTCTTCAAAACCAGCAGTTACCGTGATGATGGTATCAAACAACATAACTAGGCAATTCAAAGTAGTGATATTCTCGCCAATTTTAGAAATAATAGTATCGAATAACAGCGCCGAGGTCTCAGATGGTTTTGTATAGATTGAATTAATCATTGAGATGAACTTCCCTGGGATCAATGATTCTGGTAGTTGTTTGAAATAAATGGATAATAGAGTAAACAAACAAGACAATCTGATGATTTTCTTATCTGGTAAATCTTGGAACGTTAAGTTTAAATAATTTTCAGTGATCAAATCATCTAAATGCTTTTCACTCAAGATTTGTTTTGAAATTTGTGATTCGAATTTTTTACGATCTTCTTTCTTCATAACCCCGTGATCAGGATTGAAAAACCCTGGATTGGATCTTAATAGTTTGTTCAATTCTAATCTGACGTTGAAAACTGTTGAATAGTCAATAACTAAATTCTTCCACCATCTAGCATCCTTTAAATCTTCACTAACTAAAATATCAATCGATTTAACCATTTCCAAAATGAAAAATGGAGTTGGCTTGTCTTCTAGTCGGATTATCGTTAAGATATCAGTACCAAACATCTGAATAACCTTCTTACCTTGGAATGGAACAAACGTTTCAACCTTCGATAAATAATGGCCAGTACCAAATTCATCAATGAACATAGCTAAATCCTTCTTAATATCCATTTCATCAGAAAGCTGTTTTAATTGAACTAAGGCATATTGCAGTTCATCATACTTTGCATTCTCTTGGAAGAAATTGGATGAGTTGTAATTCTTATACTTGTTTATTTTTTCAGGAGAAGCTTTGAAAGTTAAGTCGATGTACGATTCAATGAATCTTTTCGATAGAATCAATCTTTCAAATTCTAATGAGTTTAATAAATGGAAGGATTGAAATAATGCTTTTTCTAAATCAGAGCGTAGTTCATCTAATTCAATGGTTACTGTCATATATGCATTCTCTAATTCATCGACTTGCAACTTCAGTTCTTTGATATGCAAAAATTCATCAGCAGACTCAGTTGTTTTTAATGTAGCTGCACCATTTGAATCATACGATGTCATTTTTTTGATCAATTCAGTAGGAGCACTATATAAAGTTGTGGAAGAATCAGTTTCGTTATTGGATGGATCAACGTTTTCTTTTGAATTTGTATTTGTTGTAGTAGATGGAGTCATCATTTGTGGTGGGGTTGGAGAATCCGAATCGATTGTACCATTGGAGGTTAAAGGGACCTCAAAAGGAGGTTTGAGATCACATAAATCAAAAGCTTTTAATAACCATTCGAAATTCCAGTCTGGAATGTTGGCAAACTGTTGGGTTTTCGAACTTGTCATATAGAATAATAAATCTTTCTCAATCAAGAACTGACCAAACAGTTCAGCTTTAGCAATGGAATCAATTTGAGGGACAGATATCGAATTAACTAAATAATTTGTAATCTCATGACCATTAGCAGTAACCTTCTTTGAACTTTTCTTTAAGAATTTCTTAATTGTTACGGTCTTACTAACTTTGGTAATTAGACCTTTCAAAGCATCGATCAATTCACTTCTTGACATTTCCAAATCAGGAGAAATGACATAGTTCAAAGGTTCTTTATCTAATAGTTTCAGTTTTCTTTCCTTATCGAAATTCTCAAACAATTTTAAAGACTCAGAGATCCTATAAGTTGGAAATTTATGCAATTCTCTAGCTTTGGTAATATACTCTGATTTCGAACTGACGTAGTTCTTCTTACATGCATCGTACTTTGCTATTTTCTCAACGATCTTCGTATCTTCAAACTGAACATTCTTCTTATATAGCTTAATAAACTGATTCAAAGGCAAGATGATATCATTTAATAAAGCCACAGAGTATCTTTTTCTAATCCTAGCTTCATTCTCCATCTCATCGATAACTTTAATGGAAGCCTGGAATGACGAGATCAATTTATCGTCGGTTTCCAAATTACCGTCTTTGTCAAACACCAGAAACTTGTCTTTTCTAGCTAAATAAGTTTCATGCAATGAATGACAGAACTTGTCTTCCAGCTCAGCTTTGCTTTTATAAAACTGGGCCATGGCCTCTAGTTTCTTCAGGCCGGTGCTATCCATAGCGGTCGTTAGAGCAGAGTAGCCGGTCCTGTAGTCCAACGTCCAAAAGTTATTGTCGAAAGTAGATGAGTTCATTTCCAGAATGAGCTGGTTCAATTGGTGTGCTGGGATGGAGCCAGACATGGGGTTGTGATCTGTGTGGTCTGTGGTCTGCAGCAGGGAGGAGGTCCTGTTATATAGATCCGAGAGTAGAGTGGGCACGGGGATGGGCATGGTCTTGTCTCTGTCTCTTTCAGTTGTGTGATGACCTGTTTAGTGTTACTTGTATCTGGGTTCTGGGACTGGCCCTTATATATGTTCTTCATTATCATGTACCTATTCCGGGCTGAGACGCGTGAGACGTGATGTGCGGCGTGATGCGGCTCTCTACGGCGCAGGGGAATATTAATGGCACAATACGCCACAGACTAGGGTTATATAATAGACAGATAGATTGAACAACTATACAGAGACAATATATAGTGAGAGTAGTATATGTAAAAGAAACAAGTCAAGAGAAAACAACCCTATAAGAGACACCACCCCAAACAACTAACTAAAAGGAAACGAAAACTCAAATTAAACTAAACATATCAAGGTGTAATGTAAATGTAGATAGTATAACAGCAGTAAGACAGACAAATTAAATACAAATTATCAGAGAAGAAAAAAAATACAAACTTTAAAAAGTGAGAGTGTGTAGTGTGACAAAATACAAATGATAAACAACGACAATAAATGATGATAAAATAAAACAATCGAAGAAAATGACAAAAAAATGCAAAAAATTATATATCCCAAAATAATAATAATAATAATAACAACAAAATCTTTTTTTCAAAAAAGAATCTTTTGGATTTTTTCTCTTTTTTTTTAAAATAACAGTAAATAAAACAAATGAACAGTGAAACGGAACAAAAAAAAGCAAATGGGTCTTTAATAATAATAGTAAGAAAATCAAAACATAAACGAAAGTAACAAGAAAAACATTGCAAGTAGTAAATAATTGTGACATGAAAAAATATTGATGGACATAGATATAGACAATGGAATATCTTTTAATTTTAACCATCTCAAATGATTAAAACAAAATATCAATGATAATTGGTATAACTTAAATAAAACATGAATAAGGTAGTGGAATAAAAGAGGCACTGACGGATAAAACAAAAAAAATGATAATAATAAATAAAAAAAATTCATCAACACATGAAAATCAATAAAAATCATAAAAACTTCTCAACGTCATTAATTCTAGAAGGATCAACAATTGCATTGCCAGTTGAAGCTGGCGAACCATTTTTATTCAATTGAAAGGCTGGTAGTAAGCTTTGTTGTTGCTGTTGTTGTTGTTGTTGTTGTTGTTGTGGAGAATACTCACTATTCAAACTGCAACTACTACTACGGGTATCACTACCACTGCCATTACTACCACTGTTGCTGTTGTTATTGCTGTTAATATTGTTGCAATTTAGCAGTAAGCCAGATAATGAACCCTCCATATTAGTACCAGAGTTTTGTTGCTCGGATCTCTCAGCTTCATTCAAAACAGTAACAACTTTATTATGAATACGTTTACCAAACGAAGTGAATCTGACTAATGGTAATAAAGGCTTAATAGAAGTAGCAAATCTCAACTTATATGAGTTTGGCGATATCTCCATGGCTGTTTGAATAACGTAATTACCATATTGATCTTTAATCAAAGTAGATAAAACATGAGGTTGTAATAAAGCATCAAATAATGGATTAATAATCTCAGCATTTAGTTGATTTGTAATTCTAATTTTCAAACATTTTTCAACAACGTTAGATGAGAACTTTTGACTCGATAATTCTCCAATATAAGGAATCATAATCTCGATTAAAGCGACATTCAAACTATTAATATTCAGGGTGATCAGATATTGAACAACGTAGTTACCAAATTGGTCTTGCATCAATAAAATTGAGTTTCTAATGATTTCTTGACCAAGGCGTAAAACCTGTTGGGCATTACATTTATTTAACAATTTTTGTAAAACACAACAACCATGCTTATGAGTTGCAATCTTAATCATATTTTCACAAATTGATTCAATAATAAACTGTAAATCCTCATTTTCAAACTTCTGGATACATTTCTGAATAACATGATTACCATTTAAATCTTGAACCAAACCAACAATATGTGGAGTCAAACATTCTTCTAACAATTTGTAGTGCATTGGAGTGGATAAACAATCTATCAGTTTTTGGCACGCTCTTGTACCATGTTGATTCTTAGCAATGGTACCAAATAATCCGGTAACATTGATTAAAATCAAGTTCAACTCTTCATTGGAAGCATTAATCATAATCTTTTGAATTAAATAGTTGCCAAATGGATCCATCATCAATTCAAATGAATGTTGATAAACAGCATGAAAAATCAATAAGTAACTGCCACTGAAATCATCATCAATTCTCTTTTGTAGAATACGGCAACCATATTGATCTTTAGAAAGATTCAAAATATCAGCAGAATTGCCTAATGAAGGATTTGGAGCAGCAATTGGTAAAGTTGAACTTCTCTTGTGGGTTTGACTAGCAACTGGAATTGGGACTGAACTAGTAGATGGGTTAACTGAAGAATGAGAAAATGAAATACTTAATGAAGAGCCATGACCAGGTTGAGCCTGTTGTTGTTGGGAACTCAAATCTGGATTTGAATTCGAAACAGATAATTGTTGGAATTGCTTTTCGAAAGCAGACATAGAACCAGCTTGAGGTATGTACTTTTGTCTCGAGAATCTTTGGTGAGCATCATCCATTGAAGCACACTTCATATGATTGAATTTAGCATTAGGCATTGAAGCAGGGATTTCCGGAACAGTAGTCAATTGATCTAAATCAACACCAGAAGACATATGAGACAAGGAGTGGCCATGGCCATGACCATTATTCATATTCATGTTCATGTTCAAATTGTTGGCAGCATTTGAACCATTTGGGTTTGAAGACCAAGAATATAATTGTTTCATGTTAGAAGGTTGGTTCCACATAGCACTGTTCAAAGAACTCTTACGACTGTGAGATTCAAAATTTGAAGCAGACAGAGAAGGGAAGTAGTCAGGAGGTGTGATTGGCTCATAAGATGGATTACCACCATTGTTAGCAGCTGAGCCACCTCCAATAGCGCCATTACCATTCATGAAAAAAGAGTCAGAGACAGTAGTACTGCTACTTCCTGATAAACCATGATGCAACAGATTTGGATTAGTGACAGAGTACATTGAAGCTAAAGAGGACAGTGAACTTTGATGTTGATGAGTTTGATGGGTATAATTTTCATTTGAATTTGGAATCGGATCATAAACCCCAGGTGTTAATAACATGTTTGGAGATAAACCTGGATCACTGCCGTTTCTTCTAGGAGGTTGTTGTTGTTGTTGTTGCTGTTGTTGTAAGTTTGGTTGAGCTTTCAGGATATCAACGGTGTTCAATTGTAGAGGTAAGATGGTGTTTAAGGACTTGTCTGAAGGAGCCGTCATTGCAGGATTTAAGTAAAGTCTAGACTCATCACCTGCATTGGATGGGGCAGCAGAGCCGAAATCATAGTTTTCAAATTGCTTCATTAGGGGCGTCGGATAAAGTTGTTAGTAAATAAATATATTAAAGACAAAGAGAGTAATGATTTGCAGTTTGGAATAAAAGAAGATACATACCATAATCTTGGAGGACACGGACTTCAAATTATTTGGAGGAAAAGGAAAAGTGCGTTCTTGTGATGGATTTATTTTGGGTGAATGAGGCTTTTGTACTTGCTGGCGGTTGATTGTCTTGGATATTGTGAGCAGGACCGATCGGCAGGAGTAAGTATAACGTGTACGTAGGCGTACTTATTAGAACAATTAGAGGATGTTTTATTGGAGTATTATATATGACTACGAACGATGGAAAGCTGGATCTATAGTCTGATATGGATGAATTGGAATTTGGAGAGTAGAATTGGAAGTATAATTGATACAAGAGATTAGTGCACACGAATGAGTGTCAGTAACTGGTATATAGGATGTAATTAGGATGATCTATAACGAAAGAGTAATGACAATGAATATAATATAGTATAATATAATATAATGTAATATAATATAGTATAATATAATATAATGTAATATAATATAATATAGTATAGTATAGTATAAAGAAGAGCTCTAGTGAGAGTGGTATTCAGTAATTGAGTGGAATTAAGGTGAAATGGGAAGGGTGAGATAGGGTGGGAGTTGAGGTGAAGCTGGACTGGACTGGGTTCTAACTGTCGAAGAGGTAGTTAGGATGGTGGACAGAAGCAGCGTGATTACTTATGGGTATTGCAGAAGATAGAGAAAGAGGTGATAGAGAAAAGGTAGAATATTTATACGTTTACAATTACCAGAGTCCACATTTTAGTCTGTTGTAACAAGAACAAGCACTGGTATCGCCCTAGTACGCACCGACAGTGTCAGACACCCGAAACGTCAATCTGGGTCGTTGTTGTGGATCAGCCTTTCTTCTTTTCTCGTGCTGTCCGATCCAAGCTAAAACGGCCGCCCACTCTAAGAGAATTAACCTGCCCGGCCGGTGTTTCTGATTTATGATTTCTTCTTCATAGAATTGCTGCCAGGTAGTTTACTATCAAAGGGGTACGTACACTACAACTCTTTCTCAGTCTAGAATCTCTTCCCTGATCTGATGTATGTGCGAGCAACCATCGCTTCATTCCAGAACTGCTATACATTGAAGTCTCTGATGGCTGACTTCCAGTAGCTGGTTGGTGGCTGCTGACTGCTGACTGCTGACTTCTGGCTACTGGCTACTGGCTACTGGCTACTGATATATTAGCTAGTGGACCGTTACAAGATCGATGCAGAGATCGAGTGACCATGTGAGTCTGGACTAAGTCCCGGCCAGTGTTGTAGCTTGTCTCGCAATACTGAAATTGCGAAATATTAGGAATGCAACAAACTAAGCACCTAGTGAGCACCCAGGCGCTGTAGATACTCTACTCAAGCTATATAAAATTTAAAATTTTCTTAACATGTGTTCTAGCGGTACAAGATGCAAATACAAATTTCTTTTAGTAGCAGAGTATACCATACCATAATCCGAAAGTCAAACTCAACTCTGGCTGCATAGGAAGCCAGGCTAGTAGACGTACGTATGCCTGTGAAATGTCTAGACCATAACCATATACATACGCTAAAGAGCTGTGCCACTGTACCCGCAAGCGAGAGATGAAGATGAAGATGGTGATGATGAGTAGCTAACAATTAAATTATTTGGTTTCCTAGACATCATCCATAGCCAGGTCGGTATCCAGCTCGTGGGGTTGTACCTTCCTTAATTTAAAAGTGGAAATAGTCGCACAACTGTTGGCGAGTTGCACGTCTATTAGTTAGCTAGGTAGAAATCCTACAGTTTAACTGACTCAGCTGGCTCAACTAGCTCAACAAGTTTGAGATGTGCGCAACAATTGAATGACAGGTTTCAATTGGATTGGTTTCTTGAATTAATGTAAGTAGTCAATTTCGTATTCTAAACGAACCCTGGTTTTGATATCGGGTTTGGGATTCCTGTCAGGGGTGAGTGACTGGGTCCCGCTTTCCTCATATACCCTCGAATATCGATCACACCGTTTTTTATATAAATTTTTGAGTCACCACTATACCACGGAAGAATCATAGTTCTATAATAGCGCTCCAACTATCGCAACTAATTAAAAGAACCAGAAGTTTTAGTCTCTATAATTTTGCATATCTCAAACATATTTCGAATTTTAGGAATTAAATACATAGTACTACAATCACCCCGACGTGCAACCTTCATTTTACACAGAGGTATCCGCCATGACTTACCATTCACTAGACTAATTAAGCTAATTGATATGGTCTGTCTGAACCTACCTATACTGTCAGACTATAAAACCGGCACTTAAACAGGGGCCGGTACTAAGCCCAAAACTGCTAATTTTGGTTACTCAAGGCGCTCTGTTCTGATACTATTTTTCAAGAGGTGTGTGTTAAATAAGGCCTGCGTTTGAATTATAAAGGTACAGTGGCCCAATCATCGTCAATATGTAATTAATGGCAATATCGCTTTGTATTACTGGTGACATGAAAGATCTATATTATTTTGAAATGGGATTCTTTGGTATAATTTAGTTAGCTTGTGGGGACAAGAAATATTTCCAGAAACAGTACTATACTCTCGTATACAAAATTATACACATGCAAGCAATTTACAGAATCTTCAATTTACGGAACAATCAATTAATACTAAATGCTATTGTCGTCTATTAATTGCTAGTTTCTCCCTAATATAGCTAAATTTTAATGCCTGTAGCTTACATATCGAATGATCCTAATGCAGAACCAGTACTACAATACAAAAGCATTTTAGCACCTCATTTTCATGCTATACAATATTGTTCCTGTGAATCCCCCCTAAATGTATCTTTCTTTCAAACAATTCAATCTTGGACCGTATTTACATGTAGATAGACTTACATGAGTCGGTGCATGCATATGGTTTATATTTAAGCATCTGTAAATGTTGTAGAAGTATATCCAGTCATGACGAGCATAGATAGTAAAGACGAATTTACAGTATCGATTGACCTGACATGAGGGAAGCTTCGAAGTCGAGCTGTTACAGTTACACGGGGATTGAATAAAACAGTTTCTGTCTTCGCCAGTTCATTTATCAACGCTCACTTAAAATGCCAATTGTACATAGATGATGAAAAAAGATTCCTTGATAGTGATTAAGCTATATTATTTATAACTGGGTTATAAATGTGGGATTGGAGCTTTTTGTTGGTTTATAAGCTTATAACTAGGCAGCTACAGTCCAGTTTCAACCTTTTAATTCAATTTTAAGCTCACTCCGGGATCAAGAAATTGCATCATTTTAGAGGCTGTTGTTGTAACAGGATATATTTAGAAATTATGAAGTCATGAAGAGCTATGGTTATACTAGAATAAGCTTACATTAACATGAAACGGTTCCTTGTATCTATAGTTGTGATCCCAAGTATCGCCAACTTAAAGTTAAATTATTCTGGATAATATCGCTACAATACCACTATAACTTAATTGCTCGACAAAAAACCATGAACTAATTTATTTCATTGCAATGCGATTATATTATTAAAGTAACAATTACCCACCACCATTAGAATAACTAACTATAATAATTAAATTCTATAATTTTACTTTTAAATATCTAGAGAAGGTGGTTTGCGGCTCCGAGCCCCGCCGATATTCTCATGCAGCTTATATAACTTAATGGGGTAATTTCAGTGGTTTGCGGCTGTGAGTTGGGCATTGTTAGGCTTGTGTCACCATATGCATCTATGCATAGATCAATCGCGATCGACCAGGGCGCTATACTTGATAATTAAACTGTCAAATCTAAAATGTCATAAAATTAGTAGACGGAGTTAGAGTTGTGGTGTGAAGGTTAAAAATTGTATGCTTCAAATTTTGTAGAAGTTTGAAAAAGTTTATCTAGGTAACTTGGTTGTAATCTTTTATCAAAATTATATTAGTTGTTAGTGAATTGACTAGGTGACAAGCATTTCTACAAAATCAATTGGGGGTGGATTTAATTGCAAATTTGTGTGTATTAAATGAGTGGATCATCTATGCACCTCTTTAAATTTCGATATTTTTAATCATTTTAGTTTTACTACTCAAGAATCCGTACCTTTTTGTAACTTCTTTTCTCCTCTAAGTTCCATGTGTGTATAGATCCATATAGGGTATGATATGGTATTTGTATACAACCCACGCCTTAACCAAGGATACTAAAATTCATATATATCAGCAAATAGGTGATATTATTCGAATGGTATGGAAGCAATTCATACTTAAGTCGGAAGATGTCCCTGATTCATAAAGAAGAAAGCATTAGAAAGGGGTTGAAGCCGACTGACATTAAATTAATCTGAATCCGCTGTAGATAAATATGCTTGGTTCAATTTGGACGATGCTGTACGGACATAGAGATCTTCTTCCGATAACATTAATGGTCATTATAGGGCAATCTGGACATGATGAGGATGAGGTGGATCTCATCATCCATGGCGGGATATATCTCTTCAGAATTAAAGGGGTAAGCTAATGCTCTTGATGAGAGAAACTCAAATTTGCTTGTCAAAAATTGTAATATGCATGTACTCAGATTTACACTATAGCTAGAATCTTCGGTTATTCAAGATCGATCTATCTAGAGATATTACGCTATCATATATTAATATACTCCTTTAAAGAACGTTCGTTGGTCGTTGTGTTGTGTTAGCTGTTATAAAGTGCACAGCATGTTGTAATTTAATTTTTTAATCATATAATGTCTGGTAAGTTAACTTGCGTCCTCAATTAGGAGGTTCTAAAATTATAATCCAATAGATTTTAAACTACCTCAAAAAATGAAGTTCTGTGCTGAGTTGAAAGGTCAAGACGAATTCAATTAAATTCGTTTAATTAGATTGACGTCCAAACTAAGACTAAAGTTACTAGATAGCTATTTTAGGACATTCAAATTCATTCATGATGTGTTGATCAATGATCGGGGTCGGTTATAAATTGCTTAAGTTTACAATTCTTAAATTATCTTGTATAACATTTAATTAATAAGCAGCTTATAACTCTGAAGGCATGATCGAAGTAGAACATCCTCCGATCTTATATGTATCTGTAACTATCGAGGCAGTTAGCTGCTTAAATACAAACCTTGAATGCATGGCAGTATGCTAATCGGGGTTTTGTTTTAATTTGATTAAATTGCCACATATGAAGTTTGAAGCCGGTATTTCTTGTATGCCTTTTAAGGGTCATAATTAAGGGCCTATATATCGGTCGGAGTATTTGTATCCTAACTCAATCGTATCTATCATCCTCGGTGAATTGATAGACTGTTTTACGTAGTAACGTTCCTAAATGTTAATAATTGGCATTATATTATTAATCGAATAAGGGAAAAGGGCCGGATTACTTTACTTCTATTTAATGTCAATTTCTAAGTGATTGATACATATGATCAAATCTTATGAAGTCTGATTCCTTTAGTTATATGGCTACGCTCTCTCATTCTAACAGTTTTTAAAAGCCAGTGGCTGACTCCTTTAAATTTGCTTATCGATGCTCATCTAGTCTTAATTAAACACTTGTAAGTTCTAAGGAGAAGTAAAGCAAAGTAAACAATAAGATATGCCTTAGTTTGGATCCATTTGAAATCTGGCCATGTGGTGGGAAAACCAAAGCAACGTTTCTGGCTCAATTGATCTGGAATAAAGACTCCTATCAATGATGACCATCTCTTCTGATTTAGGATTCTCTTTTGATTTATGATTCTGTAGTTGAATCCTCCAGCCAGGCATTAAAAGACTCGAGCGTCTGCTTCACACAGAAGCGAGTTTTGATTTTGAAGCCGGATCTGGTCAACGCACGACCCGCAGTTGGCGGTTCAGACAACACACACTCTTACCAACCCTGTGATTTAATTCCATGATCAGGATTGCGATTGAACCCTCAGTGACCAAGCTAGCTGCTCCTCCCCCAGATCAAGACCTCCAGCATACCACATTCAATTCACAGCAGGACCTGATACGCTCGCTGGAAGTACCTTTTATCCATTGCTCAACTCCTTTGGTTCTCGTTGTCCCGTTTCTTTTATTTCATTTCATTTCATTAATTGTAACATCACTGAAATTCAACCATGACCTCAACCTTTTTGGGCATTTACAGTGCCTTGTATGACTATCAGGCTCAAAATGAAGAAGAATTATCCATCCAGGAAAACGACTTATTGTATTTACTAGAACAATCAGACGTCGATGATTGGTGGAAAGTAAAGAAGAGAGTCGTTGATGCTGATGTTGAAGAACCTGTTGGTTTAGTTCCTAGCACTTATATCGAACCAGCACCAGTCACTTCTAAAGCTGTTGCATTATATGACTACGATAAACAAACAGAAGAAGAGTTAACTTTTGCAGAAGGAACTGAATTTGATATCTATGATACTTCTGATGATAATTGGATTTTAGTTGGTATAAACAATTCACAGTTCGGTTTTGCCCCTTCTAATTACATTGAAATTGGTGGCTCATCTGCTCCTCCAGCTGCTCCAGCTCCTCCTCCACAACAACAACAACAACAACAACAACAACAACAACAACAACAACAACAATCTTCAACTGCTTATGGAGGTACATCTGCTCTGTCCAGTTTCCCACCACCTCCTCAAAGAAGTAAAGAACCTTCACCTGCAATTGAAGCTCCTGCACCAAAGATGCCAACTAGAGCATCAACAATAGATTCTCCGACTTATGCAAGTGATGAGGAAGCTCCACCTCCAATGCCAACTAGACCAAGAGGAAATACTTCAAGTTCAAGAAGAACCTTGGCTGAAAGTTCTGAAGATTTATTAGATGCTCCTACAGCGTCCGGTAACAACAATGGCTTTGGCGATGATTTCTTTACTTGGAACGTTCATGAAATTGAGGGGAAGAAGAAAAGAAAATGTGTTTTGGCCATTGGTAATATGTCTCTTTATATATCATTTGATAATTCATCAACTTCTAAAGAATGGTCCGTTAAAGATCTAGTTTCTTATAACAATGAAAAGAAGCACGTCTTTCTAGAGTTGAAAAACCCTTACGCTTCATATGAGTTACACGCTGGTTCCAAAGATAGTGCCGAAGCAATCATTTCAATTTTAACTGATTTGAAAAGTATGACATCAATGAGTGCATTAAGAGAAGTTAGAGACGCTTCGATGGCAACTGGTTCATCTTCTTCTTCTTCACAAAAACAAGGTAAAATTTTGTATGATTTTGAGGCGGCATCTTCTGATGAATTGACTTGTTATGAAGGTGATACTGTTATTATTTTAAATGATAAAAAGTCAAAAGAATGGTGGATGGTTCGTAATAACACAACTGGTAAGCAAGGTGTTGTTCCTTCAAATTACATTAAAGTTGAATCTCCTTCTTCATCTGGTGGTGGTTTGAAAGCTTTATTTTCTAGAAAACCATCTCAAACATCATTATTAAGTCCTAAGAAAAAGAAATCTAAGGATAAACTGAAGTCCAAAGAGAGGCAAAAAGAGGCTGAAAGACGATACGACTTAGATGTTCAATCTGATAAAGAAAGATCACAATTACAAAGAGAAAGAGAGGAATTAGAAAGAGAAAGACGTCGTCAAAAACGTAAGGAGAAAGAATTAAGGGATAGAGAAGATAGAGAAAAAATCAGAAAAGCCGATGAGAAACAAAGACAAAAGGCAATTTCTAAAAGTAAATCATCATCATCTTCAAAGAAAGACTCTTCCAAACCAAACCCACACAGAGTTAGAACTTGGATCGATAGATCCGGTGCTTTCAAAGTTGAAGCTGAATTCTTGGGTTGTTCTGATGGTAAAATTCATCTTCATAAAATTAATGGTGTTAAAATTGCTGTTGCTGCCCCTAAATTATCATCTGAAGATTTAGAATACGTTGAAAGAATAACAGGAATGTCTCTTGATAATTATAAACAAAAGAAAGAATCGCCACCACCAGAAAAGTCTAATAAGGCTCCACAAACTTCGGGTGTTACTTCAGTTGCCCCTGCTTCAAAGACCAATAAAGAAATCCCATTTAACGAAAAACTTAATGATTACTGGTTTGACTTCTTTATTCAATGTGGTGTTGATGCTAATGTTTGTGACAGATATGCTAGAAACTTTGCTAATGAACAAATGGATGAAGCTATTTTAGAAGATATTTCCTCTTCATTAATGAGAACATTAGGTTTAAGAGAAGGTGATATTTTAAGGGTCACCAAATACCTTGACAACAAGTACGGTAGAAACAAAAAAGATGAAGCTTCTTCCGCTAATGGCGGTTTATTCAGCGCTGCAGATGGCTCTTTGAAAAACAACAAGGTTGTTAATGAAGTTGTGAATGGTTCTGCTCTAACTACTGGTGCTGGGGGTCACAAATTTGAAGATGATGCCTGGGCTTCTAAGCCAGCTGCGCAATCTACTGAGGCCCCAAGACCAGTCACTCCTCAAATTACTGGTTCAATTCAAGATTTAGTTAACATTAAGCCAATGGAACCCTCAAAGACAGGTTCTTCTTTGAATTTACCTATTAAGCCCGTGACTAGTACGGGCTCTGCTCCCCCTGCTCCGCTTCCAAAGGATTTCCCACCTATGCAACCACAGAAGACAAATGCCACTGTTGCTACTCAACCAACTGGCGCTTTAATGGCTATGCCAACTGGGTTTATGCCTATTACTATGGTTCCAATGTTGACTGGTCAAGCAACTGGATTTATGCCTCTACAAGCAACTGGTATGACTATTAACAAAACTGGTCAACTGAATGCATTACCAACTACATCATTTGGTCAAGTTCAACAAACCGGTAGTTTCATGATGCCATTATCTACCGGTGCTGCCGCTGCTATGCCTAACACTACATTTGGTCAAGCACAGAGAACTGGTGGCCTATTACCTGTTTCTACCGGATTTCAACAACAAAAAACTGGTGGTATTTTGCCGATGCCTTTAACTTCATTTGGTGGTAGTGCTCCAGCTGGTGGTATGGTTCAATTGCAACCAACTGGCTTAACTTTACAAAAGACAGGCAATTTGGCCCCAATCAATCCAACTCAATCGTTCCCATCTATGCAACCTAATATGAGAACTGGTGGTGGTATGATAATGCCTAATGCTATGACTGGTGGTCTGATGCCAAATGCTATGACTGGCGGTTTAACAAATGCCATGCCGACTACCTCATTTGGTCAAGTTGCTCCAGTAAATTCTTTTGGCACTCAAGGTACTGGATTTGTTAATCCAGCATACACGGGTGGTTTATCGACTCAACACTTCAACAGTAGCTTACCTAACATGAATCCTGGATTGCCGTACGGTAACACTACCGGTGCCCTTCCACAGACTAGTTTTGGTGCAAGCCTGCCAAATCTGGGCCAACAGACTGGTGGTTTCCAACCTCAATCTAACTTCGGCGTTAATCAATTATCTAACATGTTTTCAAATACTTCATTAAATCAACAGCCACAACTGCAGCAACAAGCTCCTTTCACTTCTTTTGGTTCTGATCCAAATAGTTTCCAACAACAAGCTCAACCACTAACATCTCAACCAACTGGTTTAGGATTCGGTAACTCACCATCTGTGTATGGCCAACAACAACAGCAACCTCAAACTTCATTTGGTGGTTTAGCTACACAACCCACTGGAAGACGTGCTAATTTAGCCAATGCCACTGCTGACAATCCGTTTGGATTTTAGTTAGTTGTATATGGTAGTTGATTCATCTATGTACAGTCTTTTTTTTCATCTTTTTTGTTTTGATTATATTTAAATCTATCTTTTTACGGAACAAGTCTTATTAAATTATCTTCCTTTCTTCACCCCTCGTCTTCTTTTTTTATCATGCTTTGTTATTATTATGTTTTGTATTAGAGGTTTCCATTTTCCTGTTTTTCTTATTATCATTTATTAATTTCTTTCTATATTGTTCTTTTTTGTCTGTTTTTATATTAATTAAGTCTTTCTTTATACAACTAAAAAAAATTTAAATGTTTTTTAAAGATTGTAAAAACTCTAAGTAACGTTTTAAGAACTTATTATATTTTCAGTCCTTTTACATAGCTTTTTAAAAGGTATAATAAATTAGAGAAATCAAATTAAGAATATCCGAGTAAAAATGGTCAATAAACACAGAAGGACTAGACACTATACAAATAATGAGTAAAAACAAGGAGAAATAAAAGGACAAGGTAGAGAGAAAAAAGAGATACTAATAAAAAAACACAGTAAAAGAAAAATATAACTAGAATCAAAATAGTACGTACTAAACGAAGCCTAAAAGTAAGAAAAAGAAGAAAATAAAGAAAATGATAACAAGACAGAGTAAAGCAGTTTAAAAAAGAGAGGGAAAAAGTAGAGTCAATTGAATGACACACAAAATAATACAGAGTCACATATAGTAGTAGTAATAGATAATTTTTTTTAAGGTTTTTCTTTTTTCAGTTCAAAAAATTCAGGTAGTTTTTTAAAAGTTAAGTTAAATTTATTAAAGAACAGGTTGGGAAGAACAACTAATCCCCTTTCAATATGGTACAAATAATCAAATAATATTCTTCAAAGTTTTCATTCATAAGCAGCAAAACATTGGTTTGTTTATTTTTTATCTTTTAAAGCTGGATCAGTGGTATCATCGTTAGCTTCACCAGACACAATGTCTTCAGCCCTGGCTGCTGCTGCAACGACGGCAGCAGTGACATCTTGAGTTTTTGAAGGTGAAGAATGGTGATGACTGTAATGGTTTTGTTTGTTAACTAAGTGGTCATCTTGTTTATCTTCGTCTTCAGAATTAATTTCAATTTCGGAGCCATCAGGGTGGAATAGCTGTGAAGGTAAGCCACCATATAACCAGAATAAACCTTTCTTCTTCTTATTTCTGTACTTTTCCAAAGAGCCAACAACTCTATCATGTGGTAAATTATTTCTTTTAGCTTCACTATCTATGAATTCAATAACTTTCTTTCTTCTTTGAGCAGATTTAGCTATACGACCTTTTCTCCATTTGGTACCATATTTAGATTCTAAGTCTTTTAAAGCAGGTTGACCTCTGTAACCATCTTGCCATTCTTTCCAAAGATCAGCGACAGTTTTAGCTCTTGGGTTCAAGTCAATCTCAGGAGGAGCAGATTCAGGAGTAACGGTTGTTAAAGCGAGTGTTGCAGTAAGAGCACTCGAAGGTCTTTTTGAAGGGTCGACTTGATGTTGAGATTGTGAATCAGAGACGACTAAATCTAAAGCTTTTTGTGTATTTGAACCATTTTGAATATGGGCTTGCGCTTGTTGGTAAGCAGCTGTCATCACCAGTCTGGTATCCTGCTCTCTTTCTCTGATTGGAGTAGTTGTAGCAGAAGCTTGATGATTGTTATTAGAAGTAGACGCTGTTGGAACAGGAAGATTGCTGATAATCCCATTAGTTGTAGGATCACCTCCGCTCAGTGTGGAAGCAACTTCAGATACAAAAATTGCTTTCTTCTTCAAATGGTCTAAGGAAGTGTTGATTGATTCAAAGGAGGAGGCAATAGAAGATGACAATTCACTTAATTGGTCTAAAAAGAAGGAATCCCATTGATAGTTTTGTGTCTCATTAGAAGTAGCATCAACAGCTTGAGAATTGGCGTTGTGATCATTTGTAGTGGATTGTTGAGTGTTATCTGCAACCTGGGTTTCAGCTGAAACAGAGTTTTCAAGTGAGGCAACAGCAGAATTAACACCTTTCATCTTTTATTCAATTTGGGATTTGGAAGAATTGGGTATAAAGCAGGATAGCAAAATATTCAGGCTAGTTCGAGATGAAACTCAGACAACAGCAGAGATTTGTTTATTAGTTAGGAGGGAAAAAAAGGTGATGTGAAAACAAGCAAAAACAGTTGACCAACGACAACAGAGAAACGTGTAAAAAAAGTTGGTTCTGACCTTTGGGCAGCAGAGAGTGATATCTAATCGGATTAGAGTGAAAAGCAGAGGTATACAGCTTGTTGGCACAGTATGGGGAACCAGGAGAGCAGTCTTGACCAAAAGCAAAACAAAGCAATACGTGAAGTCGACTTGTGTGGATAGACCTTTCGTCGTCTCAAAACTTGCTGGCATGGTCGTGCACGGACCAAGTATTTCGGAGCGTCGTGATTCGTCGATCGTCGGAGAGGGCTAGTAAGTAGTGGCTTGTGAAAGGCGGTAACATGGCGTGTCGGCTTACGCCGCTTCATTCTTGTTAGGCGGAATACTGGCACGCGTTTACTACGCGTGCTAGAAACAAGCTTGTTTGGGGTTGAATTACCTATATGTACTCAGTGACATCTATTTTTCATATTGTTCCATTTGGTCTCACGTTTTGGAGATAATATGATGCTCTTCAAATCATTTTCAAATACCCAGCCAAACATAGATCTGGAATCTGATTCACTAGAAATAATGAGATCTAAAGTCGGCAAAACAAGACAAGAACTACAAAACAATTTAAATGTATTCCAGCAAGAAACTATCAGGCAGCAGGAAGATGCTATTCCTAAATTATCCCCAAAGTCGAGCACCATGAAGTCAACTAGAGTTATAAGCGATGAATTGTCTAAGAGAGTTCAAGAGAAAGAACAAAAGCTATTGTCTCAAAACAGAATCAACCGGAAGGTTTCATCTGAACATCCAGTTCAATCATCTAGACCAATTTCATCTTCGGCATCGCCTTTTGCTTCCAAAATGTCAGCTACTGAATCTAAGAAAATTTTCATTCCCCACCGTGTATCAACTGCTCCACATCAAACCCCTAAAGTCGACAGGTCATCATACCTCGAAAACAATACATTAAAGCGTGAAATACGTGACTTACAAGGTAAACTCGGCACTGAAAAAAGTAGATCAATACTTCTAGAATCAAAGTTAAAAGATGAAAATGATAGTTTAAAAAGAGAGATAGATGAGTTGAAAAGGCAAATAGTGGATTCAAGAATCAATCAAGGAAGAGAAAAAAGATTGCTTCAAGATAATCAAAATTTAATTGATCAAGTTGAATATTTAAAATACAATTTAGCGGAGAAATCGAAACTTAACCTGAAACTTCAAACTGATGTTGAAGATATCAAATCTGATTATGATAGACTTAAAAGTAAATTTGATTGGCAGCTAAGTAAATCAAGATCAAGTGAGAAAAAGATTGGAGTATTGAAAGAAACGTTGGATGAAAGACAGAATGACATAGACTACTTAAAATCTTTGATTACTAATTTGCAAAATGATAAACTGGAACTACAGAGAAATGTCGAATTTTTGAAAAATGATTTGGTTAGTTCTAAAAGAAATGACCAATTTAAAGAAGTGGCTCCATCAACAACGAATGGAATATCAATGAATGAATATGGCACAGCTGAATTGTTGAATCTCGATTTGGATAATCTTTATGGACAAAAAGTACCACAAAAAGACTCCAGTGCTGCCAAAATAAATTGTTTGCTATTTCGTGGTTCTTCTTCAAATAATTCCACATATGACGGGGATATCGATGAAGATAAGATAAACAATTTGGATTCATTGGGATCTAGTGAATACTTAAGTGATAATGATAAGGGTGATACTACAAAATTGCTCCTATATGAAATCAAATAACCCTGGTGTGTAGTTGTCTTTATAGTTTCAGTAATTTCCAGTTTCCTCTTGCAAGGTACCCGCCTCACAGCCATCTGGGCGGGCTCAGCGAATTGCGCCGCTAATGCTCATACTTAATTTAATACCATGGCAAGAACAACTCTTTATGTAGATCAAGACCGCTTGACGACAATTGTTTATCTCTTGTAAGAAATATGTTCAGTCAATACTATTGCCATTGAGAATCAACTGCATACTACATATTATAAAATGTCGATTGTGAGATACAATAGCAGAGATGAAGACAAAGAGAGCTCTCTTTCTATTATGGTGTATGTGTTCTTCATTAATGAATCACCTCAACTTTCTGATCAACTAGATTACTAACATCCTTTTTCATTTAATAAAGCAAAAATGCATCTTCAAATTCTTTAGTAGCTTATAACAGTGTTACAAACAACTTAGAATTAGTCAGGTTGGACAGTCCGTTACAACAAAAATCACCAGGTGCTTCCCCAGATTTTAGAATTCCAAATACAGACAGACGTCGTCGTTCAAGTGCCAATTCAACCTATAATACGAATACGCAGTATATGTATTGTCCTAACTGTGGATTCCAGATATCATCAATGAATAGCGATCACGAAGAAAATGGCAAATCATCATCTGGGCATAATCATCCTGGGTTTGGGGGTGATTTTTTAAGACGTGATTATTTCAAACTATTGGGGAAATTAGAATCAAATAGTGAATCTAATCAAGAACTAATCAGATCAATATTCACAAATCCTGCAAACAAAGCAATGTTAGGTAATGGATCATCCTCGACCAATAAAAAGTCATTTCAGGAACAATTGCCAAATATATTGCCTACTGGAATTCCCGTTGAATTAATTAATCAAGGATATTTTACTAAATTTTTCAAAGTTTTAAAGGAGTTAGGAAATGGGTCAAATGGTAAAGTCTTAAAAGTCGAGCATGAATTATTTGGCCTTAATTTGGGTATATTTGCTTTGAAAAAGATTGCAATTGGCAATAACATCGATAATTTGATTAGAATTTTAGATGAGGTCAAATTTTTATACAGTTTGAGTGAAAATTCAGATCTTGATGTTCATTCAAATATTATTAAATATAATCATGTTTGGCTTGAAGTTGATCAAATTAGTGAATTTGGTCCAAAAGTCCCTGTCGTCTTCATTCTATTTGAATATTGTGATGGTGGAACACTTGATGAATTTGTTGAAAGTATTGCACATCCCAAATTTGATTTGGATCAAGAAAGATTAATAAGAAGATGGAAAAGAAAGAACCCAACTGAAACTGCTCCAGTTATAAGCAGAAAAAAGACCAGATTTTTAAATAATTTTGAAATCTTTAAAATTTTTAATGATATTGTTAATGGGATCCAATGCTTACATAAATCGAAAATTATTCACAGAGATTTAAAACCTTCTAATTGTCTGTTCAAATCACAGTTTCCCGAAAATTATTTCCCAATCGAATCAACGTTAGGTTTTCATAAAATTCCGACTTTGATTGTCAGTGATTTCGGCGAGTCCATAATGGAAAACACTCAAAGGAACTCTACTGGTACTACTGGTACATTGGAGTTCTGTGCTCCTGAATTATTTGAAGTTGGCTCAGATGGTAAATTAAAGGATTTCAGTTACTCGTCAGATATCTATTCTTTAGGATTAATATTATATTACTTATGCTTCAATAAATTACCATTCAGATCAAACGGTCCTTCCTTAATCAGGGAAGAAATTTCCAAATTTCAGTTTTTGGATGATATTGAGAAGACCAGGAAAATTGGAGAAGATCTAAAAGATCAAGAATCAATGTTACCTGAATGGATCGATATGATAAAGCAAATGACTACCTATGATCCTACTGATAGACCTAGTTCTGATCATGTCGCTTTATTTATGAAAAATATTTATCAGAAACTAGACTGCACGAGATTTCCTGAATCCCCTTTTGACGAAGAAATCGATGAAGCAACGGTTAAGTCTGTTACAGAGGCTAAACATGGTTTACTACCCCAAAAGTACGATTATATTTTACCAGTTGATTTCAGATCGTTGATAATAGCTACTTCCGCTGCAATTAGTTTGGCTCATCCTAGTGATTCCACAATTTTGAATAATTTACAATATCTTTTAGTTGGCTTATCTATTTCTCCAATGTTAAGAAATTATATTCTGGTTTGTCAACTTTTCTTATTTATACTTAAATTTGTTTTTTGAATGGTGTATTGTATATATGGTTAATGGAAAATCAAAAGTTAAGGTAACTAAATAGGGTAGTAGTACTGCTATACACGGGAAAGATAAAAAAAAATCAAGAACAAAATAATACAAAAAGATCAGATAGAGTATACATCACCAGATTCAACATTGACATGTTGAGTTTCCAAATTCATCTGGTTGAGAACGAAGTCGTAAATCAATTAAACCTTTCTTACTCTTTGCATGGTCTTCCTCTTCAGAAGGCTGGAATAATGAGTCATCAACATTATCTATAATATAACTGAACAATTCAGTTAACCCTATATTTAACTTAGCACTTGTTTTGAAAAACTTGTCTATGTCTCTGTTTTCAGCCATGAAACTTTCGACCTTATCTATGAATGTACATTCTTTGAATCTGGTACCTTCTTCATCCTCTTTCAATAAATCAAGTTTGTTTCCAACAAGAAGTATTTTCATTTTCAGATCAAAATTATCACTCTTATATATATTCAATTCTTTAGTCCAAAATTCAGCCTTTTTAAAAGATTGTTCATCGTTTAAATCAAACACTATTAGAGCCAAATTTGCATTACGGTAGTATAATGGAGTCAAATTATGAAATCTTTCTTGACCAGCGGTGTCCCATATTTGCAAATTTATCAAAGAGCAATCTTCATTGTTCGGATTTGTTTTGAATACCTTTTTGGATATGAAGGCAGCACCAATGGTGGAGGATTTGTTTTCATTAAAAGTGTTGCTTTGAAATCGTTGAAGAATTGATGATTTACCAACCGACGACTCACCCAAAAGAACTACTTTCAGATCTGCTGTTCTAGCTGGTTTCTTGGAAAGTGCTATTGTAGAAGGGTCATTATACCCTGATGAGGCTGGTGGTGGCATAGTTTGATTTTGGTTCTGTTGGTTCTGGAAGTGCAATGACCGCCTTTGGCTTCAGCTTGAGTTTTAAATAGACCGTTATCAGCTCAGTCAAAATCACAAAAATCATTATCGCTCAAACAAACCACTAACAGTTACAACTGCTCCATTACAACTTGCAACTACACAAGCCCACAATTATCAGAGCCCTTAATGTCTGTCTCCAATGGCAAAAATAGCTTTATCCAGTTTGAAATTCTCCCTTCAGAGGGTATGGGAAATGTGAAGTTGGGCGACTCCTTGTACCAGACCCTAATGAAGCTAAAGGCAATAAAGCTAGACAATGATACAAGGTTCATCCACTCTCCTAAATCCCCCGTCATCATCTTACAACTGATAAAATACAACATAAACCTTACTTTTGACTCTGTTTTGCAGAAATTGCTGGTAATCGAGATTAACTTGAAAGAGAAACATGGTGCAAATCATAACTTTAATTTTAAGAACGATCCTATCTTACATTTTGAATTTAAGACTTTATACAACAAGATTTTTGGTCCTACTTACCCTGGTGTACTGAAAGATGGTAATTTTTACTTAAGCTACCCTGGAATTGCCTTCAAGTTTGATAATGTCTCTGAACTGGTTAGTCTCACTAATGGTGATGATGATGTCATTCAACTGTTAAGCAACTCTAAATGTGATATTAACTGCTCTTCTATAACTATATTCAAGGGTAATAGTTGGCTGGATGCGTCAGATCTTATAAAAGAACAATTAAGAAATCCATTTATCAATGGAAGATTTACCATGTTTGACTCCGAATTGTTGAATGACGGCTACTCCGATTCCAGCAGTGACGACCTGCTAAAGTCCAACCCTAATAACCCAGAAATTTTAGTTAAATATGCTGAAATTAGTATAACTACAAACCTAGTTAATTTCTTATTTTCAAAGCATCCAGATTCCCTTTCAAATTTTCTAATCCAATTGAATCATACTACAATGCAACAAGTAATTAAAATATTGGGACCTCCCGAGGATTCAGTTATTAAAACCAAAGAATCCAAAATTCCTAATTCTAGAAAGAAGAAATCTCTAGAATACTATAAGATCCACAATTATTTCAAGCATGGCTTAGATATAGTATACAAATTAGATGTTACTGATGGTGGCTCTAATGTTGTTTCTAAAATTGTGATTCATAATAACATGGTTAATTCACTTGAATTTATGAAGTATGAAAGATTGAATTTTATTATGACTGGATTTGATGAAAAAGCTCATTCTTTCTTACAATCATCACTATCCTTGGCAGATGATGGAAGGCTAAGTTTCAAAGAATTGAATGGAACTTTGCTTACAACTAATGAGCGTCATTTATTACATAATGCCCAGTCATTTGATATCATCAAAGAAAAATTAAATATCGATCCTGAAACAAATAAGCCGATCTTTTTAAATCGTAAAGAATATGATTTAAACAATCCAAGCACTAATCAAACATCTAATAATGTATTTGAAATGATTAATTATGAAGATGATTTTGATGATTCTGAATCTGATGGTAAGCAATCAAGTGTTTCAACTTTAGCAGGTTCTGCTAATTTCAATGACGAAGATGATGAAGTTAAAAACTGGGGTTTAAGTAAAATGTATGGGTATGGTAATAAGTGCATTTTTGAAATTTTGATCGATGGGGATTGTGTGAGTTCTATTACCTTGTTCTGATAAACGGATTATATTTAGGTGGGGCATTACTTTATTGGATTTAATGGTTTCTTTGGTTTTGTTGCAAGTCTTTTTTTTAAGGTGGTTAGTTATATACAAACACAAAATAAATATAAATATATATACATTTATAATAAATTATTCAGTTTAATGTCCTTAATAAAAATGACTATCCCATGTAATTAACAATAGACGCATTTCGTTTGAATTTTTGAACTTCTGCAAAATCAAAATCCACAGAAATTAAAGGAAGATTAGTATATATCTTTGAATACTTAGGATTAAGCTTGATATCTTCATATATGTATGATTTAAATGCGTCTAAGTTATTCAAGTAAGGTGAGCATACTTTCCACAATTTGAAGTACACATCTATCCTTTTGTTGGCTTCAATAAAAGAGAAAAGATAAGGAGAATTCACAGTGGCATCTCTAATCGTCTCCCAAACTTCCGTAGTCATACGATATGAATTTGACTTATCAATTAACCCCCTGAAAAGATCAAGGATGATTCCACTATCAACATCAACAAATCCTGAAGCTGACAAATATGCTTTAATTAGACAAAAGGGCTTATCTGAAAATTCATTATCCCCTATCTCCAAAAGATAATTGAAAACATTAGAATTACGCCACGGTGATGCTTTATAAACGATTAAGCTTAGCATCCATCCATTTAAGCAAGCTTCTGACCTTAGTATGTTAATGATTTCTTTCAATTTTTCAAATGCCTCGGGAGAATAGTTGTTATACTTCTCAAAAAACAGTTTAATGAAAGGGCTGTTGATTGACGACTTATCCTCGGAATTTATGAGCTTTTCCCGTAGAGTTTCAATGGTTTCAAAATTTCTGCTTTCGATAAAAATATTGTTAATAAGCTCACTTGGAGTTGAATCCTGCAGTAGAACGTCCAATTCTTGTGCTTTTTCAATGAAAAGTTCAGCTGTCCCCAAGTCTTTACAACTTCGGATGATATCATTAACTCCTCTGTTCAAAACGAATGGATCAAGTTCAGAAAGAGAAAGCCCGGAAAATAGAGAGATCGCTTGCACTGTTTCATTTGCAATTAAATAGATGGGTACCATTGCTATCTTGATATTATTAGTAGTATACCCATTTTCGTTAAGAGAGATGTATATGTTATTTATAGTGTCAAAATCAAAATCATCTCTCAACAACATTGGAAGAACTAATTCAAAAAAACTAGGCGCAGAGACAGAAAACGGTTTCAATTCACTGGATTCTAAACTTTTCTTCCAAATGTAAACCAATTCTGTGTCTAAGCCGAGCAAAATATATAGCTGAAATAAGTTATAGAGCGCTGTTTCATCAACCTTAAGCTTCCCGTCCAATACTTTATAAGTAAGGTCCCTTATCACTATAGTCAAGACAAGTCTAGCACTTCTGCTCAAATCATTCTCATTATTCGGGATGGAGTTTTTGAAATGGTTATAAGTGGTTAAAAGAAAATCTGTAATCTTTGTCATGTTTTCTCTATCAATCTTTCCCTGATCAGCTAGCTTTCTGATTTGCGAAAGACCAGAACGAACCTGAATCCAATAATTTTCTAATCCCTTCGAAGTAATATTAACGGTTTCATTATCTTTTTGAGTCTGATGGTATTCGGTCTCTTTGGCCTTCAATATAGGTGTAGATGGTGAAGATACTTCAGTTGAACGTTGAGAACTTTGAAATCTATACTGTAATGATGGGAACAATAACGAGCGTGATTTTCTTGATGAAGCTCTCGCAAAGTTATTTGTTGCCTCTTTTGCTATTGATCTTATCATTTAAAAACCTAAAAAATACGGGTGAATTCTGCAAGAATAAGCTTTTGTGAGATGGGCATCAACTACTCAAAGTTCAAGTTCATCACCTATGACACTTGCGATTAATTTTTGAAACACCAATTTTTTCTTCAACACTTACAGAGGTCCCTCGCTAGTATTCCCTTTGAGTATGGAAAACTTAAAAAAGGTATAAAAATGCATTAACTTAATTTTTCACAGTACAAGATAAGATATAAAGAAAAGAACAAATATACAAAAATGTAAATAACTCTGCGGGAAATCTACATGCTTCTATCCCTTCTAGCTGCCCTTCTACCCCTTGCAGCTCTTGGTCTACCTCGTCCATTATTAGCTCTTTTTCTCCCTCTGGTAGGTCCATTTGATCTACCTTTTCCTGTATTCCCATTTTGGAACGAACCATATCTGAACTGAAAGTTTCCACCTCCACTTCCACTTCCTCCAAACATGTTTTGAAACATTTGATGAGCGTGACGGAATTGGTATGCTTGTGGGTCATGTGGTTGTTGTTGTTGCTGAGCCATTGCCATAGGATCATTTGGATCATGGCCATAATTGTCATATTGGGACTTCTTTTCTGAGTCAGAAAGAACTTCATATGCATTATTAATTTCAGCAACTTTGTCTTCAATTTGCTCCGGGGTCAAATCTGAGTTTCTTTGAAGTTTATCAGGATGATTCTGTTTCATTTTTTCTCTGTAAGCTTTCTTAATGACCCCTGCATCAGCATTTTTCTCAATACCTAAAACTTTATAATAATCATTCTTTGGAGTCATCTGTTGCATCTGTGGTCTTTGTCTTTGTTGTTGTTGATATTCGTATTGCTGTCTTTGCCTTTGCTTTTGGTATTCTCGTTGCTGTTGGTAATTTTTATAACGATTTTGCTTTTCAAGTTCATTATTAAGCTTACCATGTAAGTCTTTCCATATTCTAGTTTCTTTGAAGTTTTGGGGACAGTCTTCAAGCTTCTCTAAAGCTTCTGTGAATTTTCTGTTATTGAATAATTGTTCAGCTTCAATAATAGTTTCTGCTAGGTAGCGCTTACCTTCTTGTTCTTCGAAATTTAATTCTAGATATTTCTTGTAGTATTCGTTATCATCAAGTTCCTTATAAGTAGTTTTATTCATCCAGATATATGACTCTTTTGACATTGTAAAAATGTTACTTAAATACTCTGATTTTCCCAAAATATCATCTTCATCAAAACCAAAATCTTTTAAATTGTTAACTATTAATTGCAAAATAACCTCAAAATTATTATTCATCTTCTTCAATGGGAACCCCAATAAATCTTCCTCATTATCCCTTAATCTGATTAAGCTTCCCTTATCAAACAAAAGAGCGTTCAGATTCTTCCAGTCCCCAACGTTTGGTTCCAACTCTTGGATCCTCTTCGGGTCAGCATAAATATCACCAGATTCGTCTTCCAACTTAAGATAAAGAAAAGAGTAATATGTTGATATTTGTTTAACTAAATGTACAAGTCTGTTTAGTCTGGTTGCTATTTTTGTAAATCTTCTGCATTCTGGGAAGTCGTTGTCAATCTTCAAACAATTTTTTAAAACTCTAGATGCTGGTAAAGAGGGTGATTCAGTCGATTCTCCAAAATATTGTAATTTAAATAACTGAACATAGTTATCAAGATTTTGGTCGCCCATCTTAATAAGATCAACATAACCTCTCACCAAGGAGTTTAACTTCTCATTAAAAGGGTAATCCTTCATTTTTTTAAAACAATCAATTTGTATAGTTTTAGCATGCGAATTTGATGGTGATAATTCTAACAACTTCTTACTAACTTCAATGCTTTCCTTATATTTATCTTGAGAATAGACCTCACTTAATTTATCATTCAGAGATTTTAAAGTTGATAGTTTCTCAGAGATAATGGTTCCATGACTTGAAGGAATATAAGCACCAAATTGCTCCAACTTATCTTCGATTTTGTTAACATAACCAGATTGGAAGCAAAGATCGATGAATTTATCAAAACAGCCTTGGTAAAAAAAGTTATCATAATTAATACAAGAGTCAAAATCTTGTAATGCTTGTCTGTCTCTTCTCATAGAATAATTTATAACACCTTGTTTGTATAATATGCCTGAAATGCTTCTACTAACAGCGCTTGAATTAATATTTATAAAATCATTTAGAAGATCATTGTATTCTTGTAAAACATCAAAGGAAGAACCTTTATATGTAAACTGTTTATCTAAAGTTGCCAGCTTGTCAAGAAGTACTGTTGTTGGGTCTGGTTTTGAAGCATCAGAAGACAGTGTAAGGCAAGAAAGGACGATACACAGACTGCTCATGAGATTTTTAGTGATCATGGTTATATATATGGAGTGATTTGAGAGACTAAGGAGTGTCTGTAAAACGTGAAGGGGTGGAAATCAAGCAAGACAAGAGTATAAATATTGATTTCTTGATCTGTGTAGTCGGCTTTTTTCCAAGCTGTTCGAAAGCGCCGTTTTATTCTTAAGCCAGCCATCTTGCTGATTTTGATCTGTTTTGTGCTTCAGCTTCCTAGCTCACCTCCCGTTCAGGAATAAGACAAAATATCTATACTACCCCGCCTTATGATTGCCTACTTCTGGGTAGTGGTCAAATATATAGTGGCGTCCACTTGTAAACTTAAATGTAGCTGGTTCTCAACAATTCGAAGGATTGCTAGCCCCTTCTTCGTTCTTCGTATACTGCTTTCATTCCCTACCTTTTTTTCTATTAACTGACTTCAAACTGGTTTGATAAGAGAAAATATCAAAGTTTTTGTGAAATAACAAGACCTTATGCTTTTGGAAATTATTCTCTCATATCCTAGAAGCTAATCACACAAACAGATACAAATACGATATTCCATAGCCTTTTTACCCCGACATTGCTAAAAGCAAACATTAGCAATGTTTTCAGAACAATAAAAAAGATGATTATAATAATCTACTTAATGTGGTATATCAATTTTGTAAGAAAAAGCATCGTCTTGTGGAGACAAAAATTTGAAAATTGGTTCTTTTATTGACATACAACGGAAAACTGAAGATGTGTGTGAAACTTTTATGTTAAATCTTCTACTGCTATGTACAATATCATAAATAGCTTAAATTCAAATAAATACAAAACAAAAGTCTGAATATTCTAGTTCTTATCCTTCTAAAAAAATAGTAATGTGAATTGATTAAGTGAAAAAATAATGGAAAAAGCAATTAGAGAAAAAAAGCTAATCTGAAAAGAATAAAGTAGGTGTAAAGCAAAATATAAGAGAGATATACAACAATAAACAAAAGGGACGAACAAAAACTAAAATAAAGAGAGTAAAAAAAAAGGCTAAGAAAGGTTACGATTTAATTCTTGACCTTTAATTTAGAAATACCAATAGTTAACTCATTCCATGCAGTGGTACTTGAGTTGACATTTGAACTGCAATGAGGAGTTGGTTCATCAGTGGAATGACTATGTCTTAGTTTCAAGTTTAGCATACCATTCAAATATTTTCTTCTTTCGTTATCGGAAACAATGATAGGTTGCCTATCAAGAGTAGTAACAGTAGTTGGAGTGGAAGCTTTAATAGTCATTTGAGGTAACTTAGAAGCAATGGATTTTGATCTAGTGTGCTTAATTGGTTTTAACACCGAAATTGAGCCTTCGTGGGTCTTAACTAATCTAAACATATCATTAATTAACTTGATCTCTCTAGTGTTATAGCGACCTGCCATAACCAGATTGCCATCAACTTTTGTATTGGGTTCAACCATATCTTTAATAATAGTCATCAATTCCTCGTGATATTGTGGACCATATAAGTAAAGGAAACTCTTGAAAATTGGTATTAACTCATCATTGTACACTCTAACTTGTTTCTTGTTTTTCTTTCTGTTCAAAATGATTCTTGAAAAAGAGAAAATATATAATGGAACACCACCAATTCCAGTTCCCTTAGTTTCATACCATTCTTTGAATCTGATTAGCATTGGTTCAACTTTTTTCTTTTGAAGTTCTTTCAAAACTTGATGAATATGCTTATCGATAGCTGATTCATCTGATCTATCAATAACAATTTTATCTTGTTCTTGGGATGACATTTTGGAAAAAGTTTGAGTTTGAAATTATATTTTAGTTGTATTTGTATTAGTGATAGTGATTAACTTGGTATATTATCCGGTGAGAGTGTCGAATTTGAAAGTAGATGTTAGAAATTAGGATAAGCAGAATTTTCTCCCCTTTTATACATCCTTGAACCATAGAAACACAATGCGAACTGGCACAACTTTTTTTTAAGAACCTTCTTTTGGGATTCTAATTGAAGAGTTAGAATGGCTGGGTTTATGAGTATTTCCAATAAAGTCCAAGTGCTCACTAATCAAGGGGAGGGAAACTGACCTGTAGCAGGAGCGAGCAAGAGAGAGTAACAATTGCTACCTCAGAGAGCTTGCACTTTCAACCACTAATTAATTTCCAGAGCTGTCCAATAAAAATGGACCAGCCCAGCCATTTAGCAAAGAATTTGTGATAGATCATATTTTAATATAAATATTTGGATACTTCCTAGAATTTCGAGTTAGCAGATGATCAGTCACAAACCAGTCTCCTTCGACTTCCAGCTTCAGTTCCTTATCTTGAAATGGCACGTACTCAGAAATGGCAGAACCGGAGTCAGTGCTCTCTCCAGAGTCAGAATGGAATTATTCTTGGAGAAAAAAAATCCAGATAGATCACTGATCTCTTCATGCCTACTTCTTTTCTGAGTAGAATTAAACCATTCTTGTGCATTAGTCTAATAAGCAAGTACAAATAGGTATCAAATATGGATTCACAAGTTGTTGGTATATTAGGTGGTGGCCAATTAGGCCGTATGATCGTTGAAGCAGCTAGCAGGCTAAACATCAAAACTATTATCTTAGAGGAAGGTAGTCAGGCACCAGCTAAACAAATCAATGCTCTAGATGAACATATTAATGGTTCTTTTAAAGACCCAGTTGCTATCAAGAAGTTAGCTGAAAAGTGTGATGTCCTGACTGTTGAAATTGAACATGTTGATACTGAAGCTTTAAAACAGATCCAAAAAGAGACCGGAGTTAAAATATATCCATACCCTGAAACTATTGAATTGATTAAAGATAAATACTTACAAAAAGAACATTTAATTAAGAATGGCGTTTCTGTTGCGGAGTCTACTAGTGTTGAAAGTACTAAAGCTGCACTGAAACAAGTTGGTGAAGAATTCGGATACCCATATATGTTAAAGGCCAGAACTTTAGCTTATGATGGTAGAGGTAACTTTGTTGTTAAGTCTGAGGAATCTGCTGACAGTGCTTTAGAGTTCTTGAAAGACAGGCCCTTATATGCTGAAAAGTGGGCTCCATTCACTAAAGAGTTAGCTGTTATGGTTGTTAGATCTGTCGAAGGTGAAGTCTACACTTATCCAACTGTTGAAACTATCCAACTGAACAATATCTGTCATACTGTCTACGCCCCAGCTAGAACAAATGATACTATTTTAAAGAAAGCTCAATTACTAGCTCAAAAAGCTGTTAAGTCATTTCCTGGTGCAGGTATTTTTGGTGTTGAAATGTTCTTACTACCAAACGGCGAATTATTGATTAATGAAATAGCGCCAAGACCCCACAATTCAGGTCATTATACTATTGATGCCTGTGTTACATCTCAATTTGAAGCTCATATCAGATCTATTACTGGCCTTCCTATGCCAAAGAACTTTACTTCATTCTCAACTCCACAAACACACGCTATCATGTTGAACGTGTTAGGTTTCAAAGAAGCAGATGGTGAATTGGAACTTTGTAAGAGAGCTTTAGAAACTCCGAATTCTTCGGTTTATCTGTATGGTAAGACAACTAGACCAGGTAGAAAGATGGGTCATGTTAATATTATTTCTCAATCTATGGAAGAAGCTGAAGCGAAATTACAATACATTGAAGGTAAAGCGGAACTTCCTAAGACTAAAGTTATTGATTCTTTAATTGCAGGCACCTCAGGAGAACCTTTAGTTGGTGTCATCATGGGTTCAGATTCAGATTTACCAGTTATGTCCAAAGGATGTGATATTCTAAAACAATTTGGTGTCCCATTTGAAGTGACTATTGTTTCGGCTCACAGAACGCCACAGAGAATGGCTAAGTATGCTATGGAAGCTCCAAAACGTGGCTTGAAATGTATTATTGCTGGCGCTGGGGGTGCTGCCCATTTACCAGGTATGGTTGCTGCTATGACTCCATTACCTGTTATTGGTGTTCCGGTTAAAGGTTCAACATTAGATGGTGTTGATTCTTTACACTCTATAGTTCAGATGCCTAGAGGTATCCCTGTTGCTACTGTTGCCATTAACAATTCTACTAATGCTGCTTTATTGGCTATTAGAGTCTTGGGTGTTGTTGATTATCAATGGTTAAGTAAGATGGAAAGCTACATGAACAATATGGAAGATGAAGTTTTAGGAAAGGCTGACAAATTGGAAAAGGGAGGTTATGAAGATTACTTGAGTAGTTACAAGAAATAATTTGTTAATATATAGAGCCTTTAATATATTCGTAATACATAGTTTTATTGGGCTTGTAATGAAGAAGACATAAATCAAATCACTGGAAAACTCAACTCGAAGGTAAAGAGTCGTGCCTCTGGAGAAAGTCACGCGGCTTAATTCTTAATCATTTTTTCAGGTCCTAGAGTATTTGGAAACATAGCTTTGTTGATTCCTGTGAATAGACTAATCCAAAACTTTGTTTACTATGTTTTTGTCATTGAGGCGCTCAAATGCTCTACAACTATCAAGTTTTTTTTCAAGAAGACTCATATCAACGACTATACCCAGTCTTAGAGATAATGGTGTGCCTGACAATGCACCTACCTTGAACGAAAATACAGAATGGTTGAACAACCTAGAGAAAGAAGGCCAGTCTCAGAAAGCTCATGGGTCTAAAGAACCATTAGATGCAATTCCTGAAAGTACATATGAAATACGAAAGAGATCGAAGTTAGATTCACCTGATACCAATCAAGATTTCACAACGTTTAGGACTATTAAGAATAAACAGACAATCAATATAGTTAGGCATCCTAATCCTCAAGGGGACGAAGCTGACCAATACCATACTATATCAATTGCAGCCTCAGACTACTTTATTTCTTCATCTCCATTTTCCAGTTTGCCTTCATCTAGAAGACCAAAAGCAGATAATAACCAGCCGTTTTCAGATCTTAAGATAGTTAAATTAAGATCCGGTAAAGGTGGTAATGGTACTGTTTCATTCTTCAGGGATGCAAGCATAGCGACAGGTCCACCCGATGGTGGAGATGGAGGCGATGGTGGTAATGTTTATGTTACCGCAGTGAAAGATTTGAGTTCTTTGCATGCCTTACGTTCCAAATACATGGCTAAAGATGGGTCATCTGGCCAAGGAGGACAGTTAGATGGCAAGAAAGGTGATGACGTTCATCTAATTATACCCGTTGGCACTAATATCAGATGGTGCCCTGATCCTAAGAGCATTAGAGAAATACAAAGGAACCACGAAAATAAAGTCTTCCATATTAAGACGGTTGTTCAAGAGTTTGGTAATGTTATTCCTAAATTTATTCAACTTTTCAGAAATTCTCATAAAATTGGTAAGGGCTGGATATTCAAAGAAAAGAATGAGGAATACCATTTAGAAAGAGAATATTTCAATGATTTAAATGAAAAAGTTAAAGTTTATGATAGACAAAATAAGTATGATGAACTAATGACTGATATTTTCCCTATAGAAGGCATAGATTTCCCCGAACCTACTGATAATCCTGTTTTGTTATTAAAGGGTGGTAAAGGTGGTATGGGTAATATGCATTTCTTAACCCCAATGATTAGAAATCCGAGATTTGCTAAAATTGGCAGAGAGGGTATGGAGCAAAGTTTTGTGTTTGAATTAAAATTACTTGCAGATTTAGGGTTAGTCGGTCTACCTAATGCTGGTAAATCGACCTTACTTAGATCTATTTCCAATGCTAGACCTAGGGTTGGCCATTGGAAGTTCACTACTTTACAACCTACAATTGGTACCATCCCACTCAGAATTGATCAACCACCTTTTACTGTGGCTGATATTCCCGGTATTGTTACCGGTGCTAGTGAAGATAAAGGTATGGGGTTGAATTTTTTGAGGCATGTTGAAAGATCTGGTGGATTATGTTTTGTTATTTCGTTAGGATCAGAAAACCCAATTTCTGACTTGGAAATTTTGTTGAAAGAAATGGGCTCAGAAAGAATGAAGAATAAAAATATTTTGATCATTGCTTCTAAAGCTGACTTAGATGGCTCTTATGAAAAATTCTGTGATTTGAGAGATTATGCTACTAAAAAGAAGTGGAAATGTGTTCCTTGTTGCGCTATGCGAAAGGAAAACGTTGAAAAGGTGATCGAGTTAATGGCTGAATGTTCCGGAAAACTTGATAGTGAATGATTGTTCTTTCCATTACTATGGAATTCCTGTAATATAGTTATATAATTTTCCTGTCGATAAATGAATAAAAATTGGGACTAGCATAGATTTTTATCAGTAAAAATATTCTACTCATTAATGTGGACATAATCTTCACCGCCCTGTTCAAGAAACCCCAGCCACAATGAAGCGCACACTCGTGGCAAAGGAATACAGGTGTGCGGCTTTGAAATTAAATTTTTTTTTATCAGTTTAATTTTTTTCAGATTAGATGAAGAAAGTTTCTCTTACTGTAATAGCCCAGTTCCAATCACCTATTCATTAACTTAGGATCGATTTAAAATGGCCAAAAGAAGAAGAGCTGCAATTTTACCTACAAATATCGCCTTATTGCAAAATTTAGTCCGTCGTGATCCTGAATCATACCATGAAGAATTCCTACAACAATACTCCCATTATGAATCACTAAGGGATATCTTTTTATTATCTCCTTCATCAAATAATGGTGAAGAATTTGCAGAATTAATTGGTTTTATGTCTGCTGTGTGTTCATGCTATCCCAAAGAAACCGTAAATTTCCCTGAGGAATTAAAAATGATCTTGCAAAACAACCATAGAGAATTATCTCCAGATTTAAGAGAAAAAATTATTCAATGTTTGGTTATGCTAAGAAATAAAGATGTTATCACCGCTGAATTTCTGATTCAGGCTATCTTCCCGTTATTATCCGCATATGGCTCAAATGTGGAAGGTAACCAAGGCTTAAATGCTAAGGCTTTAAGAAAGCAAATTTATTCATCGTTAATTTCCTTATTAAAATCATGTAACACGGGTAGTAAGAATCAGAAATTAAATAGATCGACACAAGCATTATTATTCAATTTATTAGAACAGAAGGATGGTAACGGTTTATGGGCCACTAAATTGACCAGAGAATTATGGAGAAGAGGTATTTGGGATGATACAAGAGCGGTTGAAATTATGACACAAGCTTCCTTACACCCAGACACTAAAGTTGTAATTTCAGGTATTAGGTTTTTTTTAGGAGCGGATAAAGAAAGAGAAGAAGCGTTTGCTGAAGACTCAGAAGATGACGATGCAGTTGATCCAACTTCTTTGAGGCACGCTATGCAAATTAACAAGAAATCATCTAAAAGAGGTAAGAAATTAGAGAATGCAATCAAGTCTATGAAAAAGAAAAATTCCGCCAAACATTCTGCTACTTATTTGAATTTCTCGGCTATTCATCTATTAAGAGATCCACAACAATTTGCTGATGATTTATATGAAACTCATTTGTCTGGTAAAAATGCTAATAAATTTGATATGGATCAAAAGATTGCTATTATGAATTTGATTTCAAGGCTTATAGGTACCCACAAGTTAACAGTTTTAGGAATCTACTCGTTTTTCTTGAAATACTTAACTCCAAAGACTAGAAACGTTACACAAATCATGGCCGCTTCCGCTCAAGCTACACATGATTTAGTTCCACCTGAGACTGTTAACATGGTTATTCGTAGAATAGCCGATGAGTTTGTTTCAGATGGTGTTGCTGCTGAAGTTGCATCCGCTGGTTTGAACACAATTAGAGAAATCTTATCAAGAAATCCGTCTGGTATTGAAGAACCATTACTTCATGATCTTATTGCATATAAAGGTTCTAAGTCTAAAGCTGTTATGATGGCTGCTAGATCGTTGATTACCTTGTACAGAGAGGTTGCCCCTGATATGCTACCTAGAAAAGATAGGGGTAAAACTGCCACCATGGAACTCATTCATGATGGTACTAAGACATTAGCACAATTTGGTGTTGATTCAGGCAATACTCAAGGTATTCCTGGTTTGGAATTGTTAGCTAAATGGAAGATGGAACAAGGTTTGATAGGTAAAGAGAGTGCCGAAGATTGGAAACTACCAGAGAGTGATGAAGAAGATTTGGGCGATGATATTGAAGGAGATTGGCAAGATGTCAAATCCGACGACGAAATCAACATTAGTGGAGTTGAAGATGAAGATAGCTTAGAATCGGGTGAATTACCTCAAGAAAGAAATGGAATTAAAAAGAAATACTTGAAATATATGATGAAGTCTAAGAAGAAGAAACAAGAAGCCAATGAACAAGAAGATTCTGATTTAGAACTTTCAGATGATGAATCTGGCCAGCCAGCCAAAAAGAAAGTTAAGAAAGTCGATGAATCTAAACAGAAAGAATCGGAAGAACAGCAAAAAGCCCTGCAACAGACTATGACTTCTTTATTGACGCCAGCAGATTTTGCTAAATTAAAAGAATTAACACAACAGGCAGGTATTGAGAAGATAATGGGTAATAAGATGAAGAACGAAGATGAAGTTGATTCTACCACGTTGGTTGGTAAATTTAAATACAAACAAAATAAAGAAGAAAGATTGGCACAAGTTAAAGAAGGTCGTGAAGATAAAAGTGCCTTTGGTTCTAGAAAAGGTAGACGTGAAACTCCACATTCTACTACTAACAGAGAGAAACAAAGAAACAAGAATTTCCTTATGTCTCTTCATAAAAAGCAAGTTAAAGGTAAACAAAAGATGAGTTTGAGGGATAGACAGAAGATTCTTAGAGCGCATAACGAGAGACAAAAGATGGGTAAATAGATCTCTACTGCGTAGCAAATAGTTACATTTTTGTGTATTTGTGTATTTGTTTGATTGTTGAACTTAATAAATTATGTCCTTTTTACAAATTGAAAATAACTTGTATAAATGAAAAAGATAAAAGCAAAGCAAAATAAGAAAATTGAAAAAAATGAAAGAAATGATTTCGGCATGCGGCTGTTCGAGCTTAAAGACAACGTCGAAATCGAAATCAGAGAACGTACGACGACCAAGAATTGGCATATCATCTCAGAATAGTTGTTGATAACCAGATATCACGCTAGAAGTTACAGATATTCACACCAAGACGCCATGATTGACCAGTTCCTTATCTTCAAACCCTCCGGTATTGTGGAATTCAATTATCAACCCGGAAAAAACTTATCTCACATAACTAACTCGTTTATCGAAGATGTCCTAGTTTCCGAAAGAAAAATCAAGCCTGTTGCTGGTTCAGAAGTTAAAGAAGAAGATGATGAAATACAAGAAGAACAATTAGATGTTAATGAATACCAAACATTAGGCAGTTATTCTTTAGATAACTACAATTTGAAGTATTTGGTTTATAGAAATCAATCAGCTACTAAAAAGCATGAAAAGCTCGTTTTTGTTACTATTTATTCATCATTACTAAATTTGAGACGTCCTTATGATTTCTTAAGAGATGTGAAAAATTTATATTTAAATTCTTCTGATCCTGAAAAATTCGATCAGTTCTTCAACTTAAGATTAAATAAATTACAAAGTTCAGCAAAGAGTACAGCAACAGAGATCCCGATAGAAAAAGCATCAGATCCAGAAGTTGTTGAGCAGAAGACCGAAAAAGTGACAAAGAAGAACAAGAATGTAACTACTTCTAAATCAGGCAAGAAGTCTAGAAAATGGAATGCTGATGGTACATTTTATGAGGGTGATGCTGATACTACGGCTTTAGATTTTTCCAAGACCAATGAAGGTTCATTCAACGTTACAACAGCCAATTTGGATAAGCTTGTAGGAAATAAGGATAACTTTGGTAAGACCACTAAATCTGGTGAATTCTTGGTTAGTGATCTCTCTGATGAAATGGACAAGATTTTATTATCAAAGCCAGCTGGTACTTCTAAAAAGGCTGAAACTCCCTCGTCATCAAAGCCATTTGGATTTTTACGAAACTTAATTGGTGGCAAAACGATTACCAAGGATGACATTAATAAAGTGAAGACCGCATTATCTCAACATTTAATTAAGAAAAATGTTTCTCCTAATATTGCCAATTCTTTGATTGCTGAAATCGAAAAGGACCTTATAGGTTCGAAAACACAAAACTTTACTTCAGTTGAAGAAACAGCCAAGCAATCTTTAAAACAACAACTTATTAAGTTATTAACTCCAAATTCATCAATCAATTTACTTAATGAGATTCAATCTAAAAAAGCTAAAAGTGAACCATATGTTATTTCAGTTGTTGGCGTTAATGGTGTTGGTAAATCAACTAACTTGTCGAAATTAGCTTATTGGCTATTGCAAAACAATTATAGAGTATTAATCACAGCTTGTGATACTTTTAGATCTGGTGCTGTTGAACAATTGAGAACACATGTTAACAATTTAACTAAATTAGCCAAAGATAAAAATCAAATTGAGTTATTTCAATCTGGTTATGGTGGATCTGATTTAGTTGCCAAGATTGCAATTGGTGCTATTAAACATGCCAAAACTAATGGATTTGATGTTGTTTTAATGGATACTGCAGGTAGAAGACACAATGATACACAATTAATGGCACCATTAGCTTCATTTGCCAAAGCCGCTAATCCAGATAAAATTATTATGGTTGGTGAAGCTTTAGTTGGTTCTGATTCAGTTATGCAAGCATTGAATTTTAATAAGGCTTTCGGGGCTAATCGTCAGTTAGACTTCTTCATTGTCTCTAAATGTGATACTGTTGGTGATTTGATCGGTAGTATGGTAAACATGGTTTATGCTACTGGTATTCCAATTTTGTTTGTGGGCACAGGTCAAACCTATACTGATCTAAGAACATTGAGCATTGATTGGGCTGTTAATATGTTGATGTCTTAATGACGTTATGTTTCCTCCCTTTTCTTCTCCTCACATCTGCTGTTACATAAATGATTACGTGCATCTTAATTTCTATCTTTATCTTTGTATTTTTTATTTTTGCTTTATTTTTGTGCTTCTAATAATTTAATTCCGTTTTGTTAAATCTAATAAAATTTATTAATTCTATGTTTTTATTAATTAGAGCGGAAGCTGCTACAAGTTTAAAACTTATAAATCATGAATTGGAACAAAGACGTACTCTGAATAGTAATGACTACTATAAACCTCTTTTAAAACTACAAAAAAGACAAATTTAAAACTCCAAACTCAAAGCATACGCAGAAACAGAACAAAATTAAAGATAAAGCTACTCTGGTTTCATTAGTCATAGTATTCATCTTAATAATCTCCTAAGAAACCTAAAATCACCCACGTCACGAAAGACTTCAAGTTCTCTATATTCACAACTAGTCTTACACCTATAACTATTCAAATCATCTTCTTTAATGATCCAACTAAGGCCTTCATAACCGTATGACTTAGACGTGAAATTAATTCTGGAAGATGCAGTCTTAGATTAGGAGAATCAATACGTCATTAAATTACCGACTCGCCCTAAAACATCGATCGACTCGACAATTACCCGGACTTATTATGCGCACCTCTATTTTTCAACACTTTTTCAAAGTGAACCATACTTCAAATCAGCATAGTTTACAAGACCCTATTTACATTAGAACATTTTACGGCCCCCTAAATACCATGCTATTTTTCAACAGTACGATCAAGGACTTCAATGTTTCCTTGTTTGGAAAATTGAAGACAACTTTAACGCAAGTTAGAACAGCTACCAAGAAAGCTGCTGGTTCAAGAACACATATGAAAGATTCAGCTGGTAAAAGACTAGGACCTAAGAAGCATGAAGGACAACAAGTGAAAACTGGACAAATCATATTGAGACAAAGGGGTACTAGGTGGTATCCTGGTACTAATGTAGGTATTGGTAGAGATCATACATTATTTGCACTGGAACCGGGTTTTGTTAGATTTTATTTAGATCCATTCCATCCAAAGAGAAAATTTATTGGTGTTGCATTAAAGCAGACAGATAAGTTACCATATGACCATTTCTCACCAACTGTTAGAAGATTTGGTAGGGAACTAATCGAATCTGAAAAATGGTCGAAGAAGGAAGAAGAATACATGAGTAGAAAAGAGTCTATGGGTTTCCCAGAAGTATTAGATGGACAACAAGCAAGACAACAAAAGAGACAACAAAAAATTCAACAATTCAAGAAGGACTTAGTGAATTACATAGATTTAGCTAATGCGGAAGAAATTGCTAATGCTGCAGAAAGATTAGGTAAGATTAATGGTCTATTAAGAGGTGGTAAATCTTTAGCTGATTCTAGATTTTATGCAACTTATAACCACAACTATGATTTAAAACTTTCCTTAAAGAGAGGTGAAATAACTGAAGAACAATATGAAGAATTAAAATTAAGTTATGAAACTTTAGCCACTAAAATTGATTCTGCTATAATGTTTGATGCTAACTTCAGATTGCATGAAAACTTATCCGAGAAAGAATTGAAATTAAGACAAAATTCATTAATTAATGAGTTGAAGATGTTAGTTCCAAATCCATCTAAACCAGTCAGCAAAGACTCCGCTAAAGAAGCATTAAAGGTTTTAGATTCATCTGTTTTCACATTAAAACAGAAATTATACTTGAAAAGAAAGTTCTTGAAGCCAACACTACCGGAATCAGATGAAACGTTAGCTACTGCTAAGGATAAGAAATCTATCGTTATAAATAGAATGAATTACCAAACCAGAAGGGTGGAAACTGTCTACCGTTCCAAGAACGCTTTCTTATCCGCTTAAGACTAGTTTTTGCACCTCACATTCTCTACTGTACATATAAAACAACTAAAATTATATAATATAGGAACCATTTGGTTAAAATTATAAGTTGTAGCATCTAGTAAAATAAAATAATAGAGTGGGAATAAATGAATTATTTCTTAACACACGAATTTTCGTTTTCTTTCCAGGCAGATTGACCGTCATCATACACTTCATTCTTCCATACTTCAACTTTTTCCTTTATTTGCTCTAGTAACCACTCACCACATCGCCAACCCTTTGTTCTGTGGGGGGTGGAACACACAACAATGATACTTTCTTTTAATATTGGAACGTCGCCTAATTTATGAACAATTGCTATTTTATCAGCATCAAATTTCGTTAATGCTGTTTCAGCTATTTTCGTTAAAGACTTCAAAGCCAATGAATAATGAGCTTCATAGCTTAATTTGGTCACTGTTTTCTCATCGAACGAATTTCTTGTAGTCCCTGAAAACGAAACAATCGCTCCTGATGTAGGCGATTTACAAAAATCTATCAATGGCTGAATTGACAAGTCGTTCGTAGTTAAAAATATTTTCAAGTTAGGGTTGGTTGTCTTTGATTCCCATATTGTTTTTGGCTGCTCTGTGGTCATATCTGATCCCTTAAGAATGTGTTAGAGCTAGTGGGAGGTACTTGCTAAGTTCACTCTAAAGATCTCGATTTTGAACTTGTGAATCCGTGGACCGTGGAGCTTGATAACGGAGCTCTAATCGGCCCCGTTTGCTTCCACCGGCGCGCCGAATGGCACTCCTAGCTACTCCACAGCACGGTTCACCGATGGCTGCAAAAATATCTAAATAATTTAACGAGATGACCTTACAATTTTTTGAACCAAGAGTTGCTGATTTAATATAAAAGACCTTCAGAATCCAGTCTTAAAGAAATATGTCACCCAGTGCCAGAATGACCTTTCTCCATTACAACCATTGAGATCGAATCATACATACATACAACGAAATGAAATACACCACACTAGTTACAATTGCATACACTTTATCAGTGTCCAATGCTTTACCTTTACAGGGTCAACAACCAGAAAATTTTGAAGAAGGTTTAGTTGAACAGGAAGAATCCAAGGGTTTCTTGTCTGTTGTTGCTGATTCAATTAACAATTTATTAGGCGCTGAAGCTGAAGCTGAACTTGAGGATGATGAATCAATTGAAGATCCACATAAATACTGGAAGAACTATGGTAAGCAACAAAGAAAGTACTGGAAGAAGTTTGGTAAAGACCAAAAGAAGAAATGGGCTCCAGCTGACCCAGAAGACTCTGATGATGAAGAATTAGAAGTTGCTGCTGCTGCTGCTCCAGAAGATCCAGCTGACTATTGGAAGAACTATGGTAAGCAACAAAGAAAGTACTGGAAGAAGTTTGGTAAAGACCAAAAGAAGAAATGGGCTCCAGCTGACCCAGAAGACTCTGATGATGAAGAATTAGAAGTTGCTGCTGCTGCTGCTCCAGAAGATCCAGCTGACTATTGGAAGCACATTGGTAAGGATCAAAAGAAATACTGGAAACATTACGGTAAAGATCAAAAGAAGAAGTGGGCTCCAAAGACTCCTGAAGATGATGATGACGAAGAGGATATTATTGTTTTAGTTGCTGATGATGAACCAGTTGAAGCACCAGGTAAGCACTGGAAACACATTGGTAAGGATCAAAAGAAATACTGGAAACATTACGGTAAAGATCAAAAGAAGAAGTGGGCTCCAAAGACTCCTGAAGATGATGATGACGAAGAGGATATTATTGTTTTAGTTGCTGATGATGAACCAGTTGAAGCACCAGGTAAGCACTGGAAACACATTGGTAAGGATCAAAAGAAATACTGGAAACATTACGGTAAAGATCAAAAGAAGAAGTGGGCTCCAAAGACTCCTGAAGATGATGATGACGAAGAGGATATTATTGTTTTAGTTGCTGATGATGAACCAGTTGAAGCACCAGGTAAGCACTGGAAACACATTGGTAAGGATCAAAAGAAATACTGGAAACATTACGGTAAAGATCAAAAGAAGAAGTGGGCTCCAAAGACTCCTGATGATAGTGACGATGAAACTGTTGCTGCTTTAATCTAAAGCTGTATTCACTCTTCAATTTGGGATTTTAGTTCATGCTTTCTTTGGGATTTGGTCTTTTGCTTTTTTATATATTAACATGTTTTTATTTTTAATGTTTTATTATACGTTACATCTTCATAATTATACATTCTTTATATTCTACAACCTTTAACTGGATTTATCTATAATTTATTATCGAACCTCACTTTTCAATATAGAACAATATTCATTTAGTAGGTCATACCATCATAGCGGAACAGATATGTGCTTAGAGATCTATTGCTTTGAGTCTCCAACTATGCTAAATTTCCAATTCAAGATTACTAAATCTAATATAACAAAATTTTGAAAATTTAAATTTTAGAACAAAACTGAACACAAAACAGAGGAAAACTTTTTACTGGGTAACAAAAGAATTAAGTCTAAAATAAAGTATGATGAAACGATCAAGAAAGTAAAAGATATTTCAAAGGCCCATATAGATAGTTATGGGCCCAAAACCAAAAAGTAACTAAGCCACACCTAAGCAGTAGCAGTAGTTGTAACAACAGTAGTAACAGTAGCAACAGAGTAAGATTGAGAAACTGAAGAAGAAGAATAAGCAATATCAGAAGCAACGGAACTGATACTCACAGTTGAAGCGCAGGTTGGTGCAGTATATGAAGTAGCCGAAGTTAAATCGCTTGGGGTAGAGTCAACAACAGGAACGAAATCCAATCTTGATTCTCTTTTAACGACAATTGGGATAATAGCACCGGTACTTAAAGCGAATGTTCTGTGACCTAGCACAGACAACACTGAAGCGCCAATATCAGAATGACCGGTCAAGGAGATGAAAGTGTTTTCATCAGAAGTGAAGATATCATCTAATAATTGTCTGGCTCTCCAGTATCTGCCCCATGCGACTTCCTCAACATCACTCTTCCATAATGGATCTTCTTCACTAAAGTTGGCTTCGAAATCAAAGTCTGGGTATCTCGCTTTTAGATAAGTTTTGGATCTTCTGATATCAGCTGTATCAATACCAATTGTTTCTCTTAAAGATTCCTTGAAGATTGGTGTGATGTAACCAGTCTTTAGCACAATGTCTTGCCAAGTTAAAACTAAAGTATCGCCACATCTGGAAAGAGGAGAAGAGTAAAAAGACTGTGGTAATGGAAAACCTTCTGGAATTAAAGATTTGATTAATTGAGAGTTATTAACTGCAACTTCTCTACCAGTAGCAGTCAACATTGAATCTGGACCCCAGTAGTATTCTCCATTTCCATATAATTTACAGTAGTAACACTTCCATGCTTCTGAACCAACTTCTGCTGTAACAACATTGTGAACACCTTCAGCATGTCTACCAAAGTAGATAACCTTGTAAGTGGTATTCAACGGGGCATTAGCATTCAAATCTTCGACTTGTTCTTTTAAATCGGACCAAGTTAGATTATCATATAAACCTAAATTATTGTTATAATCAAAAGTAGTGGCATTTGTGGAAGCATCATCTTGCTTAAAGAAACCAGTAACAACAGAATATTCACCTTGATGACCTTGGACAGCTTTGAAAGCAGTAGCGGTGGATGCTAGAGTAGCAACTAGTAGAGTTGGTAGAGAAAACATATTAGCTTGTTGTGGAGAAGAAAAAAAGATGAATGATCACCGTTCGTTCTATATCGTACTTAAGTGGGAAATATTCATCTATTTGTACTTTTTTACAAAACGTGGAAAAACCCAAAAGGAGATTGAAAACTACTTATTAAGGAAATCTCGTGGATGTTTGGGCAATGGGTACCTACCATGGTGCACGTTCTCAATTAACGATCGGAACAAATGGTTTTACCGATCGACGGCTCTACCTGCCCATTGTTGGGAATATGTAGTAGTTTAAAGACTTGAAGGTAATATTTGGCTTTGCCTGCCAAGGTGGGCCAAGAAGGGCCTCCTAACGTTACATTATCTTGCTCTTATCTTGAATAGTTTTTAAAGATAAAATTTTGTCTCAATGAAATGATCATTGACCAATTTAACAGGGGAACATTTGTATTTGATCAAAGAATCAACGTCCCCGAATTAAACTTTGGCAGTCTGCACCCGTGCACCATGTTTAAATTAAGGTTTTACGCCACACGCCGCACGGGGACCCTAACCCGGATTTGCGATGGATCGAAGTGACAACAGAGAACAAAGAACCACTAGTAAAGAAACCTCAAATTTAAGGATATCCCTTTCCTTAAGCCCAGGTGTTTTCCATTTTTATTTTGACAAACAACCAATTCAAGAATTCTGATATCTCTTTCCTCTTAATCATGACTGTTGATGAACCGGTAAGAGATAAATCACTTGCTCCCTTAATAGTTGATCCAAATGACAGTGATTTCCAAATAGCCATCCAACTTCTGAAGACCCTCCCCCCACTTGAATTGAGAAAGCTACTTTTTATGGAATGTCTTTTAATGCATTGTAAGTTTGAAGATTGGTTTAAATATTTTGTTAGAGGTGAACAGATATTTATTGATGTTGTCTCAGGACTCTTGCAAACTCATACGTTATCTCTTGACTTTAATTGTTTTCAATTTATTAAATATGACAATCCACATTTTGCATCTGAGTTTTTACCTGTTAGGCCCTATTTTTCTACTCTACAAAACTACATTATTGAAAATAGGATTTTGATCAAATGTCTAAAAATATCGGGCTCCTATTTCCATATTTCTCAGGGAAATACATTTGCGGAACTTTTAATCCATTCTCCCAAACAATATAAAGAACTTCAAGTTGATCCGCCTGATCTCCTTGCATCATTACCAGAAATTTCATTTCACCTATTTAAATCTCTTAATACACGTCATCCTAGTGAAGAATTGAAATCCTTGTTGAAGTCAACACTGTTTAAAAGCATTAATGATTGTGTTTTGGATGTCGATGGAGCTGACTTAGACTTAGAGTTTCTTGAAACAATTCTTGATAAGTCCTCAAAAAGATTAAAGTTGGTAATTACAAGGGCTCTTAATTATTTAACTGAGCTAGAAATGAATCAATTAATAAAGCTGGTACAATTTTATGGAAAGAAATTGAAACTAGAATTTTCTGGTCATTATATGGTCAATTCTGATGATATTTCACCAGTCATGGAAAACCCACAGAAATGGATAAAGCAATCATGTACACTCAATAGATCCATTACTGCATTTGAAATTACCCTTGGTTCGGGGTATCCTAAATGGTATTTACAAGATCTACCCAATTATGAATCTTTGAAATCTTTAATCTTAGTTTATTCGATGGACAGAATTCCAAAAACTTTAGAAATCTTTAGATCAAAGTCTTTAAGGAAATTACATGTTCATACAACACATGATGTCGGTTGGTGTCCAAAGCCAATTTCTTATTTGGATTTCAGTGAACTTACAAATTTGCAAGAATTGGAAGTTACTGGATTTCTTCATACCTCAGAATCTTTGAATACAGTCCCTAAATCAGTTACATATTTAGACCTTTCGGGTACGGTGGATGCTGCAAACTCAATTGAGTTACCAATGTCTTTAAAAACATTGCACTTAGATCTAATTAACCAACAGGCATCACCCAAATTCAAAAATTTGGGTGAATTAAAAAATCTTACTAGACTATCTTTTAAAGATTTATCTTCCGACTGGGCCAAGGATTTTGGTGAATCTTTACCAGAGAGTCTAGTTATTTTGAAATTAAGAATCACTGACGATGAATGTAATACAGTTAATCTAAATATGATAGATTTACGACATCTTGTAAACCTTCATAAAATTGAATTAGAAGGATATTTTACACATTGGTATTTGAATTTTATTCCAGCTGGTGTTCAACACATCAAGCTAGATTCCTATGGTGAAGGTGGCTCATATTTTAGATTAGACCTGTACTGCAAACTTATTAAGGTTCCTCAAGTTGGTCATTTTGGGTTTTTGGAGTTGTGTCCTTCTGAACCTGAATTTTACATTGATTTCAGAAGTGTAAACTTGGATTCTTTTTCATATATTATACTTCAAAGAGGTCTTGGTTATCCCATTATCAGATTTAATGATGTTCCTGAACACTGGAATGGTTTCAAGATTATAGATGATATTAGAACCAGCTCTGTCCCATCAACAACAAGAAAAGTAGAGAATGAAAATAATAGTACATTTGCAATTGAAGTTCCAAGATACACTGATAACATGAGAAAAGGTGGATTTGATGAGTACTACCGGGAGATTGTGGAACTATTTTAGAAGGACTCATCATCCTTCAATGCCTTTTTCTTTGTTTTTATCTTTTTTCTAAAAACTTTTTAGTGTGTACTTTGCTATGTATATTACTTGTTCATTCTAAGCCATATACTATTACTGTATCCAGACTCTAGCGGAAAGGCGGATAACACTGGTTTCTGAAAAACATGGTGCCCTGGCTGGTTTGGGCCAATACCCCGAGTTTCCCTCGGTGCCAACCACCCAACAACGGCATGGCTTCTGCACTATAAAAGCATTCCTGGATCCAGGGTCCCGCAACCCATCACCTAACTCCTTTGTGACCCTAAGGAATCACGAAGATAAAGTTCAGATTTTTTCTGACAAGAAGGGAATGGGTAACCAGGAAGATGATTCTGGATTGACTACAGTTACTATTGGTAGCGACTATGAAATAGCGCTTAAGGTTATTGAAGAGATTCCATTAGAGTTGATTTTAAAAATTTTGACTAAATTGCTGCTTAATCATTATACAACTGAAAGTTGGTTCTGTTATGTTGGTAAAGATAAGGTGATTGATCAGGTCTTAAAGTATATTTTGTCTGAAAGAACGTTGTATATCGATTATACCAGTTTTCATTTCAAAAAGTCGCCTGATTCGTTAATATCGTTTAGCGATATGGTCCCAGCTGCTTTTTATTTCAAAACATTAGAGCAATTTATTTCAAGTCATGACATCACTGTACCTGTTTTACAGATCAATGGATCTTATTTTTCTTTAGAGATGGATCAAAGATATGCTGAAGATTTAATTTTGTCTGTTGAGCGCTACGATAATTTGATTGTTGATCCTTCTGAAAGATTAGAGGATTTGCCCGCTAGCCTATTATTTAAGGTTCATTCTATGACTTTAAGCAATCCAAATTCAACCTTAAAATATTTTCTACTAAGACAAAAGTTTCCTTATCTTCGTGATGTTAGCTTCATTTTCAACGAGGAACCACTTGATCTTGAATTCTTACAAATTTTGTCTAAACTTGATCTAGAAAGTTTACATTTATCAATTAAGCGTGTTCCACACTTATTATCTAAACTGGAAACCACTCAATTATTGGATACTATTAATCTATTGCAAGAAAAAAAGGTCCACATTGAATTTAGCAATTACTATCAATCGCAAGAAGGAACGATTCTATCCCCAATTAGAGGTGACACATCTCATTCCTTAGATCCTTTTACTACCAAGTTTGAAATCAAATCAGGCATCTGCTATCCATCTTGGGATTTAGCAAATCTTCCAAATTATGAAACATTATCCGAACTAATTTTAGTGTATGATAAGATCCCCACTGACATCCAACTGTTCAACTCCACTTCACTACAGACGTTACATCTTTTCACCACAGCGGTATCAATTCAATCTGATACATCAGTATGCTTTCTTGATTTTGGAGGTGTCCCAAACCTATTAGAATTACAAATTGGGGGGTTCAACTTCACTTCCCATAGCTTCAACAGCATTACCGATTGTGTTCGAATTTTGAAAATTAGGGGTTTGTTATACTTAGATTACCTTAAGCTACCCTCTTCATTAGAGTATTTGAAGTTGAACGTACCATTTGATCAATCTGGATTGCCAATTTTCACCAATTTAGATAAATTGGATCATCTAACTACAGTTAAGGTAAAAACCTTACCACCGGTATTTGTTCAACAGTTCGTTAGATCGTTACCTTTAAGTTTAGTTAGCCTTTCCTTAGCCTTTAAGGATGATTATTCATCTTCTGCTGTTACTGGTCCAATAATGAACTTGCATCATCTTGAAAATTTGAGTGAAATAAAATTCACAGGATGTTTATTGAATTGGTATTTCCACTCATTACCCTCAAACGTTAAAAAGATTCAACTAAATACATATGGACTGTACAATAGATACTTTATATTAAATTTGGAAACTAAATATTTTACCAATCCTAACCCAAACACAACTCAAAACAACCTAGGACTTTTATCAACCCGTGCTGATATAAAACAATTTTACATAGATTTTAGAAGTTTGAATTTAAGTTTGTTTTCAGCAGTTAGACTTAAAATTGGTCCTGGGGAACCAGTCATTAAGTTGAACGATGTTCCGGAAACACTGAATGAATTTAAAATCGAGCAACAGCAAACTAAGTCTTCATTCTATTCACAATATGATGAAGGTAATCAGATGATGCATGATTTCACAATCGAAGTTCCCAAGATGAGTGCTTATTTGGAAGCTTCTGGGTTAGAAAAGTATTCCAGTTCTATCAAAGAAGTTGATTGAATAATTTGTTGATAAAAACGTACTACAAGGGAACTAAGCTTCGAATTTTCCTCTTTTCCGTATTTGAACATTTGTATTCTAGAAAACCCTTCCATAAATAAAGAAACTAACCTTTAATATTTTAAATTTACATAACTAAAACCACTGTTAAAATCTATAGGTTTTGTAAAAACTGATCAATAGCTTCGATAGCATTTCTTGATTCTGCAATATTCTCCAAATGCCCAGCATAAATTTTAGCCACAACTAAAAGCATATAAGCTTTTACAGTATCGTTCTCCAAATTACATTGTACAGCATAATATGCATTCGAATAAATCAAAACTTTAATCAAGAACTCCGCATAACGTTTTGCAATCGGCTTAGAAGAAAAGTCCGAACTCAAAATGCCCCAAAGTATTGATTCTGATGTATTGATTGTATTCTGTAATTCACGTACAGCAATATTAGAATGACGAACCAAATAATCGCAACGCATTCGAAGTTTGGATCTTTGTATAGTACCATTTTTGATACCCAATTTAACTCTAGTTAAATTATACCCAGTCATAAAATGATTAAATAAATATGCAATATTATTTCGAAGAGAACCATGAGGATTATACTCCGCCAAAACAGGGTTGAATTCCAATATGTCTATTGCTTCATCTAGTCTATTTACTTGAAGCAAATACTCACAGTATAATTCATTAGCAAATGCTAAATTAGATGAAAAAACAGGAACTGTTTGAGTAACCAACATCATAGCAGCTGGTAATACAAGGTCATTATGATAACCATTGTATGCTTTATTCTCAATTGTAAAGCTTGTCTCAGTTATGTCTTCATTTAAACTTTTAACCAAGTCAAAGAGAATATCAGAAGTGAAATGTAACAAAGACGGATGTAGATTGGAAAATCTTCTTAATGATTTACTCATTGCAAATTTCAATAACATTTCAGCATCATGCCTATCATTATCTGAAGCAAGTAAATAATATCTTGTTGTTGCAGATAACATAAAAGAAATCAAGTAATCATATTCGCCATTAACAGCATCATATAGTTGTGAATTCTCTTCGTAAGAATCTAAGTGACAGATATAAAATTCAGAAACTTCTTTATAAATAGCAGCTGCCTTATCAAATTTTTTGTTGTATTCATAGAATAGGGCAATCGATATAATGAGTCCAGTGTAATTTCTTGATTGAGGAGGTATTCCATATTCTTCCAGTAATGGTAACATTGATCTTGATATTTCTAATAAAATATCAATGTCAAGTATGGATTCATCAGATAACTCATCATTGAGCCTCTGGATAAGTTCAGTAGGTAGTGTAGTTTTCGATTTATCAAACGTTTTTTGATCCTTTAGTTCATCAGAGTTGTGCAAGATATATGCTATCGATAAAACACAAGCAGCGATAGCACTATAACTTGATCCTTTCCATCCATAGAATATATTACCGTTTTGTTCCCCATGATAGCTAACTGCATTTATATTTTGAAAGTGATGAAGTTGATCCTTACGATTCCCTGTATTTTGAAAGTAATTGAGTATTTCACCCTCGGGTTTATTATAATTGTTCTGTTGTAAGGCAATTGTTTTTGAATGGTAATTTCGAAGAGTAAAGCAAATTGAGGTATGTATAGGTTTATGTGATTTATGAGTTAACCGAATCATCGTGGGCTTTAGTAAACTTGAAAATGGATTGAGTGTTTTTAAGCTATGAAGGTACGATTGGTGTATCTTAAACGCACGACCTTAATTAAATAATATTTGTCGACTCTGCCGATTCTAATGGATCTTCCTGGTGTAAGGATGTGTGAATTTCTGCCCTATATAAGATGGTACGAAAGCCTAGGATCTGAGACGAAACTGGCAAAATCATCAATTGCCTTTGCCTTATAAGTCAATGATAAAATAATAGAGTAATACCTTAGCATTAGCATCATGAGATTTCATAAAAAACGTTAAGCCTAGGTAGCTTAATTATATTGCAGTTATCATTATGTGTTGATGTTCGATCGGTCGCCCATATATACTGGAAACAATAAGTAACAATTAGACTCCAACTTCCAACTAGAGCCATCAAATTTAACGCAAACCACATCATAGGTTGCAGCAAGGGTCCTATAGCATGCATTGCATAAAATATATACTAGTTATCTAATCCCTTACAAAATTGAATCCAAGATAGAGAGAGATCTGCTTGTAGGCACTGGTTAGAGAGACAATATGATGACATACTTTATAGAAAAGCTTGAACACTAAAATAAAAATAATAATAAAAACCACTAAATGAATCATGTAAGAACGAATAATAAATAACAAAAAACACAGAAAGAGAGGACAAAGGAGCTCAAAATACAGCTTAACATTCCACCTTATCCTACCTTGCCATATAGGATAGACAACAACAGGATATAAGAGTATAAGAGAGTACCAATACTGTAATTAAAGAAAAGAAAAGGGGTTAGAAAATAAATTAAAAAACAACAAAACAAAACATGAATTCTATTTAAAATACAAGTTGAATAAAAAATTATAACAACAAAAAAGACAAATAAAAAATTATATAGAAGAAAACAAACTATAGTGAAATAAGAAGTGAAAAGAAATTGCAAAAAACAAAAGAAAGAGAGAGGAGGTCTTAATGTTAGTTTTTAGTTTTTAAACAAAGGTAAAGAAAGAAAAGTAATAATATTTAGTATCTATACGGTATCAAGCAAACGACTGCATAGTTAAAATGAGCTATAATTATTCTTCGTTGTTTTGATTATTAGCATTCAATCTATCCCATTGACCTAATGTTTGCCCAGCAAAGATTTTTTGAGCAGATGTATCCAAAAATTCCAATTGTTGAGCCATAAAGTCATCACAAAGCGTACCCCAATTAGCAAACTCGAAATGTTTAAATTCAATTTTCTTCTCACAAACATAATGATTAATAACATTCCAAATAAAGCCTTCTAGATCGAAGTTAAAGCTACCGAACTCTTCACCCAAATTTCTAATTTTATTACCATCCAAATCAAAAGTGAATTTCTTTTCGACAATTTGGAAAGGATCCATTTTAGGATCATGGACATGATAGAATAATTGTTTTGAATTAGCAGGTTGGAAATAATCAATGAAAAATTTATCATAATCATATTGGAAGTTCTCTCCTTCTGCTTCAATTGCATTCTCTATATTTTTCTTAACTTGTTGTAAATTTTCATAATCAACTAGCGGATCATATTGAACAATTGATGAATGCTCATAGTTTTGTTCTTTATTGTACCATCCATAAGCTCTATCAGCCATCTTATAAACTGAATAATAAGGTAGTCCATAATAATGAGCAGCAGCAACAAAAGTTTCTTTATCACCTTCACCGGCACCACCTTGACTCAATAACGGGTAATAACCATAAGGGCCATCAAAATTATAGTATAAGGATAATAGAAGGGTCTTAAAATGCAATTTTTTGTTGATTAACATTTCACCAGATTCAGTGGTCCAATCAGGAATAGTACCTTCCCTATCATGGAAAGGAATTGAATAGATAATATCTTCCTCAGATTCAACTCTATAATATTTTGGATCAGTGAAAAAATCGTTGAGATGTCTAGTTTGAGCAGGACCAACTTTTTGATTTGTAATTTGATAGAATAATGGAGATGTAGTTCTTCTCCAGAAATCAGGCCATGTAATCATTTGGTACTTTTTGTATAATTCTGAAGTAAATAATGGATCTGGATTATTAACAGGGAAAGTATCAGAATCCAACAGGAAAGCATTTTCAAAAGAGGAAGCTAACAAAGCAAATGCCTTATATTGATAACCAGAAACTTGGAACTTTTTTAAAGTATCTTTACCAAAAACTCTGGTCATTTCGACACATCTCGCATTTAAACTTGGTAAAATTTGATCACAGTATTCAAATTCATAATCTGCTTCATCTGGTAAAATGACTTCAACGGGCAGAGTAGAACCAACTTTTCTTAAAGTTTCGATACCTAACAATGCGAACCAAGAATATTTACCACCACCAACGATAACATACCCATCACCGGAATAAAATTTAGGATCAGTGTTTGGTAAACCATTAACGACAGCATCATGCTTCAAAGTCAAATCATTAACGAATTGGGGAGGGAATTTCATAAATTCAGAACAATCCCATTCAGATAATCTATCAAAAGTTTGAGCAAAAAACAAGACATTTTCAATAAAAGGTTTACCATCTTTCAAAACCATTCTTTCTTCTAATGGATAACTTAATTGATTTTTTCTCATCAATTCAAAAATTGAGGTGAAATAATTTTGGAAAGTGATATCACCTTTAATGACATCTTCAGACCTAATTTTTTGTAAAGCTTCTTCAGAAGGAGATTGATGAGAAGTTAATGGGATTGTTCTTTCATCATTGTCATCACTTGAAGCAGCAACTTTATTATCGGAGTCTGTACCTGCACCCGAAACTGGACCTTCAATAGAAGAGTCATCAATAGCACCATGAATTTCTTCTTTACTGGTATTCTGGGTAGCATGCTTTGAATCTTTCGAAGATTTTAAGTTGCCTGTTGAACCACCTTGAATCTTACCTTGCTGATTTGGATCAAGGTATAAATTTTTCAAATTATCCGAATCTTCAGGAGAAGAAGTTTGCAAAGCGCCCTGGGCAAGCTGGTGTTTATTATTGCTATTTCTGTGTTGTTGTAGTTGCTCTTCATCCAAAGTATCCGGATTCAATTTAATTATAGTTGAGCTGTTGTTGTAGTTGTAAGAGGCATGGGAAGAGCCGAATAGAAGAACTGCCAATATTATCAAGACAGCCAAGATCAAGGTCTTTGCTCTTCTGTTTCTAGCAAAGAACGACATGAACGGAGGTATATAAGTATTAATGAGGAAAGCAAGGACAAGTATACGTGTATCTAAGAAAAGAGTTCTAATTCAATTGTCGAGTGAAGTGAAGAAAAAAATAAAAAATAAAGGAGGCAGACACAGATATGAGATGAAGTGGATGCAGATGAGTCTATTAGGGGGTCTAATATGAAGTCTTTGCGGGAGCCTTTTTGCAGTACAAGGAGAATAAATAGATGTTGTTGATCTGTTGATAAGTTTCTCTTTTTCTCTTTTTCAGCAAATTTCATTTCAGCTGAGCTGGTGTCGACCCTGCACAGCGACGCGTCGATCCCATTTTTAGAGGAACGTGCCCGATTTCAACAATGGTGCAGGGGGATCTTCTGCTAGTGACTAGTCCGATAACCTCACCGTGGCATGGATTATCGGCCTGGATCTACTGCAAACGGGTCTTGTGGGCTATATACCTACCAACTAGGATTGCGTATATGTGCTAGTTGGAATCCCTCGAGTAGTAGCTACGCAAACATACCCATGCATACGTGTACTATAACTTGTGATGATCCTGTGTCAGCTCCAAACTGACGAATTACGAGTAACGAAGATATAATTAGGCAAGCGGTAAAAGCAATTATCAAAAGCAACACGCGAAGATGAAATAATCCACGTGACTGGATCACCTGCTATTATACATCCGTGCACCTGACAGATATACCACGTCGTTGCACACATTTCTGCTTGGATCACCATTTCGACTCTCTGAATTTCACCTGTTTTCCTACCCTTACCAACACCACCCCAATCAGCCATGTTCAAAGCTTCCTCAGATACCATGGGGGTAATCCCGGCTCCTACCACGGCTCATACTGTTGCGACCATAGGCACAAACATTTGGAGACAATACAAATATCTGATAATTTCAACTTTGTCCATGTTTCTAATATTGAACATTATATATTCTTCTTCATCTCAATTTAACACAACCCATTTAAGCCTATCTTACAATAAAGACACATCGTCATCTCACAACACGACATCTTTAATACCTATCACGAAAAAACCTCCAAGAAAAAACGTTCATGATTTATTTACAATCGAAGCAAGATTAAACTATTTTTTTAATTATAAACAATCTGAAGATGTTGAAAACTATATTTGGCAAATTTGGACTTCAAACTTAGAAGATGAAAGCTTCCCAGATATTTGTAAAGAACATGTGGAAAGATGGAAAACCGTTAATGAAAATTATCAGCATAAATTATTAACTTTACAAGAAGCTGAAGATAACGTCGTTGAATATCTAAGACCAAATGTTCCTGAAGTTGTAGACGCTTTAAGAAGTCTTCCTAATGAAAGATTAAAATACGAATTTTTGAAATTCTTGCTTATTTATATTAATGGTGGTCTTTATGCTGATATTGATACTACCGATATTAAGCCCCTGAAATTTTGGTATAGTTCAAGATTAATCCCAGATAGATTAATGGTTGGTATTAATGCGGATTATAATTATCCAGAATGGGAGAAATTGTATAATAGAAGATTATCGTTCTCAACTTCGTTATTCAAGGCTAAATCACATCATCCATTCTTGGCAAAATTAATTGCCAGAATTACTTATATTGTCTTTACTCAGAAGGAACAAATTGATCAAATTAAGTGGGATGAACAATTTACTAACGTTGATGCAACAGGCGAACCATTAGTTGGATTTACCGGCTCATCAATCTTTACAGATACATTATTTGAGTACCTGAATGCAATTCCAAATGCAGTTTATGTCAAAGTTGCTAAGCCAGTCAGAGAGCACACAATTATTGGGCCTGATGTTCCGGATTCTCAAAGATTTAGTTATAAAACATTCACAGGATCCATTGCACCAACTCAAGTGGATGATGTTTTGATCATGCCTTTGATTACTTTCTGTGGCTATGAAAATTCGAGAAAAGACAGTTATGATGATGATGATTCAAGAACAGGTTATGATAAATATTACTATGGTAGGCCATTAGATCTCACCAATTGGTCTAAAAAGAAGGTTAAAATTGCATCTGATTAGTTCACTGCACCTTTTTACCTGTTTTTGTTTTATCTCTCTCTTTTCACTCTCATTCTATACTATATATAAACGATAATTCTATTTGTATCCTTACTTATTAAACTATCGAAGTGGAAAAGAGTGGCCGTAATTGCGTAAGCTTGAAATGAAACGAGACGCGTGTTGTGCCGCGCACGACCAGTCTGTTGTTCAAAATTCCAAATCCAATTTTTAAGTTAACAACAACTCGATTCAACTGATAGGGCCTTTTACACATCCTTGCCTCCTTCTTGCACCTATTTTTTTTGGTTCACAAGATCAGAAGTTCACAACTAGACTAACTAAATACACTATGTCAGGTTACAGTAGCATGCTAGCCAGTGGTCCTAAGTCAGGTGGTGGTGCCGCTTCACCAAAATTCAAAAGAATCTTCATCGTGGTTGGTTTAATCTTAGGTTTTCTTTTATTTAAAACCACTACATCATGGTCAATGAATGCTGAAGATCAAATCATCAAAGAAGCGTTGACTAATCTATACAGATTAAATCCAAAATCAAGGGGTGCAAATCCATACGATGCAACAGTCACCGCTGATAGATTAGCTAAATTTTTTCCGTTTGATGAATCACCAAAGAGGATAATCAAGAACATTTTCCAAATGTGGAAAGTCCCTTTAACTGATCCTGATTTCCCACATAAGGATTTAGTGACTAGATGGAAAAATGAAAATCCAACCTACAAATATAACTTATTTACCGATGATGAAATTTTGGAGCATTTAAGAATTCATTTTAAAGATACAGTTCCCGAAGTTGTTGAAGCTTTTGAATTAATGCCTAATAAAATTATTCAATCTGATTTTGCCAGATATTTGTTGATTTACTTAAATGGTGGTGTGTATTCCGATATTGATACTCAATTGCAAAAACCCGTTGATACTTGGTTTGATTCTGATAGAAACGTTGGCTTTGTAGTTGCTATAGAAGAAGATATGAATATTGAAAACTGGGAACATTATATGACAAGAAGAGTTCAATTCGAACAATGGACTTTTAAAGCTAAGGCAAGACACCCAGTTTTAAGAAAATTAATTGCGAAAATTGTTGAAACTACCTATAACGCTAAGAAGAATGATAAGTTACAAGCTTATTATAAAGATTTCAAAGGTGTTGATAGATGTTCTTCTATTGATATTATGGAATGGACTGGTCCTGTCGTTTGGACTGATACAATCTATGCTCATCTGAATTCTCTGGAAAATCCAACTATTATTGATATCGATCCATCAAGAGATTCAGGTAATGCTTTATATGGCCCTGAAACAGATGAAAACCAAGTTATTAATTGGAGATTCTTAACTGGTTTGAAAGCTCCTGTTATGATCGATGATGTCGTCATTTATCCAAAATTATCATTCAGAGAAGATCCCGAAAATAATTGTGGTAAGTATTGTTACGTTTGGCATCAATTTGGTGGTTCTTGGAAGAATAATGGTCAGGGTGAAATTAAACCTGGTGAAGAAGGTTTTGATGAAAATGCTCCTGAAGCAAATGAAGGTGAAATCGATAGAGAGCAATCTAAAAGGAAGAGAAATCTAGATGATGAAGAAGTTGCTTTAAAGAAGAGAAGTGCTGATTGTTTGTATCCTTATCATGCATACTAGTCTTAATTATATTACCAATACCATATCACGCACATATATATTCTTTCATTCAATAATCATCGTTATTTATACTCACTCATTAAGTTTTGGTACATTCTTTAATTTCTATCTTGCTTAGTTGAATTACTGAAATGCTTGTTATTACTTTACTTAGTCTTTACACCTCTTTTTTCTTGTCTTCATGCAACCTTTACTTTTAGTCATTCTATAAATATACAATTTTCTTAACATCTTTTGTCTGTTGTGTTTTTTTACTGCCTCTTTATTTTTCCCCTTCATAGTTTTTATCTTTATTATAATAATTTTGTATATCTTAGTACTATCACACTACATTGTTTTTTTATTTTAATTTTTTTTTTATCCCATTTATTTTGGAGTATCAATATAGTTGAACTTTATCACTTGTTTGTCTTATTCGTAGTTCCAACTTTGAGGGTTAACTTAGATAAATTAATTTGACTTCTGGAGGTGTATTTTTTGCTAAGGGCAAGTAGGCTTTGTCCCATTTTTCATATTTTTCAAGAAACCAAGCTTCTACATGTCACCAAATGATCATCACAACTTTAAAATTACTCATCAGGCATTTAACCTGTACGGGGAAGAAGCACCCTAAATGAAAGATTGCTATTATTATTTCCGAAGATATGTAGTATTTATATTAGACAGATAAATCAATTAAAAGAGTAAGTAAAAAAGGTAGTTCAAAAAATGTATAATTTACAAGTTAAAACAAACTTAAGCTTCTAAAGATAATCTACCCTTTGGGTTGGTAACCTTAATACCGATTTTCTTAGCTTGAGCTAAAATGACAACTCTGTTCTTAGCGGAAACATTGTGGGCAATTTCAGCAGCAAAGGTCTTAGTGTGCATTAATAAAACATCTAAATCTTTGACATTCTTAACTAAGAAAGCCTTGTGGCCAGATGGCATCATGTTTCTAGTTTTTCTGTTAGAACCGTAACCGATCTTTGGGGCTTTAATAGTACCTCTGAATCTTCTTCTGACACAGGAATCAATACCCTTTTGTAATCTCCATGAAGTACCAACTCTGTGGTATCTGTCAGAGTGATGTCTCTTGAATTGTTTGCTGTGCTTCTTGACAATCTTTGGGTGTGAAACTGAGGCAGCCATCTAATAGTAGTAGAATTGAATAATAGTTAGTATAATGTTTTCGATTAAACTTTTTAACACAAAGAGAAATATCATGTGTGGGAAGACAGAATTTGGAAATAAATTATGAAAGATATAATGATATTTGGATATACGTCTAGCAAAGAAGACATGTGGTGCTAATCTATTTCTATTAAATAACCTTTGGAATCATTAATTTCAAATCTTGATATCAAATAGAAATTCAAAATGAATTGAAAAATTCTTACAATTTATGAATCTATGGATGAAATAACATATGAATATTAATTCGAATCGATCCTCTTAGTTCTGTGTGTGCTCTGAGTACTGACAAAAATTTTCACTTGAGCTGAAAATAATGTTTAATAAATGATGATCTCTGATAAATTCACAAATCCTTCAAAATTTTCAACATGATGGAATGCATTATGTATATCATTTTAAAACATATCAGTCATGTTAAGTGAAAATCTCTTAAATGGCCAGCCAAACAATAAATCCATTCGATAGTTTCAATAATTTTTAAATGATCAATTTCTATCACATAATTTCAATAACAACATTCCAAAAATTCCGTCAAGTCCCTTGGTATGATATATTCTAATCTATTTCCAATTTGACATACTTTTGTTGTCTATTCAAACTGTGTTTTGTTTAACGTAATATAGAAGGTCGATATGGCTTGCTCCGAATTAGGCCAAATACACATAGTAATTTTCACCCAAGTCTGCCTTCGCTCCTCAGGCCTCATTGTGCGGCGCGAATACTCAATTTTTCCACTTACGTAATCAGAAGAAAAGTGAGGGTTATTATAACCCTGAATTATAGCACGTGTTATCTTTAAAGCCACCCGATAAGCGAGCATGAATTCTCGAGTTGATTGTATGCACAAAGGGAGATGGAGATATTGAGACAGGCCCATCAACAATACTTTTGATAACGTCTGAAAGCTTTTACAGACATTCGATTGATAGTATCATGTCAGAATCTCAATCCACAGAACAACAGCAATTAGAGCAGCAATACTATTTCATAAATGGTACTTTAGCAAACCACAAATATGAAACAATTCAGCCATCATTTAGAGATGATGTGATACGACAATATGATTTACTAACATTGTCACAATCAATAGCCAGAACAAATCCAGATGGTTCCAAAGGTGTAAAATTAAGAAAATCTTATAAAAATCATATAACCGATCTCCCTTATAAATTGACCATTCCTAGTGAAAGGACGTTATCTTCGATTGTTACAATTCCCGAAAATCCAGATATGCCCAATAACATTGATATACAACCATTTAATGAGAATGATTTAAGATCTGTTTTTAATTTTGAAAAAAGTGGAATTAACGGTGTTCCTGGTTTTGACTCTTCTTTATTAGCTTTAAAGTTAGATGGTTCGAATAACAACGGTAATACTAAAAAGAGAAAGGTTGGTAGTAGCACACCCGCTGGTACACCTTCGGACCAACCTGATTTGAAAAGGAGACATGTTCAAGTTCATTTTGATTAACCTCGTTAATTGTTGTTGTTTTATTTTGGGTTGATTATTTGCTTGGACTTTTTAAAAATTATGTTTGTGTTTTTTGTTATTTATTTATTTACTAAACGTTTACTTCCGTGTGCATTAAGAAAAGGTTATTTTTTATCTTTAAGTTATTGATTTATTTTAACTAGTTATAATACATTTCTGCCTTAATATAATTAATAGCTCTAAGGCACGTTGGTTGCAACCGCAACGGCAAATTGAATTGATCCATAGAAATCGGCTGGTGCACGGATGCCCCAACGAAAAAGTTTCTGAAAAATTTTGTAACGTTTGTAAACGAATATTAAAGAAGGCACCAGTAGTACATTCCTCTCTACACTTTAAACATCTTTGATTCATATCAAATTCATTTTTTTGAAACACAGACTTTCAACTTTAAAAAGCTACATTTAATTCCTACATTTTGGAACCCCTCCCCTCAAATTTTACACTATCCAAAGTCGAATAGTTTTTTAAATTTTAATTCAATATGCCACCAAAGAAACAAACTGTTAAAATGGACCTAGGTTCATTCTTAGCCGATGACAAATTCGGTGATTCTTGGGCTGACGATGATTTCGATGTTAATGCATTACCAATTGATTCCCCGGCTAATGCTGGTTTAACTGGTATTTCCACAGCAGTTTCAAATGCTCCTAGTGGAGACTCTGATTTCAGAAGAGAGGAGTATCCAATTCCTGATGCACCACCATATACCGCCAGATACACAAATTTACCATTAAGTGATGTTTCTCAAGATGAAGTTGCAGACTTTTTTATTTCTGGATTACAAATCAATGATGAAAAGACAGCAGAAGAACAAATTTTAGATATATATTTACCTACTGATCGTGCCACTGGAAACTTCAAAGGTTTCGGTTTCATTACTTTTAAGGACAGAGTCTTCTTAGAAGATGCTTTGAAGATTTCAGGGACTAAAGAAATGGGTGGTAGAAACATCTTCATCTCTGTTGCTGCTCCAAAGAGAGGAGCTGGTGATAGATTTGGCTCATCTTCTGGTCCAAGAAGAGAAGAACCTAATTTAGATTGGGGTTCGGCTAGAGGTACTCATCAAGCTCAAGCTCCAGCTCCAGAAAGAAGACAATTTTCAAGAGATGACAATAGAGGCGATAGACCACCAAGAAGAGAAGAACCTAATTTAGATTGGGGTGTTGCTAGAGGTTCTCATCAACAACAAGCTCCAGCTCCTGAAAGAAGAACATTCTCTAGAGATAATTCAAACAGAGCCGACAGACCACCAAGAAGACAAGAACCTGATTTAGATTGGAGTGTTGCGAGAAACACCCACGAACAACAACAACAACAACAAGATTTACCTGAAAAGAGAAGTTTTTCAAGAGGTACTTATGCTCCAAGAACCGATAGACCACCAAGAAAACAAGAACCTGAGTTAGACTGGGGTGTTGCCAGAAACACTCACGCTACAGTGACTGTTGAAAAGAGATCTTCATTTTCCAGAGATAACAGTAAAAGAGGTGAATTCTCTACTTCCAGAAGATCATCTTCATCGACTAAATTACACGCTGCTAAAGAGCCAGAACTTGACTGGGGTCATTTCAGAGGTTCAGCATTAAAGAAACAATCTCCTAACACAACACCAAAATCAAGAAATGCTTCTACATCAACTAAGAAAACCGAAGAAAAGAAAGACGGTAAAGCAGTTGATGGATTAAAGAAATCATCATTCCATGTGTTGGCTTCTGCTGATGATGAAGACGAAGAAGAAGAAGAAAAAGTCAATAAGAAAGAAAGAAAAGTTGATGATGTTGTTAAAGGTACTCAAGAATTGAGCATTGATGAAAATGATGGTTGGAACATTGCTGGTAAGAAATAAATTAATTTGAAGTAGCATATCAATTCCTTTTGCATTTTTACGTATCTCGTCCACTCCTACTTCTCATGCTCCTGCTCCCCTCCATTTTGTATTGTAACTCTCTCCTTCAAAAAACATTTAGAACGTTAAATTAAAAACATAAGAAAAAACAGTAATTAATGATGCACGTACTTTAACAACAACAATAATAATAATTTGATGATGGTTTCTCTAAAATAAGTATATCCTAAATGCATGTATGATCCTTACTCACTTGTGATATCTTCTAACTTCGTTCTTCCTCTTTTTATGATAACAGCTAGTTTCATTAATAGATTTTTTTATCAATTCCGTTACTTTTCTTTGATTCTTTTATTTCCTTTCTTATTCCTTTTTTTTAGGTCTTATTTCACTTTAGTTTAGTTTTAGGTAATCTTAATATTATTTCGTTAATATCCCTTTTTTTTTGTTGCTTCTGCCTCTTTCTTTCCGTTCTTGTATATCTTTTTCTCTATTTTGTCTTATTTGTACGTTTTTTGTGATTCCTCTTCAGTTTTATGTGTTTTGGGTACTCTTCTACTTGCTCAATGCCAGTGCTCACTATATTTTTAGTTAGATGTGTTAACTTGTGTTCATCAACTTTTTTCCTACCAGTTTTAATGTAACACATAATCAAACATTTTCAATATTTCTTTAATATGTACTACTTAATTTTAAATTTACCAATTATGAAAAGGAAATCATAAACAGATCAGATATCAGGAGCAAAAGAATTCAAAATAAAAAAAAATACACAACAAAGCAAACGAACGACTAGAAGTTAACAATAACCATAAACACAAAAAAACAAAAACACAAAAAAAAATGTAAACGAAATAAAAGGAAATGTAAAGCATCCGAAAAGATAAAAAAACTAAAATGATATTGAAAACAGTAGAAAATAATAATAGTGAGGATAGGAATAAGAGCAGAAAAAAAGTAAGGGAAATCGAAAGGAGTGGAGAGAATTGAATACAAAAAATACAAGTAGTGGAGGAAACTTTCAGGTGATTGAAAAGACCAAACCAGAATCAAAAAAAAAAACTTAAAATAGAAGTATGTGAGAACTATTAATACCAAAAGAAGTAACAAGTAAAAAAAAACGACGAAAAGAAGATAACTAATGTCCATAACTTCTTTTTAGAGTGAAAGTAAACTCTAAATTATTTTCATAGAAAGATAGCACCTGGAACAAAAGAAATGGAAACTTTCATGTTTCTCAAACAGCTATTCCAAATTCCAAATTTATCGACAAATAGTAGCGAGTCAAAGAGTTGAGGAAACTATTCAATAGGCGATAAAATGAGGGAATAATAATCATAATAAGATTGTACAACAACAGTCCAGCAAAATCCGATAGCAGAACCAAAACAAAATATAGCAACAACAACAAACCCCTAAGCCAGACAACCGAACCAGGAACAAAATCTGAAACAACCTAAAACAAAAACTAATACTAGGTCAAACACACATGGCAGAAAACAAAAACATTATTAAGCCATATTTGAAACATTTTCTCTTTCATCATCACGTCTAGCAACAGGAGTATTGTGATTATTTTGAGTTTGTTCATTTTCTGTTGTATTCACATTGGTTTCATTTTCTTCGTTACCATTAGGATTAATGGAGAGTCTTCTACCTCTCTTTCTTTCATAAAACCAAACGACATAATGATAATAAAGATCAAACCTAGTAACACCCATTATCTTCCATAATGGAATAAGATACCATCTGTACATACTATGAGAAGCTTTATAAGCCAAGCTGTCAATCTGGCTTAGATCATCCTGATGGAAAGGAGTTTCATTTAGAATATACGTAATGGTAGGATTCAAATGATGCATGTCTGGCATTGGTGGACTATCAAATTGTTCAGAGGTCAATTCCTGTGAATAATCGATATTCGCACGATTTATATCTTCTTGTTGTTGAGGCTGGATTGGTGGGTATGAACCATCTCTTATTTTTGATAGGCATGCTAATAGGGTCATTGCCTTAAATTTCGTAGGCCGTGGAAAGTATAGATCTAATCCAGTATCATCACCTAAATTGAAAATTGAATCTAAGTCACGGTCACCTGGCTCGGCATTTGAATCTAATTGATGCTGTTCGTGATTCATTAAGTAATAGTCTCTTTTACACATTGGACAACAACCTCTTCTATTAGTTAACCATGGATCAACACATTCTGAATGGAAAACATGACCACAAATTAAACCACGAACTTCATCAGCATCTTCTAAATTATCTAGACAAATTGCACATGTACCAGAAGTAAAATGAGGATCGTTTTCATCGTGCTCATCGTGTGAAGAAGTTGTATGTTCATCATCGTTATCGGACCCATCGTTCGTTTTTATTCTACTGAATTCAGCATCAGTCGAAGAACCTTGCTTTGAAACTTTGGACAGCTTGGATAATCTTTTTTCACTTAAAGACACTTTAGTTGTGCTATCACCTAAATCAACTTCTTCAAGCTTGCTATTTATTGATTTGTTTTCAAATGCAGCAGCTGCCGTTGTTGTACCGTTATTGTTACTGCTATCTCTTGCGTTTTCGTTGTTATTGTTAACATCTTTGTTGCCTGCTTCACTATTTGCATCTTCTTCATAAACTAACTTACCATCATTCCTATGCATAACATCTTCTCTACCACCATTCAGCCATTGTGAATAAGTTTTCAGCGGGAATAAATCATCAACTTCATCTTGAGTTAATTTATGCTTTCTTGAATAACGTTCACGTCTTCTATTAGCAGCCTGCGGGGTGGCTAAGACGAAGTTCATAGCTATATCATTTTCAAAATAAGGAGCAATACCATTCATTGACGCTCTACCAGTTGGGCCAACATAAAATGGACCACGATGATAATGCGGAGGGGGTAAATAAAGTCCATATCTGGATCTGATCAAGTATCTGAAAGTGAAAAATAAAAACATACAGGCAATTAAGACACCAACACATAAAGCAATGAAGAATAGTACTGTCGATGGCTTATTCCCTATGAATTTAGATGAAGAACTTGCGACAGCAGATGTAGTTGATGCCAGAGCTGACGACGAGGATGAAGACGAGGTTGGGGTCGTGGAACTTGTTGAACTCATGTCTCCTAATTTATTGTATTATATTGATATATATTGACGAGTAATATCGAATATCAGAATCAAGTTATATTCTGTTTTGTGAAACCTTTTTCCTGGAATCCTGTAAGTTAGAGGGTGAGCGATTTCAGTTTCACAGTGAAAGGAGTCGGCCTGAAATGGGTAAACGAGCAGTAGCTAGTAAGTGCTCTGGGTAATATTAGTGGGATTATAAGGTGAAAGAACTGAATATATGGAAGGGTATGGGATTCAGATAAGTTCCAGGAAAGAAGACGAGGCTTATAACTAGAAGTAGGAAATAGGAAATAAGAAATAACACACTCAAATTGGCGATAAATTAAAATGCTGCGGCGAAAACTCGGATTGGTGGTCTGTCGGTGGATCTTGTGATTCGAGTGATTTGAGTGATTTGAGCGAGACTCGAGAACTTCACATGAGTGCATAAGTGACTACGTCAAGGAAAGGAAACTAAAGGGAAACACTGGAGAACCTGTGATACTGTGAGCTGATTGGCCCACGGGATCGTCCGTCAGCCCACCTTCTCTCGACGATTAAGTCGTTGAACAAGGCAAATTTACCGCAAGTCTGCAAGTCAATACCTAAGATAAAGAAATCCGGCCAGCGCTGACTTCAAAGTGGGCGTATCAGGTATCAGAGAAATACACACCCAAGATATGAGTCAGCAAGATGTAATGAAGACCGAGGACTGAGGAACAATCTAAATGATCATCCATTCTCTTAATTGGATGGCTATAGTATTAGTATAGAGTGGTAAATGTTTACTGATCGATTTGTCCCCGTTCTCATATCTGATTTGTCATGCTTGAAATCGCATTATGTAATTGCAGTCCATGTACTAAAACAATAAATCATCTACCCTGATTGCAAGTTCCATGGTTTTCTTATCTTTAGTAAGAACTGAAAAGCAAGGCTCATACGCAAACTTAAGAATGTTGCCTTCATCCAATTAATCCAAGTCGAAATGCCCTTTCGAAAGGGGTATCACTTTCTCAGCAAGTCAGTTTCTTCCTGTTCTTTAGAAAAACCACACCAGACCTTATACATACTCTTACGTCAACGATTACCTTCATATTTGTTTGAAGAGAGTTACTTCATGCTCTCATGAAGCAGATCCATGTGGTGAACTATCCCAATTTTATGAGGCTTATACAAAAGGGTATATGAAACCATGACTATCCCTTTAGGTTTCCTTGCCTATATATACACAAGTACACAAGGTGCTCTAGTAGCTTCTCCACACGTCGTAAAGAAGAGCACTTAATCACCATAATTTCAAACATGTGTGAACTTTTTAGTGATATAGTTGTCCATCTTCCATTTGAATTGAAGCTTTCAATAATATCACATGTCATGCTCAATTTACCAAACAAATACGTTCCTGATTTCGTTGACGTTGTCCACTTTATAAACCCAAATGCTAAGCTTTCATTAGACATAACGTTGGAGAAATGTTCGCTTTATTTAACTGATAAAATATCGTTGGATTTAAATGGAGTCTTGATTGGGATAGATGCATTGAAATTTACAAGGGCCTTTAAATTTAAAGAATTAAGTATATTTCGACCAGATTTACGTGCTCCCGAACCACTGGGTATACAGGATATAAATCCAGATAAAATTAAGGTATCACGTAATCCTGATATTTATAACATGATCACTTGTCAGTCCCAGGGGGGGGGCCCGCGATCATGTACTGGGTTGAGTTAGATGTCCTAGAAGAAAGACCTGATGCAGCTTTGGTTTTTAAAAGATTAAGTTTCATTGACGGGATTGCATTATCATATATTGGAACTCTTGTAGAACATGTTGAAAGTTTTAAATCTCTTGAAAGGGTTAGGATAGTCGTTAATAGACATCCATCTGAGAAGAGAGATAGTCGAATCAACTAAAGCGATGGTATACTTAGACTTTTCTGATAATTTGTTCGATGAGGTCGTATACTTCAAGCGTGTTTGGAAATATACATCGCAAAATTTTGTTCTTCCAACTGCAAACGATTTTGAATCTCACTTTGATTTGTCGATTAGAGAATTCATACAAGTTCATAACAATGTTTGTTATTCTACTCGCCTTATTAAAAGTACGCCCTTATCTGAATGGTGCTATCCAAATGAAAGAATAGAAGTTCTTAAATTAGATAGACCTAAACAAGAACTTCGATTTCTACCGAATTTAAACCATTTAAGAGTTTTATGCTTAACAATGAAATCTGAGATGGTTAACCTTTCTTTGAATAACGACAATGTTCAGGAATTATATATTCTCCCACCATCATTTCGTGATCTAAAAAAGACACTACTAAAGAACATCGATTTTTCTGGATTGACTATTTTAAAAGAATTGGAGATTTTTCGCTCAGAGATGAATTCTAATAGCTTCAATACCATTCCTCACTCCGTTAAACATTTGTCTGTTGTAAATATATATGGAAAAAATGTGCCAGGAACCTTTAAAGTACCTAAATATGTCAAATCCTTTTCATGTTCTTCGGTTGACCTCAAGCTTTTTGATTTTTCCAATTGCAAATGTATGAAGACATTTAGGTTGAAATTTGATGACTTCATTTCTCCACATGCTCCAGAATGGTCAAACTTACCATCTACCATTACAAATATTCTGTGGGAAAGTTTCATGCATTCAGAAGCTATCATTGGACTAAACATTAAACGTTTAAAAATGTTTGAGGAGATAAGTTCTGCTGCTTTTGACATAATCTACATTAACATCGGTACTACTGATCAGCTTATGAAACTTAGACAAACGAAAGAATTGAAAGAGATTAGAGAGATAATTAAACTATATACCAGCCAGATGATTAATGCTGATGAACTAGTATTGGAAACATCTCCTGAATCTCGATTCAAGCTTAAATTCCCATATGCTAAACCATACTTCACTGTTGTTCCGAAGTCATCGACAAGTGAGATTGTCTGGCCTGACACTGACGGTATCAGAACCATAGTTGGTGATATAGATGGTTATATAATTACCCGATTTGGTAGAACTTAGGACATACGGTTGAAGGGGTCTGTATATGTTATAGGCAGTTACGTTCTGTCTGTTATTATCCTTATTAATGTTGTTTCTTTTTATTACTTTTTGTAAGTTTGTATTTGTTAGTCCTATCTGGAATTTCAGAGCTTTGGATTGACTTGTGGAATTTTGAAACCCAACAAATCACCTTGTTCAGAAAACATAAACGACTGCCCAAATCTGATAATTATAGCAAAAGTAATTTAAGTGAAGCTCTGTTCGGCGCACTCCCAATAAGGTGGTGGTGAGTCATGATTCTAACAGCAGAATCGATATGCTGAATCAAAAGTATATATGTGGCGGTGGTTGGTGGATCAAGAGAGAATTTGCATGGTAATCTGAATTCTGTGGTGTGGCTCAGCATGCTTCTTCGGTGTGGAGTGACTCAAAGAGCAACGGATGGCTAAGTAATTCGGTAGTCAGGGCATCGAGATATTTTTATTTCGGAGTAGATACTTTGCTTTAAATGGAAAGATATAGCAGAAGTTGCCTCCATGGTCAATATATAGAGTGACTCATCTCCTCACTAAGTCCCTATAGTCTTTTCTCTTTCCCTCACATATTAATCTCTTTTGTTTAAACAGCTAATTTGCTATCACTAAATTCAACTTATTCAACTCCCCCACTATATTTATCTTTATTCAACATAAAGTATAATACTTACAAATCAATCCAATATGCCACACCCAGTCATGTCATCAATCAGAACTAAGCTAACTTCTGGCAAAGTTGTACTATTAGATGGTGGTACTGGTACAGAACTTGAAAAAAGAGGTGTCGACGTTAACGATAAATTATGGTCAGGTATTGCAATTCTAAAGCAGCCACAAACTTTACAAGATTTACATTTGGAATATTTACAATCGGGTGCCGAAGTCATCATCACTGCTTCATATCAGTTATCCAAGCAGGCCATTTTAGAAAGAGGGTTAGATCCTGATGAGGTTTATTCAAAATCAGTTGAATTATGTTACAATGCCCAACAAATTCATTTGAAAGCTACTGGAAAACAAACCTTTGTTGCTGCTTCAATTGGTCCTTACGGTGCTATGCTATGTGATGGTTCTGAATTCACTGGGCATTATAGAAATGCAACAGATGAGCAAATCAGGGAGTTTCATAAGGCAAGATTAGAATTCATGTTTAATTCTCCTAAAGTTGATATAATTGCTTTCGAGACTATCCCGAAGTTACAAGAAATAAGAGTTTTAACTGAAATGATTAATGAATTGAATTCTAATGCTGATAATCCCAAAGATTATTATTTTTCATCAACTTGTAATGATAAATATCAATTGGCCGATGGTGGTAATTGGGATGAAGTTTTGAATTATTTAAATGAAAATGCAGATGATCATTTAATTGCAATTGGTGCCAATTGTTGTAAGTTATTGAACACTGCTAACATTATCTCCAATATTGATAATGCTTTAGTTAAATCATTCAATTTATTGAAAAATAACGTTAAGATCATCATTTATCCAAATTCAGGTGAAGTTTACGACGGTATTTCCAAGACTTGGTCTATTGATCCTCAATTGAAGACTCAAGATTTGCAATTTGAAATGCATAAAATGGCTGCAAAATGGTTAAGTTGTCCAAGAGTTGGTATAATCGGTGGTTGTTGTAGAACTAGTTCTGAAGATACTAAAGTTTTAAGAAAATTAATTGATGAACAAAAAAAGTAGTTTTAAAGAGTTATCTTCGTAATTTGTATTTTTCCCATTTCCTTTTTTTTCAATTGTCTCTTTGTTTTTGTTTTTGTATTTGTTTATAACAGTTTATATACTCATGTGTTTACGTACATTTGAGATACATTCTAAGTCTCTTTAGTGTTCTCTTAGTTCTACGGATCTGCATCGAAAAATTCATATTTTTTCTTAATACATAACTAACTATTTGTAAATGTCCTTTCTGCTGATGGGGTGGGGATGGTTAATTGCCGAGCATGTGTCGAGAAACGTTCCAATCTTCGCGGACGCGCATGCATGATCGCATGATCACGATTTACCAATGACCATCATAATTCCATTTGAATTTTCAGGGATCACTTGAACTTCAGCTAGTCACCAACTCGTAGCGCTATTTTATAGTTTCGATACACCAGCTACACGTGCAATAGTCATTAATTTCAGATCCAAGAGACCCTAGATACCAGGATTTCATATACTAGAGACGACTCTAACAATCACACAATCATACAAAAGTAAAGTAACAAATTTGGTTCCCAACACCAAGCACTTCATCCATACCAATATCAACAATTGATTACATGAAAGTATTTGTACTATAAGATGCTCCAGGGAGTAACGAAGAGAGACAACTTTAAGGACAAACTACAAATTTCTGCTCTTCCTCTGTTGTTAGATGGAGCTTTGGGAACAGAATTAGAAAGACGAGGTATTAACGTTAATGATAACTTATGGTCGGGACTAGCTATTTTGAATAATCCATTAGAATTAGCTCAATTGCACTTGGATTATTTGAATGCGGGTTGTGAAATTGTCTTAACTTCAACCTATCAACTATCTAATAGAGCATTATTAGAAAAAGGTTTAAGACCAAACGAAATCTATTCAAAAAGTGTCGAACTATGTGTTAAGGCTCAAACTGCATATGCCACGGGCATCATTCATCTTATTGATGCCCAAAACGAAAATATAAACGGTCGTGATAGTGGTATCGCTAATAAAAGACAAACTTATATAGCTGGTTCAGTGGGTCCTTATGGTGCCTACTTGCATGATTTTTCAGAGTATACTGGAAACTACAAAAATATTTCAGATCTAGAACTTAAAGAATATCATAGAGAAAGATTACAATTTTTACATAAGAATCCAAGCATTGATGTGCTTGCATTAGAAACACTTCCAAGGCTACAAGAAATCAAAATATTGGTTGGATTGATCAATGAGTTAAATGCCACTGTCAATAAGAAATGCTATTGGATATCTTGCTCGTGTAAAGAAGATGGTTCATTAGCTGATGGAACACCAATTGATTCACTTTTGGAATTCTTGAATGATAATTGTGATGATCAGTTAATTTCATTGGGTCTGAATTGCTGCAAATTGCAATACAGCAGTGATATCCTAATTCAGTTAAATGAAAAGATCGGTAATTATCAGAATTTGAAAGATGTTAAGTTAGTAATCTACCCAAATTCTGGTGAAGCATACCACGATAGTGAATGGAGCGTTGAATTTACTGAGAATGATATACACGATGAGTTTGTTAATGCAGCTAAAGCTTGGATCAGGCTGGATAAAGTCGGTATTATTGGTGGCTGTTGCAGAACACGACCTTATGATATTAAATTATTAAGGATGCTATTATCCAGAAATTAGAAGTGTAAGAATCTTCAACATCTGATCTATTACTAGTATGCTATGACTGAAGTATCTTCATGATATTGAAATAGTTTGATACCGTATATTGTTTTTTCTTGACGTTATCTATTGTAATTTGAGAAAAAACGGCATTTTCTTGTATGTATATTCACCTAATTGCAAGTAGAATTGACCATTTTTAAAACCGAAAATTTAATAATTTATTTTAAACGTAAGCTAAATGCGAAATACAAAGTTATATAACAAGAAGACAAAAAGAAAAAGAGAGTTCAGAAAAAAAGCAAAATTTAAGAGACTAAAGTTCATCTTTAACGATTTGTTCTTTCTTTTCTTCGGCAGGAACTTTAGCAGATTCAACGACAGGATCAACAGTTTCAGAGAAAGTTTCAATTGGCTCAGCTTCGTCTTCAACTGGAGTTTCAGGAACTGGTTCTTCTTCTTGGGTATCTGGTGTAACTGGCTCATCAACAATGGAATCTTCTTCCTTGTTAACAGTTTCTGGTTCTTCAACAGGATCCAGTTCTTCAGTAGCACCAGGCTTATGTTCATAAGTAGCAACAGTCTCACCAGATTCCTCTTCTTCAATTTCATCTGCAGCCTGCTTTTGTTCAACTGGAGTTTCATTAACAACGTTCTTAACTTGATCATCTTCATGAATAGTTTCTTCAACCTTTTCTGGTTGTTGGTTCTTGTCCTCTTCAACAACGTTTTCATCAACCACTAATGGTTTCTGTTCCTCTTGGTGAATTTGGGCGTCATCCAATTTAACAGCAGCATCAAAGTTAATAGCTTGTTCTGGTTGTTGAGTAACTTGAGGAGCAAAAGCATCAACAGCAGTTGTGGCTGAAGCATCTGGGTATAAGTTACAATCATAATCCCATCTAGATAATAATTGAGAAGATTCACATTGTTGTTTAGTCCATTCGGAGCCGTAAATAATAGGAGCTCTTTGTAAGAAAGCATGGATGGCTGTTGATAGCAATAAAACAAATAATGCATACGAAGCATATTTCTTACCCTTCAAAATCTTAGAGTAAACAAATTCTAAAGATTGACCTAATGCTAAAATAGCAAAATATAAAGCTGGAATATAATGATGTAAGAACAACTGTCTAGCCATTAAGAACGATGGGTAATAGTGTAAGAACCAACCCAAAATGTATTCGAATCCAGCTAAATCATAATTGAAAATTTCAGCATCAAGATTCATTGGATTACCATATTGCCAGAATAAGATTTGAGTAGCAATGTAAATTCCAAACGGCAAGAAAATGAATGAAGCAATCCACCAAACAACTGGATTACCTAATAAATAAATTTGTCTATCTTCAGTTCTCCAGTATGAAATACCTCTTTGTAAGAATGGCCAAGATTCTGGTCTAGATTCATAAACGTGAGGTTGAGTTAAACCATTATTAATTTCCCACATTCTGGTATGTAATTCACTGAATTTTTGTAAGAAAGTTAATTTAGGATAAGAAATCTTTTCAGCTGTCTTATGATCTAAATATAAGTTTTGATTTTCTTCAATGTACCATAAACCTAAAGATTTAATACCTTGAGTGGCACAAGTAACTTCTTGTTGTTCAAAACCCCACTTTGGTAATTTAGTATCATGAGAGAATAAATAACATCCAGTCATAGCATGTCTTAGTCTGAAAATGGTCTGAATGGCTCTGACTCTTTCTTGAGATTCGCCTGGAACTGACAGATCTTTTTGAATTTCAACAATAAAGTCATCGTTTGGATCACCTTCAAAACCTTCATAACCATAACAAGAAGCTTCATTTTGCCATTCAATTTCGGTGATAGCTGGTCTCAAATCATGAGAATGTAATCTTCTTGAAGTTAATAGATGCTTTAATCTAATCTTAGTACCATGAGTAATTGGAACAAATTCTAATGGTTCTTCAGTGACATTATATAATTCAATTGACCATTTGTTGTTATCATCTAGATGTGGGTACAAAGTGATTTGTTGTTGACCTGAACCACCTTCATACAAGTGATCGTGAGAATGTAAGTAACCACCATGAGTGTTAACGTGTTTAAGAGTAACAACAGAAGAAACACCGACATCTGCATAAACAGATTTTGGAACAGTTGAATCATCAAAAGAAGCTCTGAAAGCTGAAGACAGAAAAGCACCACCATCACCTTCATGGGTTAAAACGGAAAGGTGAACATAGAAGAAAAGTAAGTAGATAATAAGTGGAATACCTAATAAGAAAATACCTCTGAAGAAAATGTGTTTGACAATGTTCTTAGAAGAGACACTCAAATCACCCAGGATAAACCATAAACGAATGACGGTAGAGATACCAACGTAACCAACTGTGAACAAACCAACCCATTTGGAGGATAAAGCCAGACCTAATGACACACCAGTAGCAATTAAAGACTTATACCAATCAAAAGTAAATGGTTTAGCAATTAAGAATTTGGTATGAGAGTAAGCAGTAGCTGCAATAAAGAAAATTAATGGGGAATCTAACAAGATATATCTTGATAAAGTAACATTAGCACTTTCAATAATCAGTAAAGAAGTGGTAACAAAAGCAACAATTGGCTTACAACCGGTGTTTCTTAAAGTTAAGTACATTAAAATAACAGTACCTAAACCAGTAAGAGCACTTAATTCTCTCATTAACACATATGGAACATCAGCTGGGAAAACGTCACCAATTTTGGCGAATTCAAAATCACCTTTGAAACCACCTATGTAACCGACAGAAGCAAACAATAGTTTAGCTAATGGAGGGTGAACATCCATAAAGAATTTACCTAAGATGTATTTTCTAGCGAACCCACCAAAATGAACTTCATCGAAGACAACTGAATTTGGTTCTTTTAAATTTAAGAATCTTGTAACAATTGCACCAATTGCAAGCAAACCAATTAGAAGCTTTTCTTGGGTGGAACTGACTTTTCTGCTAGCTGACACCTCATCTGACAATGTGGTCTTAACGTATTGTCTTTCGGTACCTTTTTCCAGAATGAATTCTGTTGTAGTAACATCTTCTTTTTCCAAGAGTTTGGAAGCGGAGATTGTAGATGATGCAGCTGCTTTAGAATGTTTCTTAGCAGCCATTGTAGATGAAGATGAGGGTGATAGGGATGGAACTAAAGAGCAGTGGACAACACAAGATGAAGAGCTGATGGAGTGAGTTTTACAAATCATCTCATCACAACAGCTAAAGGTCTAAACTGTTCTGCTACGTGTCTTTCAAAAGAAAACACTTCGTGAAAAATGTTTCGCGCGCGCACGACGCTTTTCTTTTACCGATCCCACTTTTGGGATTTGGAGATTTGTTTGGGATTTAGTTTACTAGTAGAAATAGAATTGTTTATAGTACAAAGATTATTTAAGCTTATTTCAGGTTTATGTTTATTTCTTGAACTTCTTCAAGGGATCAACCTTGTTTCTGTTCTTCTTCACTCTACCTCCTTTTCTCTTACCACCAGCTTTGTTGAACGGAACGAATCCAACCTTTAGTGGATCTTTTCTAGCATCCTTAGGTAGCAAATAATCAGGAACTCTTTTCAAATGACTATCACTTCTAACCTTAGATAATTCTTTATCATGTCTTAAAGTTGCCAAATCTTGTGGATTTTCTTCAAAATGCCTCTTCAATTTTTCAGAAGTAACTAACTCCATCTTAATTTCTTTCAATCTGGCTTCACGAATTGCGGTTTTAGTCACTGATCTGAACGAATCTTCCATTCTATATCTGAAATTTTCTATATCCGATTGGAATTGATATGGTTTCAATTCATAACCTAATTTGGTTTGGGTTTTCTCTATTCTAGCCAAAATCTTTTCATCTTTCTTTGCACTTGGTAAGGAAGAAAATTTATGTTTACCCCAATCCTTATTTAAAACAACAAATGATAATGCAGTACCAGCCTTACCACCTCTGGCAGTTCTTCCTATTCTATGTATATAGGCTTTTGAAGAAGTTGGAAGATCGAAATTTAAAACACAGGCAACATTCTTAAAATCAACACCTCTAGAAACACTATATTCATTAGCATTGGCATCTTCCTTTTTCTTCTTTTTGCTTTCACCGTGTTCTTCATCTTCCTCATCGTATTCATTTGATTCATCAGTAGCTATAAGTAAATTGTAAACATTCTTATTGAATTCTTCAACTATATGTAATCTTGAATTTATAGGAAGCTCAGAATTTAGCATACATGATTTAATACCAAAATTTTGTAAGAATAATTTCAATCTATAACCTCTATCCAAATCATTAACAAAGATCAAAATCTTTCCTTTAATTAAATTCAATTTCAGGATAACATATATTAACAAAAACTTGTCAAACTCGTTAGTTTTAATATAATATTGAGCTAAATTCTTATTTTGATTATCAATATCTTGTAATTTCAAAACCGCCGGCTTATTACAGAATCTCTCTTTTAATGAAATAACTTCATCATTTAGAGTAGCACTCATTAAAAAAACTTGCATATTTTGTTTCAAATTCAAATAATTAGCCAATTCTTCCAAATCATTTTCGTAACCATAGGATAGAACCAAATCAACTTCATCGATAACTAAATATTTCAATTTAGTTAAATCCAACCTTTTATTTTTTCCTAAAATTGAGACTAACTTAGATGGTGTACTAACGACAACTTCAGGTAATTCATCAATCAATGAAATTTGTAGCTGTTCACTGATATTATCATTCAAATTCAATGCTTTAATATTCTTGCCACAGTAAATAGTTAATTGATTTAAGAAATCATAAACTTGTTTAGCTAGTTCTTTAGTCGGAACTAAAACAACGGATTGAATTTGATTTTTGGTGGCACCATCAGCTAGAATTGATTGAATTATAGGAATAGAATATGCTGCAGTTTTACCTGAACCAGTGGATGCTTTAGCAATAATATCTTTCTTTTCTTCTAATGATAATTTGATAGCTTGGGTTTGAACTAATGTTGGATGGTTAAACCCCAACTTGTTTATAGCTTGTGTTAATCTTGGATTTAAGTTAAAAGACTCAAAAGTAAAAGAATCATCAACATAATCTTGAGACACTGCAACATTGGACATGGTTATAATTTAATGAATGTTTGGATTTTGTTTGTAGAAACAGATTCATCTCTTTTAACAGAGAACTTGAGAACTTCTTCTTCTAAAATTTTTTTGAAAAAAAAATCTGTGCGATTATCAGGCACGGCGCGGTGGCTCGCTCTTTTGGTTTTCATTTTAATAGATTTGTCGTAGCACTATTTGAGTCCCAGAATCCAGGCTGTGACTGAGCACTCATAAAAGTCGTAACACATACACAAGAAAAAAATAAATAAAAATATAGAATAATAAATTGGTCGCAATAATATTTCACAAATTATATTAAAAACAGGTCTAACAAAATAAACGAGAAAAAACTCATAAACTAATCCTTAGAAGAATCTTCTTTCAAAGTAACAATTCTATTCAAAATCAGATTACCATCAGTTGAATCTTTATCCATGCAGAAATAACCTAATCTTAAAGCTTGGAATCTCACAGTTTCTGGACCTTTGTCTTCCTTAATACTGAACGTAGGATTGCTGAAAGGCATGTTCAAAGGAGAATTCTTTTCAACATCAACAAAAGCAGGTTCAATCAAAGCACCTTTCAAAACTTCTTCAGAGTTTGGATTAATATCAGACAGATAACCGTCTGGATGAGCAGAAGGGTTTTCAGATAAGAACAATTGATTGTGGATTCTGACTTCTTTAATATGAACCGGAGAATTGTATTTCTTAGATTCTGGGACCCATTGAATAAAGGTCTTTGGTTTTTTATGTGTTGCTGGATCATTCAAATATTTAGCATGGATTAAAACAGGTAATCCTTCAGAATTCTTTTCAACTGATTGAACGGCAATATTGAATGGAACACGCATTAAACCAACTGGTTGACCTGGTGCTAATCTGAAATAATCTTTTGAAACTTCATCTCTGTAATCAGATCTATCGATGTAAATAGTCTTAGTGAATGGGACTTTTCTAGAGCCAAAATCCTTGGAGCCTGGTTTATATGGAACGTCAACGAGTTCTTCATAATCATCAGGTAAGTTATCAAAGACAACTTTCAATGGAACTTCAATCATCATCAATCTTGGAGTTGTATAGTCCAAATAAGCTCTAACTGCACTTTCGAATCTAGTTGCTTGAATGTTAGTAGTAGCAGTAGTGACACCTAAAGTATTAATAAAGGATAAAATGGCACCAGGTGGGACACCTCTTCTTCTTAAAGATTCTAAAGTGTAAAGTCTTGGATCATCCCAACCTCTGACGTAATCTTCATTAACTAATTTAGCAATCTTTCTCTTTGACATGATAGTACCAGTAATGTTCAATCTTCCGTATTCTCTTTGAGCTGGTCTATAAACATGCAAGACATCACATAGCCATTCATAAGATTCTCTACTCAGATAGAATTCAGTGGTACATAAAGAATGAGAAATATTTTCAAAAGAATCAACTAAACAATGAGTGAAATCATAAGTTGGGTACATCTTCCATTTATCACCGGTCCTTGGATGAGGAGAGTTCAAGACTCTATAAGCAACTAAATCCCACATCTGTGGAGATGGGGAATCCAAATCTTGTTTCATTCTTAAGGTAGCTTCACCAGGCTTATACTCACCTAGTCTCATTTTTTCAAATTCAGCTAAAGATTCTTCAATTGGTCTCTCTCTCCATGGGGATGGAAATCTTTTACCACCTGGCTTACCATCTGCTTGAACACCCCTTTGAGCTTTCACTTCTTCAGCGGTAGAATGGTCAATATAAGCATAACCAGAATTAATCATTTTAACGGCCAATTCATACAATTGATCAAAATAATCAGATGAATAAGTGATCTTCCAAGGTTCGAAACCTAACCATCTAACACATCTTAAAATGGAATCAAAATAAACTTGTTCTTCAGCTTCTGGATTTGTATCATCGTATCTTAAATAGCATAACCCATCATGATACTTTGCATAACCGAAATTAACCATAATAGCTTTAGAATGGCCAATATGCAAGAATCCATTTGGTTCAGGAGGAAATCTGGTGAAGACTCTACCACCAGTAACTTTCAAATGTTCAGGCATTAGCTCGGGCCACATCTGTGGGTTTCCACCAGGTTGGTGCAAATCGCCCAAGAAACCTTCAGTGAACATGTTTCTTTCTTCTTCTTTCTTTTCAGTTTTCTTAGCAGCTGAAGGGGTATTCTTCTTCTTTTTTTCTTTTTTAACAACATCTCTTTCATCTTTTGGACCTAACAGTTCTAGAATTAATTTATCAATAATAGGCTTGAAACTAGCAGGAGAGGCCCATTTTAATTCAGGCAAAGATTTAACATTACCTAACAATGAAGGAACTATTTTATATCTCTTAGTTTCAATTTCTTCCTTATTTTCATTAATATATTCTTTGATTTTCAATTCAACTTCTTCATCAGTAACAGTAACGCCAACACCAGAAGCTTTTTCAAACTCATTCAGTTCGAAACTTTTAGTTGATTTAACGTATTTAAAAGCTTCAGAAACTTGTAAATTGGTAGATAATCTACCATCGACAATCGCATCAACGATAGACTTCAAATGAGGCAGGCTGGAGTCACCTTTGACTAAAGTGGCTAAATTGTGTAGTAGGGCAGTTTGTGATTTATCTAAAGTTTTGTTGTCAGATAATTCAATGATTGAGCCTAACGATTGTGAAACTTTTTTATTCTTTAAAATTTCCTTGATTTTAGAATCATTAAATCCAATTTGGGAAAATGCTGAGACTAACTCATCTTCAGAAAATGCGGTAGTTGAAGAAGCAGACATCATGCACTATGTTTGAGTTGAGCTGCAGTGAAAACCTACAAAGAAAAAAGAGTGAACACGTCTAGTTGTATCATGTTAAACAGTTATACTAAGAGCTCATCGTTGGATTTCAAAAAAATTCAAAAGCGAGAATTGGGCTGTGCACACGACCATCTTGGGCTGGTGGTTTTCTTATCTATGACTAACAAGAACTGCCTCATGTTTAATCTACCATGATGAGTCATGGTAGTATCTACAACTAGATAATCTGATTTAACGAGGGTATAATTAAATGCAATTAATATAAGGTGCAAACACTAGAGAAACACAAAACTAACAAAAAACGAAAATGAAACGAAGAATTTAGTTCAACTCCATAAATGAATTAAATTCCATTAACTGAAATAGCAAGTAGTTTGAAAGAGATTATAATTGAAACCCACAATATCAAAAAACAGTAAGTAGATGATAAAGAAATAACAGCTTTTAATTTTTTTTTTTGAGATAAACGATTAACCAAAGCAAAAAGAGAATATATATAACGATCAAAGTTTTTCAAAATTTTCAATAAAGGAGAGACAGAGTATAGTAAAAGAATCAAAAAAAACAAAAAAATGAACAAGCGGAAAATAAAAAATTAAAACCCAAAAATTTAATAAAAATAAAAATAAATTGACGATTTATAGTGACACGTTCTGAATCAAAGCACCAAAATGTAAAGAAAAAAATAAAGTGATAAATTATAGACTAGCCAATATTGAAATAAAAAGAGAGAAAGAAAGAAAAAAGGAATAAGCGGAGCAGCAAAAATCGAAGAAAAAATTCAATGTAAAACATATGCAATAGTTAACAATAAAGATTATGATTAAGAATGAGCTAATTAATTAACAAAAAAAAGAGTGATACATTATATTGATACAAGTGAGTGATCGGTGATATATTGTGATGTGCGGTACGCTAAGATTTGATTAATAAATGCGGTGTTAACATACTAACGACAATAAAGACAAAATTGATAGAATGCAAAGAAAAAATGATTAACTGATAGTAGGTGGATAGTTGGGACAATGGCTAGCAACAAATATATTCGAAAAAAGTGGGTTCAAAATCAATATGCAATGGAATGAATTAAAAAAATATTGAAGTGGCGCTCAACTTAACTAATGCAGAATGAAGACAAATCATTAGTTAATTCAGCAAAACTAGTACCTTGAGGTTTAGGGGATGGTGATAGATGGGATTTACCAGTACCAAAGAAACAATAATTTTGTAAAATTGAATCGTAATCTTGGGATAAAGCTGGGTTGGTTCTAGCATGGCTTAATGGGAACGTACCAAAGGTTGCATTGGAAACAGTAGCTGGAGATGATCTCAGTGAATTCGGAGCGGTAACAGAATATGGAGAATGAGATAATGAAGATGAAGATGGGGCATGTGGAGAAGTGGCGCTGAAAGAATGTCTAGTAGACTTAGATTGATTAGACGAAGGGATGGATGAAAGAGATGATTGAGAGTGATAAGACGCTGACAGAGATGAGAGGGAAGACTCAGATTTAACCTTCTTCATCAAATAACTCTTCGAAGTTCTAGGATTTGAAGTTCTTGGAGTGAATGTAAATCTATTAGTTGGAGTTGAATTAAAAGAATCAGAAAAGTTAGTGTTAGTCTTCAATTTGAAACTCAAGTCATCTAAATCAGATCTTGGTTGTTGTTGTTGTTGCTGCTGTTTTCTTGCTTTAACATTCGATGGCTTCTTGACATGTTTTTGTAGAGTGACTGTATAATTCTTATTGTCATTATTATCCCAAAACTCCTCACCATTCACTTCATACTTGATGCAGAAGACCAGCTTCAATAATGGCTTAAAATTACAAAATGTATCCAATTTAATAATGAAAGAAAATTTATCATAAGTAACATTTGCATCAGCATACTTGAAGATATGATTAGATGAAATATAGTTAGCATTTTCAATTTCCATGAAAGAATTCCAGCTATCAATTGTAGATTTAATTGTGATTTTTTTGGAATAACCTAAATTCTTAACAAAGACAAAGCCAATTAATGAAGACTTATTTGAAGATAATCTCAAAGATTCCAATATTATTGGCTTATCACCACTAAATTTAGCAAAATTGATACAACCAGGACTATAAGGAACATCATTGGCTAAAACCTCCCAATATTCATCATCAAAAAATGATTCATCTTCATCTTCTTCATCAGATGACACGGGAGAATCGAAATCCCACTTAGCTCTTAATGAAGGAGAAGAGACGGGGGAAACATCCGTAGAAACAGCGGCAGGTTTTTCAGTCTTCTTGAAAAATTTAACATCTTCCAAACGAGAAGCAAATCTAACAGATTTAGCATTAGGCATAGAATTTGATCTATTTAATGAAGGCAATTTCAATGAAGATTTAACCAATTCACCAGATTTTTTTCTTAACAAACTTTGAGGTGGTGGTAGCTCAGTAAAAGAATCCTTAATAGTTGATAAAGAAATTGTTGAAGCACCATTGTCATCTGGTCTTAAAACGACTGTCTTAGTTGAAACATTATCATCAATGATAGTATCAGCAGCTTGAAGAGACACCACCGGAGAAGTGGTAATGTATTCCGTATAAGCATCTGAACTTAAAATGGAAGACAGAGGAGTAGAAATGGATAATTCAGTCTCATTCGGAGAATCTGAATTAGTTGAAGAAGCAGAATGAATCTGGGAGAAGTAAGAAGGTTGATGTTGTTGAGGTAATTGACGTGGGACAGCAGTTGGCGAAGTCGAGGCCGAACTATTACCAGTAGTGACATTTAATTTGTCATTCAAGTATTGTAAGTTATTTGTCGTCAAAGGAGCAGTTTCAAATGATCTTGGACCTAAATATGGCATTTTGTTTCTATCTATAATAGGATTGGAAAAAGGGAACGGGTATATGCAGAATGAATCAAGAGTGGGGAATAGTAAAACTGTAAGATAGAAGAGAGTAAAAGAGAAACTTTATAAAGATGATTGTAACAGTAACAGTGACAAGTAGAGTTATTGCAAAGTGTGAATGCTATTAGAGATAAAAAGTAGGGGATAAGATAAGTCCTTTTTGCGTGAGTTGGTGGCTGAGCTTAGTGATTCCGTTGGGCAAGTACTGATAAGATGCTTGTTGATGGAGCGGTGGGAGTATCACTTTCCAATTGGGCGAAGAGCTTCTTCAAGAGAACGAGAACGTGTTGTGGGTATCAGTAGGATGAAGGTGTGGTGAATGGAGAAAAACGAGCAAGAGGGAAACAGGTTGAGTTTTATAGAAATCACAAAAGACTCGATCTGACAACCTTAATTAATTCGAACTCCTCTTGACGACCGGCGACCGCGTGCCCCCGCGTTATCCGGACACGGTGACAGCCGCAGCGGCAGCGGCAGCCGGAGAACAAGCAACAGACTGGGGTGACAATATTGCACGCTGGGCTGACTATTGATTGACCGTGAGCCCCCTCTTTTCTAATGCGCACAAAACAGCTTGGAAGTTGGGCCGAATTGAGCGAAGTCAGTATCAATGTCACAGGTCAATGATCATATATACATCACCACTCTGTAGCAACATCCCATGTATCAAGAGGGCAATGATCATATTGTTGGGTAACTTCTCCAGTAATTTCTCAATTAGGGTTAATCATATCGTGCCTTAATCTTCAAATGTTACAATCCAAAATTTAATTATTTCTACTTCCACACATATCGATCAAACGTTCGATATATCTATGGGAGCTTTTCCCCTCCGATCAAATTAATCAATCACATTAACAAATTGCTTATATAGTTTGTTCAAGAATTCCTATAATAAGCTTCGATTTCTTTCTTTAATTTGAATGATATCTGGTCTGGGAATTAAAGTTTACATATGCTTTTAGACCATATATATATATATATGTTACGACTTTTGTAAGTTAAGCAGGAATCAAGATCCGTTCAATTAGTACGAGTTAATAAGCGCAATACCAGATTCATCAAATCTTCAAATTCGGTTGTTCTGCTTCCACTAGTAATAGTCGAAACTTCGACTTCGATAGATACCTCATGTATTAAAGGACGTGGGGAGAATACATATTCACGTTCTAAGTTCCAAAATAAAACTAAGCTCACATGACTCTTGATTTACTCTTCACCTTTGGGCTTTTATTATTTACAGGCCTTTCCATTGCACACAGGAAACGTAAACAGATCATCATCTAAGAAGTAGGCTAGGTGTCATTTCTTGAATGTAAAAGTCATGCAAAATGTAACATAACACAGATTGTGGAATTAGTGATAAAACTCCTCGAGTTCCCAGATGGACATAAAATCCAATCTAGCATAGCTCGTGATTTATACGTTACAGACATCAGTCATTCCACACTCTCCATATCTACAAATCCACCAGTACTCCTTAGGCATTTGGATCTTTCTAGTTATAATTGCATGAACATAAACTGTAGCATAATTGTACCCCAGTTTTTAAACAAAGACTCCGCAAAATGAAAAATTTTCAGACAATTTATTTCCTAATTTTCAATTTAAATTTTGCCCTATTTCGGTCATATTGGGATTAAAAAAATCAAGACACGTCAAGTTCCAGGGCCCCTTTAATCAATGGACGCGCCTTGCCCCTTCAGAATACACGGACGCGTGTCAGCCATTGGTTCAGTACTTTGACTAAACTCAGTTATACAACATACACAAGTTCCAACTGATAGAGATGGTCAAGTTTTATCCACTGACTGACTGAAAGGTAAACAAGCCGAGTAGAGAACCGGATCTAACAGAACTTCCCTCCAAAAAAGAACGTGTGCTACCTGACAGTCTTGAGCCGACCCCTTAAAATTTTTTCTCTATTGAAGATCCGAGCCGGTGCAAATTCCGAAATTGTCATTTATAACTTATAAGGCACTAAGTTCGGCCATCCGAAAATCGGACGGCTCGACTTGTACTCCGAGCGAGCCGGCGCGCCATCCACAAAGCTATAGGACTTCGGCGAAGAGTTGAAACTGAAACTGAGCAAACCATGCGTTACAACTTTGAAGAGGTTTAATTTGTAGATTTGGCATGTACAATGCTGACCATCGGCTATCATGGATGTTGAGGCCTATATAGCGAGCTAAGGTATAACACTATCACGCAAATCTCACCCAGCGTCTCTTAATCTCTTAATCTCTTAACGCAGCCATAATACTTGACTTAATCATATTCGTTTTCACAGCTCTCTAGATACCAACAAAGTTTAAACTTTAAAACACATCACAGAATTTGACTATAGCTGGAGAGCTAACTCTAACTAAATTATATAGCAGGGGCTTATTAAGAGTAATTTAATTTAACCCGTTGTCACCTTCCATTGTGAATCATCTCATATTTATTTATAAATAATCACCCAACTCGCAACGCACCTATTTTGCCAGCCATTAGGGATATGATATGTACCGACGTTGTCTGGTCTCGGTCGAATTGGGTGATTGGTTGGCTGAAATGTGGGGAACGTATCGCTTAAACACCCAGTTAATCAACTCTCAGAGCCCTTGTTTGAGGTACCAATTGCTAAGTAGCCGGTCGAGTTTGCTTGCATGGAAGGATCCAGCAAGTTTTCAAAACTTGAGTAGAAAAAATTTGAAATGAGGGACCAGGGTGGCTTCACTAGCGAAAGCGCCCCTACTAGGAGTATAGCGCAATTAATTGAATTTATTTTGATCCCAAACTCCAGTTGAACAACTTGGTAAAGCAGGTTAAATCTACCTACAAAGGGCAACAATAGTAGTCATCTAGTGCAAGGGGTTTGAAAATATCGTTAGTAGTTAGTTGTTAGTTAATTGAGCATGATTTGGGTTAAGCGTCCGGATATTCCGATATTCGATGGGTCGACCGTTTTATACAGCGCTAGTTCGGCTTCTTGTGAGTTTATTCTAGGTGGCAGTCACTGCAGTTTTGTCTATCCAACGTGTACGTATCTAAGGCACCGCTGTATCTCTGGCTGCTACTCTAACCAAATAAAGTCGGTGGTGTGGTAATTTTAAGGAAGTCTCTCATAGTTACAGACTACAGACAGTAAAGAAACAAGTGAAAAGTACGAGTCACGAAGTGTTTCAAGCTCAGGCGGTCATTATCCAGCAATTCGCTCACCCCCTACATGTTGTCACTAACTGTCACTGTTGCAAGGTGTGGTAAATTGCTACTTGACCTGGTGGGATCTGCGACACATGGCAAGGTCGGTAGTGATCATATATATACAGTTGACTAACACACATGTAGGTTTGCTATACCATATCATGAAATTTGTTGCAATATAACGAGATCATGGCTGGTTTGCAGGCTTAACCTCAGGCCAATTGTATAGCCATGGAAAAAAAAGTCTTCATAGTAAAGGGGTGTTCGAGAAGATCGTGGATGCAGCTGCCGAGTCCGACTATGGCAGGTGCGCGAGATGTCCCTTTATCAAGCAAGATTTTAATCTGAGAAGCAATTGCAATTGTTGGACTTTCAACCCGATTGGGGTCTCCGTCCCTACAAATTACTGATGCTGTTTTCATCAGGCCAACCGTTTAGCTCTAATTGGCTCCTTATGATTGCCTACCTCGACTGTACAAAACCAGCTACTCCGGTAAGTGCAATTAACTCAATATGAACCTATTTGAATTGAAAGTAAAGCATTTAAGGTACAGTAATTAATATCGAGGGCTTCCGTTAATTTCTCTCAGTTCCCATATAGTCAATGGAGGGGAGGCATTTGACTGTGATATACCCTTTTTTTTTTACTCTAATGTACTTTTAAAATATTATAGCAATTGTTTATTTAACTTTATTGGGCTGGACATTGGGTGCTGTTCGAACAATTCTAGGTGCTCAACAAACATACGTTGTTGTAGTAAATTAAAGGGATACTACAATTTTCTTCGCTTAAAGACAGAGCTATGAGCTAGGCTATAGCGATAGATCTCAGTAATTGCTTTTGAGAGTTATATAGTTAGAGGCTCGCCGTGTTTTTTTTCCCTCAAGTCTTTATAACCTGTACGATATATCTAGTGATGGTGATGGTGGCTGTCGTTAATTTCATGATGAAGTTGAATCGTGATGGGCATTGAGAAATTCAAAATTGGTTGGTGGCTGAATTCTTTCACGATTTTCAACACTTGCAGCAGCTCAGCGCTGAGCAGTAATATAATTAGGTTCTCCTTACTTCGAGGCGATTAAAGGGTATCAGTACTTATACACTAGTTATGATATCATATATCATAATTGACTTACAATCCTGCGTTTTGATAACCTTCAATTGCACTTTATGGTACGTGAATTAATTTAATTGCAGGGTTCAGCCATGTCCCAGAAACTCCTAATTGAGCATGGGGACTAAATCTTTAAAGCTACCCACTACTTTTTTAATTTTTTGATGAGATCTCTCTATTTATAAGCCCTAGATGTATATCAATTATAGCATAGTTAAATTCATTTTGAAGAGTGTTTTATTTCTCTCTTATGCATGCTATCTAAATTAACTTTTGTAGATATTCAAGTCCGTTTCTAATTAATTGTTGAAGGAACTTGAACGAAGACGGTCCTTGAACGGAGTGCTGGGTTAAGGAACCGTTTGTCTAGACCCTAATGCTTTTATTCAACATTTTGTTGAACAACCCACTTATTTAGGTAGATTATAAACCTGTGCTGTGTGTATTCAATTATTTGCATCCTAAATTAACCAGTACTATATTTGATCGGTAGTACCTCGAAATACATGTGGTGTGGTGGAGTACATATATCTCAAACTAATGTATACAAAAACTTTTGAGTTGACTCTTGTGCCCACTTAGATATAGCTTTGTGGAGAAATTTATATCGTCCAGGCTCTATTTCATTCTATGTCTTCCTGTTTTGCAAGACTTGGATCAAAATTATTTAAAAATCCAGGCTAGAAGGAAAGAAAAAGGTAAAATGTGCGGAACTGATAAGCGGTCTATTTAAATCTAAGCCGTGAACGGTGGTGGTTGTGGTGGTGAGCCACATGACTCCGATCTTAAAATTAGAAATTTTATGCTTTATGCTTTATGCTTTAGGGAGGTGCATCTTTATTTTTTTTGATTCACGGAGAGCTCTAACAAACGCCGTTAGGTTCATCTAATTGTTATTCTGCAGATATGACTAAATCCGCTGAGCCGCACGTGTATGCACTATAACTAAAGTTCTTCAAAAAATTAAATTAAAGAATCACCTTATGTACTGTGTATGTATCATCGATATCTATAGAAAAAGTCAATTATAAATTCATGATATGATTAATTCAGCACCACCTCTGAAAAAAGTGGAGATATGGTGTTATTATACGGAAGTTATATGCAAATTTCTTTACGGCATCCACCAGCCTCAAATTTTTATGGAATTGGGGAAAACATGGAGAACGTATGTACCTAAGCTGATTCCTGGGCAAGCAATTCCTTATCTAGTTAACGGTTCGAGGGGTTGTAAGTCATTAACTTTAGTGTAAACCTAGGCTGTAATTCTTTATGGCAGATATAGTAGAATCACTGTTATACCTCGGTTTAACTGTGCTTCCCAGAAACTTTGTTTAGGTAAGCACCGGAACTAATGGATGAATATCACAATTGAACTACGCATAGATAGTAATAATTAGCCAAATCAAGGAGACTGTTATCGTTATAATTGAATTAATCAAGTCGCAAGTTGGAGAGTGGGCTACAATAAACTTTTGTGTTGGTCCATGTTTGAATCCTAATGCATGATTATTGATAGGGTTCGTCCTATTTATTAAGGTTTTACTTACATATAGGGCCTGTAGTGGCCATATACGGAAAGCAATCAAAAAACGTTGTAAGTATACTTTAGAATCAGAGGCTTTATTTTAATTAACTGGTTGGTATAGAACCTCAATATTCCCATTTTTTCTTTCATCATTAATTGCATAACCTTAATTTTCATCTAGGAGTTCTTAAATTTTTACCGATTTTTGAATATGTTAAAGAATTTACGAAGCAAAAGTTATTCCTTAATTAATTACACCTGTACTAAGATTAACTATATACCAATTAATTAATACACAACACATATTCAAGTGGCAGCTTGAATATAATTTGAGGAGTCCGACGACTTCTAACTTGATAGCTGCATGTTGTACACAGAACCCACATGGTATACCAAATTGAACTCGTGAGTCTAATGCATTAATATATCCAGTTCCTTTAATCCAGTTCCTTTAATCCAGCGGGTAACTCTCAAACAAATAGAGAAGAACTTTCTCTTTAATATTTAACTTTTATGTATAAATTTTGCACTACAGGCTATATGGGGATTGTACTCAAAATATGGGGTCATTTTTCGATGTTTCCGCATGTACCCAAAAATATGGGGTTCAGGAAAATTGAAAGTAAGGGATAAGTAATATAACCAATTAATTTTCAGGGAAATATCTAGATTGTGAAAAAATAGTAAATTTTACCCTTGTAGACATATCATCACCTTAAAGCCTGTTATCCTTCTCATAGTCAAAATAAGTTGATTAAAAAAGGAGATTCGTTACAGACTCTGTTTCAATAAAGTATAAATTCAAATTAGATTCATTGTAGTAAAGAAATTGCAAGTTATCCAAAATAATAATCGGTAATCAGTACGTGAAACAGATATTGTAAGATCAAAAGAAATAACGAAGCAAACGACTCATCAAGATGATTATATTACCCACGAGTCATGAATAACTAGGTATGCATCATTGCCATGACTAAATGTAAGCAAAAATAATAAATGAAGAGCAGGAGTTTTAATTGTTAAACTTTAATACAGTAGAAGGGTTTAAAATAAGTGTTTAAATAGGTGATTGAACAGATCATGCTAGCAAAAATTTGCTATTGTTACTATTTTATGTACTAGAGAGTTTCTATTTTCTAGTAGTTTGGTTTTTTTATCCTAAATATGAGATGTTTTGCACATTTTGATCACTTTTATAATTATGGTTTCTTTCTTTGTTTAGTTTTCCCTTCAATTAAATACCTTTTTATTTTAGGTTTCCTCTATGAATAGGGTTTCCCTAACATTGCTGACTCATTTGATAGTTCCTTTGTAGTTAGCACTTTCGAGAAATATCGTTTCTTTTCAGTGTTTTTTACTTCTCTATAGATATAGCAATATGTTTTTTATGTATGGTTGTAAAAAACTACACTTCAAAAGCGAATTAGCAACTCCTAAAAATGTCATTCACTTAAGAACCCCGCTATACAGCTAGCATGCACTGAGAACAAAAGATATTAGGTTAGAATTTGAATTGGGGGTTTTTAAAGTTTTTGATAAAAAACAAAAATAAGAATAAGACTAACTTCTCAGAACGTTTTAAGGAATTGTTGCAGGATTATTGTCGTTTCACGTATTAGTATTCCCACAACAGAAAATTTGTTGTGCTCTCTATGTGTCAGATATTGGCAAAACGGTGTTGGGTTTTTTGAAGGTTTATTGTTGTTCACCGCCGCCTGCTAATAGAAGTTTTGTGGACACATATCTGTTGAACGTGACCGCTATTGAATTTCCAAGTACTGATGAATCCCCACTTTTTCCATACTTGTTGTTTGTAGTTTTGTTTACCTTGACTAAGTTTCCTTGAACGCATCCTAATAATGTGTACTTTGCATACTTAAGACCTAGAAAGACTTCCTTTCAAATACTTCATTACTCTTAATCGCCCCTTTACAATTGGTAGCACCGGTAAGATGTTCAGTTAATCTGCAAAAGCAATAATTGTCAGCCAAATATACCAAAAACTCAGCAGTAATTACTTCACTAGATACAATAAAGACAGCAGACACGTTTTCCCAGTTCAAGCTGCCATGATACTTATGGGGGAAGGGCTCGGAACTCTTTTGGTCAAATCAAAAATTATTTTGATTTGTTGGAACAAAGATAGATAGATCTAGATTGACGAAGAGTCCAAGGTATTAGAATTTGGAATGTTAATGAAAAGGAAAGCCAGAATTTGGTTTGATTTCATTTAGAACAGTTAGTTTACTGCAAAATTCCAACTAGTCGATTATACAATTGCTTATGAAATGGTCAGTTTTAAGAAAGGCTCCTAAGATATTGCCTTTCCACAGTGACAGATGTATAGAATTAATGTCATTAACCCGGTCATTGAAGAAAGGATCCTTGTTTTCCATCGTACAAAGTACTTGCTGAATCAGCATGAGACGAAAGAAACATCACTGGAGACTAGCGAAGTTAACTTAAGTTCTCCGAATCTTTCCTATTTTGATTTTCCAAAACTTGATTTGTGTTACCTGAAATTGAATGGAATTGTGAAATTTTGGGTACCCAATTTATTGAAACAGGAAGTCCATTTTGTTGTGATTTTGTTAATGTCAATGGTGTAGTAGAACATGATAGATCATTCCCAATGAGGGTATTCTTTAATGAATTATAAATGTCCTGGAAACTTGCCGGTGGATATTCATGGGTAACGTTATTTAAAAAGTTGGAAAAAGATCATCAGCCGTACTTGTAATGATAGCACGTTGTGAAACAAGATAAAACCAACAATGGATATGTGAAAAGAGCAATGAGAAGTAAAACTTTTGACAATGTATCTTTAGATTGATTGATCTATCAGAAGCAATATATAGTGGAACAGAATCAATGATTTTTGCTTGACTTCATAAAACTTTATCAATAATTGGGGAAGAATTCGAGTAACTATTTTGAAGTTGTTGGGTAGCTGGTCTTGAACTGATCAGCATTCGTTGGAAATAACTAAGATTGAAGTTTTATTGTTAGTTAGTGGATGCATATGAACATAAAGAGAATCACAAGCTTCAAATGCATTAGAAGTGATATCCCGGGTTATAACAAATAAAAAAGGAATATTATTCCATTCGAAGGTCGGGAAATTGGATTAGTATTGCCAGTTAACCTAAGACCACTGATAAAATGGACAACTTCATCAAATGGTATGATTAAACTTTCAAATATATAAAGAACCTTTTCTCCTCTAGAAGCATAAAAGGCAATTTGTCCGAGTGGTTAAGGAGAAAGATTAGAAATCTTTTGGGTTTCGCCCGCGCAGGTTCGAATCCTGCAGTTGTCGTTTCTTTTTTGTCTCTACTTCTATAAGTATTTAATTGAAAGCTTATTACTAACTATAACCACAGATTGTTGGTTTTTTAAGAATGGTTTGAGATAATATTTTTGCCAATTTCAAACTTACTTGTCTTTGTTTTTGACAGTTTTATGGAGTTGATTTACTTGAAAAAGAGGAAGCGACTAATAAATTCCTCAATTAACAGGAAAATACCAAAACTACATATGATGTGGCCAATGGTCAGCTGAAGTAGGAGCTACTTCTCTTCCCTGGATTCAGTAGGGTAAGACAGAAAACAGGAATCAAAGTGCATAGAAAATACGCTGGCTACCATAAGTAGCCACTTAATTTGATCTGGTAGTGCACGGCACATAAAGTTTTTTGAAATTTTTTTTATAGGACTTTAATTTTTCACTTTTTTCATAAAAAATCTTAGAACCTTTTATTTATTAAAACCACAACCAGTTTCACTCCTTAAATATATCTATATTTTAAATTTATTTCCGAAATGGAATTACAAGTTTCCCAAAGAGATACTGATACTTTGTTAAAACAAAAGAACATTTTAGAATCAAATGTTTTAGATAAGTATAGATTAGCGGGCCAAGTTTCCCAAACATGTTTATCATACTTGATTTCATTAATTAATGACTCATATCATTTAGGTAACCATTCACCATATTCAGCAGCCGAATTATGTTTATTGGGTGATAGTTACTTAAGATCAGCATTAGAAAATGTTTATAAAAATCAAGTTAAAGAAAAGGGCATTTCCCAACCAATTACAATTGATGTTAATGATGTCGTTGTTGGTTATTCTCCAGAAATTGACGAAGAAGTTAACATTTTTTTCAAGCCTGGTGATATCGTTACCATTAATTTAGGTTGTCATGTTGATGGCTATACTTCAAATTCATCACATACTTTAGTTATCTATCCACCTGGTGTTCCATCAGAGGATGGGCAACCTCTAAAACCAACTGGTCCATTACTTGGAGCTTCAGCTGATGCTATTTGTGCCGCTCATATTGCTAGTGAAACTGTTATTGCCCTATTAGGTGCTTCATTAACACCTGAAAAATTGCCAGTATCATTAACTGGTAATAGTAAAGCTGTTACTGGTTCATTAATTAGATCAATTGTCGATTCAATTGCAGAATCATTCAACTGTATTATTGTTCCTACCTCAAAGGTTAGAAGGATAAGGAGATTTTTAGCAGGTCAAGCAGAAGGTATTGTTGCCGAAAGAGATTTCAAAGGTGTCGTTTGGTCCGAAAGTGATCAAGAATTAAGATTGCTACAAAAATCCTCAAAGTTCAGTGACAAGACAGAATTAATTGCTTATGATAAGTCTAAAAATGCATCTGTTACTAGTTCCAGTGCCATTCCAAGTGATGACTTTGTTGTTTCCCCAGGTGAAGTTTATATTGTTGATATTAAGATGGCACCATTAGCATCAATTGAAGGACCGGGTTTAGTTACATTACAATCAGTTGATAATTTCACTGGTAAAAACCATTCTAAAGACACTTTTAACCCAAGACCAAGTATATATATTAGAGATGTTACACAAACACATCACTTAAAATTAAAAGCCTCAAGAAAATTATTAACCACAATTGATAACGACCTATCAGTCTATCCTTTCAAATTATCCCACATTTCTGACAGTTTCCCAATCGATTTAAGTAAAGACATCACGGAACAATTAAAATTAATTCAAACTGATATGAAGCAAGGAAGATTAGGTTTATCTGAATTAACCAATAGACATTTAACAATCAATAAGCCAATTCAAAGAGCAAGATTCTTACCATTACAAGTCATCTTGAATGCAAGCACATCGACCGGTTTCCATGGATATGATGCTGAAAACCCATCATTACCAGGTTTAGAATTGCCATTGCCAAGATTAGGTATTACTGCATTAAAATTGAAGACTTTATTAAAGGCGTCCAAAGAGATTCCAGTTGCTAGAGAATTATCAACAGTTGTTTTAAATAATAATAGTAATGAATTAATTAGATTGAGCGGTGGCTCTAAGACAGCTAAGGCAAGTTGGGTTCATTCCGAATATCAATTAGGTGGACCATATGTTGAAGGTATTAATGAATTGCTTCAATCTACTCAAGATGAAAGATTTGGTATTAAAATTAAAGAATGCCAACCCATGGACATCAAGATTGGAAGTGATGCCACCATTACTGAAGAGTTTGAAATGGAGATGTGAACTTGTTGTGTAATTCTTTTTATTCTTGTTTTTGTTAATTATATAATATCTTGTAGTTTTTTCAATATAGATGGCATTGTTATCGAAAACCAAAACAACCTGTTTTGTCCACCACCCGTGCACCATAAAATGCACAGCCCGCGAGCACCATTCTGAATTCTCACTCTGAATTCTCAGATCGAAACAGCTGGAAGAACGAAAACAGTTGGACAGCTCTTGTTTTTCCACACAAAACAACCTACCAAGAGTTCCCTCTCCTGCTATATATCCATCTACAAACACTCATCAACTCACATATATCTCGAGTACGTATTCTTCTCATGTTCAATGCCTCCGGGTCGTGTACAAATGAAACAGCAACAGCAACAACACAGCAGATATCTTCCAGATCATAAACAACTGCTGTGAGGGCTTAAGATTCGCCTCTTGACTAATTGATCCACTTGCACACGAATCTCCATGTTTTAAACATTGTATTGCAATCATTCGAAATAGAAGCAACGATTTCTCTACATTTGAAGTGAGTTTTGGTTCCAGGCCAGTGAAAAACACCAAAAACTAGGTTGAGATAATTTATAATTTATTCAATTTCTTCTAATTTTAATGACTTTTTGTCTCGCCGGGCACACCTTTGTCACACAGTTCTCTCCCTTCTCACTACACTTTCGACAAAGCGCTAGGATCTCAACAATTGCTGTTGTCCAGACCTTCTTCTGACCTGCTGTGACCCTTTCCCCGTCGTCCTTCTCTTGCCTAGTCAGCAAGTTGCCCGGTGGTCGCGGCGCTCAGCTCCCCCTTTCTTCTGCTGGGTTCGCGCCGGCCGCCCATTAGCTGTTTGGCTGGTTAGCTGTTCGATCACTCCTCCAGTCAGGGCTCGTAACCGGCTCAGCTCAATTATGCCTGACGAGTTACATAAGCCTGTTCACTGTTTACACCAGCTGGAACTTTAATCACTTCAGAAGAGAATCTTTCCAAGACACAATTAACGACCGTTTGGCCCCTTTTCCTTCTTTACCCTTGAACATCTTTATACTAACTAATTATTCTCACACAGTCCACAATGTCAGCATCCCGTGAAGACTCCGTTTACTTGGCCAAATTAGCTGAACAAGCTGAAAGATATGAAGAAATGGTTGAAAATATGAAGGCCGTTGCTTCCAATGGTCAAGAATTATCAGTCGAAGAAAGAAACTTATTATCCGTCGCATACAAGAACGTCATTGGTGCTAGAAGAGCGTCATGGAGAATTGTCTCTTCAATCGAACAAAAGGAAGAAGCTAAGGGCAATGAATCTCAAGTTTCACTTATAAGGGATTACAGATCCAAGATTGAAAAGGAATTGTCCAATATTTGTGACGATATCTTAAACGTTTTAACTCAACATTTAATTCCATCTGCTCAATCTGGTGAATCTAAAGTTTTCTACTACAAGATGAAGGGTGATTACCACAGATATTTAGCTGAATTTGCCGTTACTGAAAAACGCAAGGATGCTGCTGATTTATCTTTAGAGGCTTACAAGGCTGCTTCTGAAGTTGCTGTTACTGAATTGCCACCAACTCACCCAATTAGATTAGGTTTAGCTTTGAACTTTTCTGTTTTCTACTATGAAATCCTAAACTCCCCAGATAGAGCTTGTCACTTAGCTAAGCAAGCCTTTGATGATGCAATTGCTGAATTAGATACTTTATCTGAAGAATCATACAAGGACTCCACATTAATTATGCAACTTTTAAGAGACAACTTAACATTATGGACTTCTGATATGTCTGAAGCCGGCCAAGATGAACCAGCTGCTGAAAAAGCTGCTGAAAAGCCAACTGAAGAATAGATTTAATTAATTACAAGGAGATTTATTATCATCAATTATTTTATTTTTTAATTATCTTTTAATCTAATTTTTGTTGTGTGTATAAAATATGATTTCTTTCTTTCGAATTGCCGCTACTGCTTACTTACTTATCCCCTACACGTTGCTCTATTATTATACTAAACAACCTCAAAGGTAGAAGAAATATATACTGGTTTTGTTTTTGTCTTTCTGTTATTATATCTCTTTATTTTCTCTTTATTAGCTAGTTCTCTTGATTTTTTGATATATTTTTCTTATATTATTTTTTCTTATTTGTTTATTATTATTACTACTACTACTACTACTACTACTACTACTACTACTTACTACTACTACTATTACCCACCTCTCTCATTCCCTCCCTCTATTCTACATTCCACTTTTTTGTCTTTTATCTTTTAGTTAGTTTTCACTCCTTTTTTGTTATCTCACCCCTGCAAATTCCAATGTCTTTTTTGTTTCTTTTGAATTCTTCGCAAGGTTGTTGGCTGTATTCTGCAATTCTTGTCCTCCTTTCTAGCTTTGAATATATAACTTTAGTTGCGTTTTAACTTGTTTTTTGTTTTTTTTTATTAGAAGGAGAATTTTCTGAAATTGATAATGGTTTAATTCTTTGTTTTCTTAGAATCGGCAATCAACAGTTATTTCTCTAATTAAGTTGAACTTAAAGGGTAGATGAAATTATAAGCGCAATTTGTAGAAGTGGATGAAACTCTGCGGTTTGATCTTCCTCAAGGCACCCGACTTCTGCCAATTGCATCGGGTGCGCTATTCGGATGAAGCGAAGAGAGAAGTAGGAGTAAGTAAGACACGTTGCTTTGATACCATTTAAAATACCTGATTTGCCCTTCTGTTCTTCCAATTTTCAAACTACAAGGCACAATTCAATACTAGATTCTCACAACATGGACGATATCGATTTCGAAAACACCAGTGGCTCTGATTATGGTGTTGTTTTCAAAGGTCTAAACTTCTTTGTTTCATTCATTGCAGTATGTATTTGCTGAACCGTTTCACCAACTGTCCTCAATATACTCCAATGTATTAAATCAAGTTACTAACTCATTGTCAATATATAGGTTGTCTCAGGATTGACTGAATTATTCACGGGGGTTGGATATTTTTTTCAAGGTATATATGTCGCCATATTAGGATTATTAATAGGATACTTAGAATTCAAGATTCCATCACAATTATTTACTTATGCTTCATCATTTTTTTCGTTCTTAGGTAGAGGATTAATCTACATTTTAATCGCTGTTTTAAATTTCCATGGAGGTTGGTTCAGAATATTTTGTGCTGTTTTAGTTTTATTTATTGGTTTAATCTACATTGGTTTGGAATTTATTCCTTCAATTCAAGCTCCTGAAAATATGCAAGGTGATCAAGGTTTGGCTACTGACGTTTTAGATGATGTTATCTAGTTATTTTTCAATCTATTCTAAATTGTTGATGTTATTTAATGAAAGCTCTGTGTGGATTGTATATTAGGGCGTTGATGCTTCAGAGATCTTTTTATTTTTATTTTAGTACCTGTTAGATTATATCGTATTTGTGTGATTTCTTTTTCTATTTATCCTCCCCTATGCTATGTATTATCTTATTAATATATTATATATGAATTCAAAAATCAAGAGGCTTAACTAGCTGTAAGTTTCACTATTCTAGTAGGTCAAAGGCCAAAAAAGCGACAACTGCAGGATTCGAACCTGCGCGGGCGAAACCCAAAAGATTTCTAATCTTTCTCCTTAACCACTCGGACAAATTGCCTATTACATGTTTTTAAGGGTAAAAGTCGTTCAGATATTTGAATTTAATAAATATTGAAATATAATATAGACCTTATCGGAGTATCAGGTAACAAATTCAATGAATATGTTGACCTTTACCAATTGTAGATATCTCCTTCGTGGTTTAAATACAACAGAGGGTCTTGTTGTAGACGAAGGTGCAACTATTGGATACCTCTCCTTTGTATCTCGTAAGGTAAGGTAACCTACGTAATTGGTGGCTGTATTAATATAAGTTGCTTTGTATACTAAGAATTCTAACCGGGATTAATTTATGATAAGACTTGACCTCTATTCTTTTCACTATATAAGTATATAAATCAATCCTAGAATTAAGGATTATTCCTCATATTTATACGAAGTCTTTACATTCACATTTGTGACTTAACTAATGGAAATCTTTAACCAGTGAGGATATTCCTTGTGCCACGTACATCATATCTTTAAAGGTATAATTAACTCTGGTAATTAAACGTCCAAGTTACCTATATTATTATATGTGTAAAATAACTTAATTCTTCTTGGATTCCACTCCAGAATACACAAACTATAAAATCATAACAATGTGTAGAGCACCAAATTTATATGTAAAAAAGCAAAACTAATAAGTAACAAATAGTAAACAAGTTTAGCCATTTTAGGAAAACTCCAGGTTATGACTTCGTCTGGTTTCCAACCTTTTCTCTTACACATAATATGTAAAAGGCAATTTGTCCGAGTGGTTAAGGAGAAAGATTAGAAATCTTTTGGGTTTCGCCCGCGCAGGTTCGAATCCTGCAGTTGTCGCTTTTTTGAATTTTCTGCTGGGTTAAAAGCTGGGACTGATGTTATTGAAATAGTTCGTTTTAACTGCTTAGTATCTCCCAGCCAGCTTAACTTCATTTTTTTCTTTCATTACAGATTTTAAACATTCAAATGTTCAACAGGTCAGACTGAAGTTTATACGTCTATTCACATTTTGATTTGATCCAATTGGTTTCTCCAGACAAGATAACACGTTTGTTGAAGAGTCATAACTATAGTCATACTTATAACAATGCTTATTCCGATTATTATTACTGTTATTTTAATATTCACTGTAGTTTTACTACTTATTTTATTTGGTGATCTTCCAGTATACAGAGGGACGATAATTCATAAAGCAAGAAGACACTTATTCAATTATTTTTTTTATCCAATTTCCAAGTTTTTCTTGAAGTTTGATCGAAGGTTTTGCCGGGGTAGAATTCAACGATATTTATTTGGAAATGAGTTACAATGGCTAGCTGGTTGGTTCATCCCTGCATTTTATTTGGTTTTAATATCATCATGTTTAAAATATTTCTTCAATACGACATATCCATTATTAGTGAAGCATTTTAATTGTGATCCAGTTTGGAATTTTCAGTTGTTGGTTATTATTCTCCCGTCTTTATTTTTGAATTATTGGTCGTTTATTATGGCTACATTGAAGGATCCAGGTATCATTTGTAGAATGCCATATGAGAAAATGACTCGTGCTAATGAAAAGTTTAGATCTAATGGATTAATTTTTTTCGAAGGTAAAAAATGTACTACTTGCCTCACTCCAAAAATTGCTAGAAGTAAGCATTGTTCATCTTGTAACGGTTGCGTTTTGATGTTTGATCATCATTGCATTTGGCTTAATAATGATGTTGGTTATTATAACTATAGATATTTTCTGCTTTTCTTAATTGAAATAACATGGACTCTATTCTATGGAGCTTATCTACATTACATCATATTGAATAATAATCTGAAAATTATTGTGCTTCCACCTGAAATAAACAAGAAAAACTATTTCCTAAGAATGTGGTTTATGATGAGAAATACAACTTTAGATAACGAGACTATGGGTATTTTGTTTTTACTTTGTTCAATTTTATGTCCTTTGGTTGCAGTATTCTTGTATGAGCACCTATGGTATACTTATTTAGGCACCACAACTAATGAGACCCTCAAATGGGATTATATCCGTTCGTTAATTGATTTTGAGATGCTTTACAGATTTACAATCGATTCCACTGGCGAAGAAATTTATTTAACTGCCACAGTAGATGCTAGCTGCAATCAAATTAAATACAAAAGACTATCAGATGAACTAGATTTTAGGAGTTCTGCAATTGGTAAGTTGGAAAGAATTCTCAGTTGGAACGATCTAGATAATATTTATGATCAAGGATTCTGGAAAAATTTGAAGGATAGACTATTCCCTAGCGTGTAGTTGGTTTTTTAATTTATTTCTGCTTTTTCTTGTATCTTAGTAGCAAACAAACATGAGTTATCTTCTTAAATCAAGCAACTATCTATATATAATTTACTTAGTATTTATTGCGAATATATGAATGAAAACTTTTTAATTAGTTTAATATACAAATAAATTTAATAGTAAAAATGACAAGCAAGACAGAACAAAAAGAATGATTTATAATGTTTAATAAAAAAAATAAAAATATAAAATGATGAGTAAAACAGAAAAGGCAATGAACTAAAGAAAAACGACAAAAGAATAAAATAAAGTAATATAATAAGACAAAACACAAAATGTATGAGAGAAAAGATTGCTAAATAGCGTTTTATTTTTTATTTTTGCTTTCAAAAGATAACCTTCCAATTAATGATTCAGCTGTAGTTAACTCAGGCAAATCCAAACTTGCTCTAACTCTGTCTAAAGATGGACGTTCATTTTCAGCCGAAAGACGAGCTCTAGTATTATCTAATGAACGTCTATTATTTTGAATATGATTTCTAAGTGAAAAAAGCCTATCGCCATCAGTTGGAGTAACTTTAACTTGGAATGAAGGTCTACCAACAGTACCATCATTTCTTCTAGCACCTTGAGTATATTCCATCTCGATGTCTTCAGTAGCTAAAGTATCAACAGAATTAGAGGCTAATTCAGAACCAGTGGAACTTCTTTTACCAAACATTCTTTGTAACATAGTAGGTTTCTTACCACCAGTTCCATTGATTGAATCTCTATATGGTTGCAGACTATTTCTATTTGGATCATCTTTATAACTTGGATGCGAACGATTAGCTTCAAGTGTTATATCTTTGGTGTATTTAGAAATTTTGGGTCTATTTGGATCAGTCGGATCATAATCAGTTGGATATTGATCAAAATCACCTCTAGCAACACATTCTCTAATGATATCTATATCAGCTGGATCGAAAAGCTTTTGATAAGCATCATAAGTGAAACGAGGCAGCATACAAACTAAGAAACCAACAAAGAAACAAGCCCACCACGAAGCAGAACCGTATAATTGAACAGCGGCCTTATAGAAATCAGCAGAAGTGTAAGATGAAGACCAAATACCAGTCCAACCCCAAACAATAATGATAGAAAGAAAAATGATTAGAAGAGATAACCAATCCCATCTGTACTGATGGATAAGAACATAAATGTTACAAGAGACAATACAAATAGTAGCAACAAGAGCACCAACTAGATACCTATGATCTAGAGATAAACCATTTTCAGTAACAATACCATTTTCCATGTACATGAAATGAGGATAGAAATAAGCCATAATAGATTGATAGAAACCATCTAACATATAATAACCAAATTTTTCCATAGTCCATTCTTCTCTTAAAATACCACTTCTGTATAATTGAGGAACAATCAGTGAAATATGGTCATCGATATCCTGATCAAAAATACCCAAGAAAATGACTGGTAAAGAAGTGAATGCCAAATTATAGAACATTAAATAAGTATATTCGAATAAGTAGGTACCATCAAAATTATCATAAATACCGTACCAGAACAAAGCTAAAGTGAAAACAACATTTTTGTAAAAGAAACTAGGAATCATTTCGGCTAATCTTTTATATGACCATCTACCATGGACAAGGACTAGTCTAGCTAAGTATCTAAATTGACCGATAGCATAATCTGCCGACATGACTGCTTGAGTACCTTCTTCACCAGCAATACCAACACCAACATCAGCGGCTTGAATCATAGCAACATCGTTTGACCCGTCACCAATGGCTAAAGTCATAACATCTAAAGTATCTTTAACTAAAGTAACAACAGCAGCTTTTTGAGCAGGAGAAACCCTACAACATAAAACTGCTTTACATTGTTTACAAAGCAACAAGAAGTTAATTTTGATTTTATCAGTTAAAGCAACTTTTAAGGCATCACCGTCAATAACAATACCAAAATTACCATGTGGAGGACTATGATCAGCTTTTGCCTTATGCAATTCATCTAAAGATCCGGTCAGACCAAAATGATCATGCATATATTTTTCAATTAACGTGGAAATAACTAAAACTTTATTATCTTTAATTGCGTTCCATTTTTCTTTCCCAATAATTTCTTCGATATCCTCACCTGAAGTTTTGATAATCAATAAGTTCATACCATTTTGTAACAAATTACATGAGAACCCGATATTAATAGCAGTTTCAACCTTATCACCAGTTAAAACCCACAACTTAATACCAGCTTTGGCTAATAATTGAATTGATTCGGGAACACCATCTTGTAATCTATCTTCAATAGCAGTACCACCTAACAAAGTTAAATTTCTTTCAATTGATGAAGCAACATCTTCCATTTTACCTTCTCTATCTTCTAATGAAGCAGAAGCGATATCATGTCTCTTTTGCCAATTTAGGTATTCAGACCAAGGTAATTCTCTTTGGGCAATACATAAAGTTCTTAAACCTTCACTTGCATATTGTTCTAAATCCAATGCCGTTTTTTCTAACAGCTCTTGATTGTTTTCATCTGATAATCTTGAATAAATAATTGAATCAGCACCTTTACAAATCAACAAAGCAGTTGGTTCACCATCTCTTGTTGCTGAAGGGATCTTAATAATCGCACTCATTCTCTTTCTAGTTGAGTTAAACTCTAAAATATTTAAAACTTGATATTCTTTTTCAATACCTTGCACATTTAAAATAACACCTTTTTTAGTTCTGGACAAAAATTCAAAACCAACATCTCTTGCAGTTGCAACTAATGCAGCTTCATCTGGCGATTGAGCTTTCAATTCTAATTTGGTGGGATCCTTTTCTGATTTTTCAGTTAGGACAGAATGACATAAAGCTAATGCCAAAATAAAATTTTCACAAGCAAATTTTTGTGATTCACCTGATTTAGCATTCAAGTCTTGAGCAAATTGCTTAGAAATAAAAGTTAACTCATCTGATATATTATTTGAAATTTCACCAACATTAACCTCTTTTAATAACTTAATCATTTCAACCTTATCTTCTTGAATTTCTTTCCTTTCTCTAGTTGCTTCTTCTTCAACGTCAATACCTTGTCTTCTTCTAATATCCGCATAAGCTTCAGTATATGCCCTACCATAAGAGATACCATTTATTGTACACTTCTTATATTCCATAACATTTTGAGTTAGTGTACCAGTTTTATCACTAAAAATATATTCAATTTGACCTAAATCATCTGAAATATTCCAAGATTTCGGAACACAGGGGTAATCTAATTTTTCGTACCACATTTTAACATCCGAGTAAATAAAATAGGCTTGAGCAGTTTTAATAATTTCAATGGATATATACAAGGAAATAGGAACCAATGATTGATACAAGATCACAGCGACAAAGAATGAAACAATACCATTTAAAACCGCAGATCCAGCAATAGTACCAAATTCATAAGCATCTCGTGAAGTTCCATCATTTCCATAATAAATACCATTGACTAACCCAGAAACAAAACATAAAATGAACAACAAAATGAAATTTAAGATAACTGAAACATTTAATTCTCTTGCGATTCTGGATCTTTTGGAAGGAGTTACACCAGCATTAAGCATAATTTTAGTATCATCACCAGTGAAGGCCACCATACCAACAACCCATTTAGTGTTTCTTAAAGAACAACCTCTTAATAGCATGTTGTTAATTGTAACGGCCTCATTACAAACTTCATCCTTTTCATCACCATTTGCATAATAATTCAAATTACCTTGATAACTGTATAAGTTAGCCTTTGGGCCTTCACTTTCTAGCCAAAACTTACATCTAGACAAGTCATTAACTGTTTTAATGGAAGCGGAAGAACATTTCATACTTTGTTTAACTTTCAAATTGGTTTCACCATCTAAATTCTTAGTTTCAACGTAACAAGCCCCATCGGAATCAGATGAAGCTAGAATAATAACATCAACTGGAATTTGATCATTATTCTTCAATTTTAAAATATCACCAACATGAACATTCTTCCAGTAATCTTTTTTAAAAGTCGGATGTAAATCCGCATATCTGGCGGAATCAGAAGGTGGGGCTGTAAATGGTTTCATTTTTATGGCAAATTTATCCTTATATGGAGAAATCAGTTCATTTGAATCAGAAAACGGATTTGCTGAAGTTGTGTTTAGCGATAGATTACTGCCTATAACATCATGATTCGCTTCAATTTCCATACTTGTTCTAAAATCAAAACTATCTATAGATTTTCTTGGATTAACTTTATCTTCAGCTAATGGATCAACCATTGGATCACCTCTTATAGTTCTAATTAAAGTAAGCACAAGTCTGGAGTTCAATTTTTTAAATCTTCTCCAAAGAGAAATTTTTTCGCCAGAAAAGTTTGGGTTATCAATACCTCTTAAAACATGCGTGACTTGATTATTAACTTCTAAATCTGTAGCTGTTCTTCTTGAATCTTCCAAAGCATCCTTGAACGCTGTTATAATAACGATCACAATCAAAGGAACTGCCGATAAGACAGGATTTGGAACACCAAAAATTGTGAAAGCACCTAAAATGATCATAATTAAAAAATAAATATTTGCAACGTTTTCAAATTGATAATATAAATTTTTAGGTATGAAAGATAAGGGGGTATACTTTGTTGTTCTAATTTTATTTCTTGGATATTGTGGAGGTTGCCCATCTTCAGTCAATTGTGATTCAGGCAGCGGTAAATTCCAATACACAGATCTTTTCTCTCTTGATCTATCTTTATCACCATCGGGTTGGAAGTCTTCATCTTCCATTAAGGGCTGTTCATTATTTGAACTAAATACTCTTGAATTGGGAAATCTTTTTGACAACGATCTTTTAAATGTTTTGTTTCTTTTTATGACAGGCTTACCATCTTTACGTCTTTGAGTACCCCATCTATGTCTTTTAAAAACCGTTTCACGTCTAACAGGCAAATCACCAACAGCATCCTCCTCTTCATCTTCTTCCTCATTATCTTTTGAATTGTTGTGACGATGAGGAGCATCAGAGCCGAAAGTAACATGGGCGTCTTTCAAGTTTACAGAAGCAAACGTTTCTGTGTGCTTTATAGCAGGAGAGAACTCTACACTTTCAGCACTTGTTGAGGAATTATCCTTATTGTAACTGAACTCTCTTTTCCCTCCACCGTCTGTTATGTATGGAGAATCTGTTGAGGTGCCTTGTGAAGAAGAATTCAAATTATCTGACGAGAACTGATATTTGTCATCAAAGGGGCTAGTGTGATTGTTACGACTACTCATGATAGTCTAACTTCCAGATAATGTAAAGTGTAATAATGGAATGATATAGGGTTGGAGATATATCTAGGAAAAAGGAAACCGGAATGAAAAGGGAACGGGAGATGAAATAGAAAGGGACGCTATCTTGATCTCTAGGTAGCGTATGAGCTGTAAATTTTTTTATTCTGAAGACCAAACGTGAGACAATTCAGTAGAGTAAGAAGTGATTGACACAAAGCAGCCGATGAGTGTGCAGCAGTGACGACCAGGGCAATTGCAGCTATTGTTTGACACTTGAATCTGTTGAACCTTCTGGGAAATTAAATAAAATCCTCTTTTTTGCGGTTGAGCTGTCTTTCGTCTTTCGCTATTACCTAAAGGCTGATACCCACCGGGCTGAACACACACCTGGACACCAGAAAAGTTGCGCCTTAATTACGCGGCCCGGCCTTCCCTTCGGCGGCCGGCCTACAGACGTACCGACTTCAACGAGAAATTTACAACTTATGTTTGTGGTGATTGTAGGCTTATAAACCTGCAAACTCGTATAGTAGTTAGAATAACCAAAATTAAGGATTCTTGGTTGCTGCGGACGCTTTGATGTGAATTAATCCCCCCAATTAATCAATAAAGAAAAGTTCCAAAAAGGAAATTTAAAGTTCCGTGAGATGCCGCCGCGAGATCATGGCTGTGCAACAAGTTTTTTACGTGGCGCAATATAATGCGCCTCCTCACCAGCCACAGTCTTATCAACCACCGATAAGAAAATTTAGCTTCAAGCTTTTGTTGCTGAAAAACAAACTAGACGTCTTATAGAGGAGAAGCACAACTACAGCAGTTAATGATATTAAATTTTTGGAGTCTTAATATTCTCACGTTGAAATTGACTAAATCAACTTTTATTAAAAGTACATCACTCGTTCTGTAGAACAAGTTGGGATTTTACAAGACTTCCAAATATTGATTTGGTTTATTTGCTCAGCTTGGCTTAGAGTTTAATGTCTCCTGAACAATACGTATCTTGAGCGTGTATCAGTTAGAGACACTTTAAAATCTCCAAGACGTGGAAATGTATTAATTAAAAGGTTATGAAATGCTAAATGGTGAAATTTTCTTGGTATTTGTTTAGATGTGAAACTTGAGTTTTCATATTTCTCTAGGTAACTTACAACCCTCGTTCTTGTAAGTAAACTCATGATTTCCTTGTTAAGTAATCTTGAACTTTTACACCGGAAAATGGTAATTCAGTAAAATCAAAACTTTTTCAAGGGGATTTCTCTGCTGTGAATTGTAATCAGAAATATAGAAGCGGCAAGAGGCGCATTGTAATGCGCCATGAATCTGAAGAAACTAGTTTCGCGTTTTCACTTTCCATTTGGTCAAGTTCAGACGTCTGTTAGTAAACTACTCCTAAAGGGCGTTTCTAAAATAGACGACACCGTCCATTCTCAACTCAATCAATACAACAATACCCTTATAGCGAGTATTGGCGAAAGAAGAAGAAATTTAAAAGTATACAACATACAGACCAATAAACAAAGTTCTATAAATTCAATTCAAATAGTTCAGTATGCCTCCCAAATCATCAACTAAATCTAAAAATCAGTTACCATTTCTAATTAAGTTCAAAAGACAATCGCAAACAATAATGTTATCTATTCCACCAACCTATACTTTTAAACAGATAAAAGAAGAATTGATTTTAGCAATTAATGAAACTGGTGGCTTAAAGCTTAATAATCCACCATTACAATTAACAGAAGATGGTGAAATTTTGGATGATGAAGAAGCAGGCGAGGCATTAACTAACTTAGATATACCGAAGCCATCATTTGATATTGATGATTTAGATTCAGACTCCGAAAACTATAATGGGAAAATGGATGAAGACGATACTGGTGCTGAAAGTGATGATACTATAGCTACTATTCCAGCGACAATCGCAAATTTAAAAGGAAAAAATACAAGACTCAAATTGAATGAACCCGATGATATTGAATTTGCTTTGCCTAACGATAAGTTTAATCCATACGATTCAGGATTTGCTTCTTTCCAATACGATGATGATGCAAAAGTTACTGGCTTGGGTTTGGCTGATTTTGCTACTGTCTGCTTTAAAGTTCGGGAAAATGATCAATTCAAACTTGAGAGACCTTTAATCGATGAAGATGACGAATAATTGGACTACTTATGATTCTGTATTTTCTTTAGCTATTTTATGTACTTTAATTCCATATATGGGACTTTTTTAGGACTTTGAGTCTGTAGTTAGGTTGCTGATTTGAAGCAAGCGTGGAGAACACACACTCTGGCATGATTAGAGAACACCTGTGAACGACACATTGTTAAGTATTTGACATTACTGTTTTCCAATAATGGCCTTTTTACTAAAATAATATACAATGCGATGAATCGAAGCAATAATTAAAAAACGCTAAATCTATATGATAGATTACCTTCTTCTTTGAAATTTTTTCCCTCTGTTTTTATAATGAATCTTCATTCTAACAAAGTTATTGGAAAGAGGATGTTTACCATGATTTTTCTTAGCATGTTCTTTGAGATCTTCAAAATCCCTTCTTTTATATTCTTCTTCCTCTTTCTCACTTTCGCCATCAACATTTTCTTCTTCGTCTTCCTCCTCCTCTTCGTCTTCATGGTCGCCATGAATATCATCAATTGATCTCTTCTGGTTTTCTTTTTCCAGCTTTCTCATCTGTTTATGAACATCAAGACCTTTGAGTTGATCTTCATTGTCCAATTCACTTGTCTTGAGCTTAACTCTTCTTGTTGTTCTTTTGATAGTTTTAACCTTCTTTCTATACTTACCTAAAGGATCCTTTTCTTCAGCTTTACTTCCACCTTCATTTGGGTTGTTCAACTCTTGATCGGCTTCTTCTTCATTATTTTTGATCATTTCTTCTAACGTTTCCGGCTCGTATTTTTCTACTCTCATTAATTCCTTCTCAGCACTGGCAACATCTTGGTCTCCTCCATCTTCACTAGAGACTTCTTCTTTTTTGACCGCCTCTATTTCATCAAGTTCATCAAATTTCAAAGTTCTTCTTAATTCATGCAATTCTTCGTTCATCTTAAACAACGATTTTCCCGTGATCTTTTTCAAAATGGGACTAGGTTCAATAAATTTACTAGGAGAAAAAAAGTCTAAACCTTTATTTTCACTGCTATCAACTTTCTTAGAATCACCAAATGGCAGCTGAAGTTCATTATCTTCATCACTACAAACACTGGACCAACTAATTGAATCGTCATTACCATTATCACTATCATTAATCTCAAAATTACTCATTTTTTGACTAGATGCAAATGATTCTGTCCTTAAGTAAGCGGGAGTGGCTTCAATTTCAACTCTATTTAATTTGGATGTCGTATTCTTACTTGGAGTTTTTAATTCTGATGCATCATCGTTATGATCGTTTGTAAATGTTAATTTTCTTTGAACTGGTTTTTTACTTGGTGTCTTAAATTCAGATGATTCACCATTCTGATTTTGTAAATCGGGTAATAAAGTGTTGGATTTCGATATGCTTTTTGGGGTCGATAGTGGAGTTTTCTCCGGGGAAAATTTAATATCAAAGACACTTAGCACTCTTCCATTTAATTGAGGAGTTGGACCAATAACTATGCTTCCATCAACCTCTTCTTCTTGTGGGGAGGCATCCGAATCATTGTCTGCAACTAAGGTAGATGGGGATGCGGTAGACGATGATGCTGGTGTCTGGCTAGCTTTACGTTTTGGAGGTGTTCTCTCGATTTGTTTTGTATTATATTTTGATTTAGAGATATGCTTCTGTTGAGGTTCTGATTCAGATTTCCGAATGTTATTTTCTTTCTCCTTAACGTTCTTTTCGTTTTGCTGTTCTTGGGCTTTGAGTTTTAATTTCTTGCAAAATTTAGACCAATCACAAATAAGTTCATCAATATCAATTTTCTTTTCTTCAGAATCAAAAGCCAAAAGTAATTTCTTCAAATGCCAGTATTTCTGATAGCTGGAATACAATTTGAAATTGGACCTGATCTTATTTGTATCTGGTTTGGCTCCGTTGTTCTTGGATTCGTATTGTCTCTCGAAAGCCTTAATTTTTGTCCTTAGTTTTCTGAAATATTCTCGAATAGCTTCTATTTCTTTTGGCGAATCTGTCTTCATATCCACAGGCAATATATAACTGAATAAAACTGTACGCGAGACAGAAAGCACTCTTGTTTTGACTGTTCAGGTATCTCTATGAGTTTGTTTTTGTGTTTCGTACAATAGGAAAGGCCAATTTCAGAATTACACGGGTTCTACGCGTTTCTAAGGCGGTGCCACTTTTAGAATTACGACGCGTCGCCAACTCTGAGGTCCTTTGGAGACTCTTCTTCCAGCGATAGCTTGATTTAGCAATTACTTATTTTCATAGGTATTAATTGACAAATCTATATTATATTACAAAGGTATGAGAATGCAAAATAAAAAAAAAAATTATATCAAATGAAATCAAAGAAAAGAAACGAACCCAGGTTTTAAGCGCTTAATAACTCCAACATACCATTAATCTTCTGAGCTTCTTGACATTTAAGAATCTCCATATCAATCTTGTTTTGTAAACCCCAGATCAATTCTTCTAGAATAGGCTGTTTCTCGATTAAATCGCCATACATCTCTAAGACACACCCCAAGAAATCTGCTATAATGTTAACATTTCTAGAATCATCAACTGATCTAAAGCACCAAGTCAATAATGGTTCTAATTTAGATTCATCTCTATTTAATAATGAAACTCTAACTTTACCCCTTTTTCTTAATTCTTCTAAACATGTTACTGTTAATTCTTTAGACATTCCTGAAACTAAAGCATGATCTAATGCATCTGACCACTTGAAAGAGTTTAAATCTTTTTCAAATTGTTTTAATTTCTTAGAAGCAGCAGAATTTGTATTATCTTCATTGACAATACGATGTTCGTATTCCCCATGATATTCAGCACCCCTCATCATTCTGGCAAAAGCACTAGACTTGTATTCTTTAACTCCTTGTTTCACTTTGGGTTCAGTTTTTCTAGTTCTTATAGTTAATAAACCAGAATTCAAACCAACAACCAAGTGCTTATGATTTGGTGAAACACCACAACTTAACACACCACTACCAAACTTCCAACCAAATGTTACATCCCAATTAATTTTAGACGAATCAAAAACTTTAACATGGCCATCGATAGAACCTGCTAAAATTCCCTTTTCACCAGCATCGGCCAAACAAGTTACAGTTTTATTGAAATTGGTTAAGGATCTTGTACTCTTAGCAGCCGTTAAATCCCAAGTCTTAATTGTATTACCACCACATGAAACTAAGTTAGTGGCACTTAATGAAAGTAAATCTTCAACTGAATCACCTTGATCAAATTTTAATATTGGCGTTGTGCCGACTCTCGGATCGAATAATCTAATATAATTATCGTAACAACCAGTGACCACCAAATTAGTAGTTGCAGAGGAAATGAAAGTAGCCGTTCTGATATAATCATCATGGTCATCGAAACTTATTATTGGCTTCTCAGATTGTGAAATATCGTATAATCTTGCAACTCTATCATCAGAACAAGTTAATAACTGAGTTTGGTTCACAGGATTGAATTTGGTGACGTGAGTTGGATGTGTAGAAGGGTTCATGGATACAAGTAATGTTCTTGGATGTATGGCATCAAAAATCTGAACTAAACCAGAAGCATCACCAGCCACTAATAATTTACCATCCTGTCTAAATTCACCACAATAAACTGTATCTCTAAATCTTGAAAATGTTTTAACCGCTTTTCTTGTCTTTGAAGAAAAAATTTGAATTCTAGTAGACGACGTCACTGCAAAGTCGTGAGGGGAATTTGGATCAAAGTTAATGTGAGTAACGGAATTGTGTTCTTTAACTAGTTGTGAATTAGAGAAGGCTCTCCAATAGCGTTGTTCTGGATTTGTACTGTTTCCGGCAGCATTTGGATTTCTAATATGAGTTATTCTCTCTAGTGAGGCAGACATGATTATATTTAGATTGGTCACGCCTTATTATGAAAATGTTGGGTCTGTGTTTCGATAAGATTTGAAGATGCCATTACCTCTTGGGCCAAAAAAAATTTGAAAAAAAATATTATTAGTAGAAAAAAGTCGTGTGCGAGCGGTTGTGGGCGTGTACCACCCAACATCTGGGAGCCACCTACCTCGGTCAATTTCTTTTCTGAAAAAGACCGGAAACCTCAAATTAGGTTTTTAATATCATGCTATGTAGGCATTGTATGAAACTTTAAAGCAATTTCAAGCTTAAAATTGTATAGTATCATAATTTTTGTGGTACGATATGATATGATATATGGGCTACTACAACAATATGGATCAATTTGTCAATCCAATCAAACTACACATATATGGAAGAATTAAGTTTTAACTTCTTGAACTTTACTTCTCTAATTGCATATGTATATGGTATCTTAAACTATTCCTCTGTCAATTGCTTGGAGATGTTTGCTTGTAAAGGTTTTGAATTGATTCTGAATTGATTCAGACAGTAAATGTATGTGGGAGTTACAAAATGTTACACATATCCCTTTACTTTAATAGTTTATCCGAACTACTGTAATACCCAATAATCATTATATCTTCCTTATTGTAATATAGCTATATATTCAACATATTTGATTCTATTTCCATAGAATAGGAAATCATATGTATTTTAGTCAAGTTCTATATACTTCATGTATGTGGTGAAATTATAGAATTTCCTGAACTAAGTATGTGTACATTAGAGTTTAAAACATTTAAAGATCAATTATATTTAGAATTAAGTATGATGCAGATATAAAACCATATAAGCATAATGGACAATATTTTAAGGAAACATTCGAAGTTAAATTATTATATACAACCACTATATGTATATGTATGGCGTTCAACTGAATTCTATATTATTTATTATATGGCTAGCTGCATTCATTGAAGTTCAGGGGAAGCTGCCACAATTTTCCTTTGGAAAAGCTTCCCAATTCCATACTTAAGGTATTAATTATACATATGCATGATCGAAGATGAATCTAAGAAGAAAACTGTTACAAAGTTTATATTTCCAGCCCCAGAATATATACACTAGAGCTTATGTATTGAGGATATAATTGTAGAAAGCTTAATAGATGATCATCAGTTTGAATTTAGAAAAGGGCCTAGTTCTATCTTGAGTGTACATGCATAATCCTGGTAAACTACCATGATTGAAGTTTAGACTTCGAAATTCATTTTTCCGAGCTAGTCAAATGGATGAGAGTAATTCTAATATGCATATACTGTTCTAAGAAAATTAGACTAGTGAATTCACTGTTTGAATCCTGATTACACTCAGCTAAACTCATAACTTTAATTAATTCCTTTAGAAACAGTAACTATTGTATAATAATTAATCAAAGTGACCGTATATGACTAGGTTACAGCTATTTAGAAATCTAATTTTACTTATTGGAGATCCTTTCAAATGAATTGTAGTTAAACTTACTTATAGTAGAATAAAGATTTTGTCTAATCTGAAATTAATATAAATAGTGATACCTGATATTGCTATCTTTTTTTAATGGAGGCATGTTTGTTCTAAATGTTCTAGATTCTTGCTACTCTGTAGTTTCATAAAGCACTTCAGGTATTTCCCTATCCTTTAAACAAATTCATTTTTGAGATCAACATATGCTTATTGTGCTGTTGATTATATGTCTCTTACTACCAAACCCAAAGTTTTTGTTATCCAGGATCTTACAAATTACTGTTTCGTGCCATCCATCAAGTGCGGTATACCCAATACTTCGAAGTTAAAAAACTACAAAGATAACTCTAGGGCACTGCCATGCATAAACACAAAAAGCCAGAAAATCTTCTGAAATTCTCCGATGGCACAATTAATTATATTTATACGTCAACTTTGTATATTTAACCTCAAACACACGTACGGATTATCATGCGATTCAGGAATATATAAGACCAGGCTCTCCGCCCCCGCATCCAGCTTAGCTGCCGGCCAGTTGTTCGGTTCAAACTTAAAACTTAATAATGCGCAATTAAAAAAAAAATCTCATTTGGCAAAAAAAAATTGGAGATCGAGAGCCTTCCGCCTTTAAGAATACAAACAACTAGATATCTCCCACAAACTCATATATATGTCATAGAACTATATTGATATTGACCTTATATAGTCTAATACATCAAAGTTATATTCACATGGAATCTTGCAAAGAAGAAGAACAAGAATATATTTCTCATTCTTTTAAAGTTGGCTTATCAATTTTAAATGACCTTCCATTAGAGATTATTCTCCCAATTTACAAATTATCTCTTACTTCAAACTCACGGTTTGATGTCCAAGGAATCATTAATATGGTGTTGTCAAAAGATGAAGTGCTGAGCTACGTTGGATTGTTGTTCCTACAAGAATGTAAATTCAGCTTTGCTGCTTATCATTTGTCTATTTCTCATGATTCTCTGTGGAAGTATTTGTATACTCCATATGAATGTTGTTGGTATCTTCCTAAATTATTTGAATTACTAGAAACCAAAGCTATTACTCTGAGAGATGTTGTGCTGATCAGGCAACTTCCAGATGAACAATTTAGTAAGTTGTGTTTCGATATGGTTGATGCTAGGAATGTTGACCCTCAATGGTTCACTTCTGAGGGATCTCGTTTTGCCAACAATACTCCTTTGGAAAATCAGAAAGCTTTATTGATCAAAGCAGAAACAGAAGAGCTTTTAGACTGCTTTATAATCCCTACAAATTTGAAGGAATTGATTGTTTGCAATTCTGCAGCGATGGGTTTAGCTCTCCAATTTCATGATTTAAGTAATATTGATGACTTATGGGAGAATAATATACTCTCCTTCAATAAAGAATTAATTAGGACCAGATATGGAGATGCTGATGGTGTTTGCACAGATTTTAGATCTTTTGATTTTTCTTATATCAAAAAACTCACCGTCTTAAATGACCAAGGTTTCAGCTTAATTAAATTAAATGATTTACCAAACACTTTAGAAGACTTTGATGTTCGTGGAATGTGTTTCAATATTGAAGTTCCTCAAATTACACCAAGTATGGAAGCCATAATTCCTCCTAGTTATCCAGTCCAAGAGGTTGGAATTGGTAACGCTTAATTTATACATTTTCTTTTTGTATCAATCATAATCCCTAAATATAAGTTTTGATGATACTCAATGTACTTGGCATATTACTTATGATATATATCAAATTCCCAAATTATATATTTACTCCATCCAATTGGTTGGAGAATTAGACTTGATGACGTGCTACTATATAGTTATTTCCAAGGGCTAGCTGCATGTATTAATTATAGGTTTCACTCGACTTATAATATTATTGATATTCTAGACCGGTTTGATTGTTAGTTATAGTCCACTTGAATTAAAGGCATTACGTACTACTTACTGATTTTTTCTGTAACAGGCATCCATATAATAATACATATACATACCTATTAGTTGATTGATTCTCTATAGAGTATATCTATCTTTGGGTTCTCCTTTAAAGATTCGAACACATCTAGCTAGCAACCAACACAACTCACTGAACAACTATATGTACCAATGACTAGCGAGATCTAAGATATTCTGCGAGTTCTTAAGCCTTTAAGTCCTATCTAAGCTAATTTAAGTCTCACCGGCAGGTCAAGCATACAATCTGACAATTTTATAATCCCTTAATTATAACATCACATTGATTTGGCCGTACTTATATCAATCCAAAGGCAAACTTAACTACTTTCGAGGGTTGAAGTAATGGGGATGTTTATTGAATTCCTAATTAAATTGGAACTCCGATAAAGTCGGTATTCATCTCACGCATATAATATCCAAAATGCAAAAAAAATCAGTTTGGTTTCAAATTGAGACTGCTAGGATCAATTAGTCAAGAGTTATTTATTTTATAGAGATCTATAGTTAGGCAATTTGGTGCGGTGCAATAGTACACTTGCCAGAAAACCTATATATATAAATGTATATATATATTACAAGGTATATAATGGGTAAATTGATCGTTATTTTAACCCGAAAGCAGCACCACCCACTGAGTTGGAACAGTCTCTGATTGGTTGGAAAAACTTTCAAGAAACATTCAAAATAGCCTCGATTATTATTACAAATCATATTAGCAATTATAATAGCTGTATTGGTTGGTAATAGACTCCACATATGTTGATGTACATATTAACTTAATCATGGTTTTGTATATAAACTCCATGGGTTTTTGAGGTTTTGTTTCTATGTAGTGATATGCAGAATGCTACAGGCGCACTTCACAATTTCCTTAAAAATTCTATAACGGACACCCATTGTAGGCTGACCCCAAAAGAACAAAAATCACGACACATTTTTATTCTAGACTTAAAGCATAGCCTTAAAAATCACATAATTAATATATACACGTAATCACATGCATACTTAACCCTCAGTCCCGATCATGAATTTCGATCCGTATGGATTCGAATTTCATGGTATATATATATTACAGTTAGGTAAGTTGCATATAGCAATATTAAAGCAATTAAACCATACAAACACTTTTGTATTTGTCTATCAAATGAGCAGCCTAGATTATTTCATTCTACCATACGGATAGCTTGTGGAATGTATGTAAATGTATCCGACCAAGTTGAAACTTGCATACATATCGAAAGAGATTTCAAACGATTTTAACCACGGTCAACCCCAAATGCAGCAATTAGGAGCGTTCTGAGCCACGGCATCGATTTGAACACGAATTGTAAGAATATATGTAAGCATATTTAGTAGCCACTTAACAAATGCGATGAGCAGGCTATGATATAATTGGATGATTTAAATAGCTACATACTAGATTTTAATTCAAATAACTCTGGCTTTTAATTGCCACTAATTCTGATCACATTTTACTTAAAGACACTTACAAACAGTTCCTGTATATGTCTGGTATCCAGGATATGTTCAATCATGGAGATTAGGCGAGCATATATAACTTGAGGGATGCGAGGCTTCAAGATACATTATATAACTATCAAACTTAAAACTTTAAAACAGATTTTAATAGATAAAGTTTCAGCCTTTATATTGTGATTATGTAGGAACTGAAGGGCAGTGCATCTTGATAAGAATTATAGAACTCGATGGATCGGTCGGGATTCGGTTATGTACTCAATTCTTATAATTTCTATTTAATGATGGCTGTCAATAAATGACTAGTATGTGCATGTTCCCCCACTATAAGATAATTCTCAATCAAGTAAGTTATCATCTTATACGCATAATCATTAGGTATTGGTTTAATTTTTGCTGATCGCCTATCTATATAGGTTCGATTAAGAGCTTCCTTACAAATAATGTACGTCGTCATGGATGGGCGATTCTGTCAGCAGTAGATCCCCAATTCTCATATTTCTTCCTTATTTAGCGATTTTTATATGTGGGGTGCGCTGTTTGTAACGAAAATGTTCTTATGTTCACTCAATCGTCCATTATTTTCTTTGAGTGCCAGTAAACGCATATATATATATGCAGAGTGAGCTGGAATAAATCGACACAACATATCTATTTATGCAAGAGTTTCACTCTTGCTTCTGTCATTAGCTGAATTAGAATTTTTTTTTGTTTTCAGGGAATTTTTTTTATATACAAAGGCATCTGAGTCTACACTCTAGAATCTAGTGCTTATATAACTTAAATTTAATAGAAAATACAAAGTATAAAATTTAACATGAAGAGGATTGGCCGAAACAAAAACCAACACAAGTCGAAAACTGTTGGTCAGAAGTTTTTCAAAATTCCAACATAGTTAACAAGGACTTAGCTCACCTAAACTGAGACACCCGCGCCTGCTTCGATTTTTAGCGATCGTGGTTCTAAGATCGCTTTTGATTGGTCGAATATAAGAACACGAAAAACCCTTGTAATTCGCTTATGCTTCCGGAGAATCCCTTCAGGATTTGTATAACAAAAAAGAATAGTATACACCATAAAATGAAAAACTTGGATAAAAAATTCTAAGTGGGAAAGAAATATTGAAAACGCCGTCACTAATTTTACTTAAGGATTTCATGTTTTAATTAATTGGGTGTAATTTTATTATAAAACTATATAGTTCTTCTGCTGTAATTAATTTTCTATTTTGTGTAATCGCGGCCGATACATCAAAACTTAAATATATATGCATACGATGATCATTGCACATATATAGATCTGATCCGGGCCAGACGGAGTTTAAGTAACTTTAAGACTTTATCTCCGATCTTTTCCCAGATTGGTTAAATTGTAAACGATCTACCTCATCATCGGTTTGACAGAACATTTAATTAAGTCATCATCGAAATTATAATCAAATTAAAAGAATTAAAGTTCCGCTAGATACATAGTCCTAAAATCCTATATATAGTTTTAACTTCACAAACTGGCCGAAAGATCTTCATATATCTAGATTTTATTTATTAATTAATTCCCATTTAAGTAATTAGTTATAGAACAAATATTTTGGTTCTATATTAATCGCAAACTTTATACCGCTAACAAGTCAATTTTTCGGTTAATTATATGACCAACTATATACGTGCTGAAGAATAGATAGATAGATGTGCAATAGTCAATACGTACGTATCTACAACCATGACCATGACCGCCCTTTAATTTACATGCGCGCCATATAAATTATAAATACATCCATATGTGCAAACATTGGGCAACATTTGTCATGCATACGCTATATAATTCGAATTAAAATTGAGGCCATAAGATATTGTACTAAATATCGGTACTTATAGGTAGAAAAAAAAGTCTTATCTATGCTTTATTATAAGCATAGAATTAATTTTAAGATGAAAGATAAATTTAAGGTGCTTCCATGCAGTCATGAAATACGGTCAATTAGTCAAATTGTCATTTGGAAAGACCGGTTATGCACAGACAACTTAATTTGACCCTATAACTCGCAACGCCATGATTATATAGAGTTTATTCCATTAACGGCCATGAATGTACATATCTTCATGTTTATGGTGTCCCCATCCCACAGGTGCAGGTTCCTGGAATATATTCTGAAATTTCTAGCCATATGATGGTCATCGAGTTATCGAGGGATTTATATAAGGATCAATTTCACTTTTAAATCTATGGCTCTAGATGCCATCGTCTTAGTAGAGATGATTTTCTTATAAAACTTGTCAATATGTAGGACGTACTGCGTAAGTGAAACCCCTCATTGCACATGGTTTAAATAGGGTGAGCGGGATCCCATCCGTAATGGACCTGTATCAATCAATTGATTTGAAGGGATAATCTTAATTTCTAATTCTTTATTGGGGCATATCTATATCATGAAAATAAATTTCTCTAATCCTTTATTCATCCGACTCAAATATTATATATAGAAACGTCGAAATACGTGCCTCTTAAATTCATCGTCATCGAGCAGATCTTTAAGCAAATTTCAACAGTAAATTGCTTATTCGTTTAATAAATATCCCAGCTCCACATGGTACCCATCCACATCGCAATTCGGCTTGGCCAGCGTGAGATCACCAAGTGAACCTATCACACTAGCTCCTTTATTGGAATTTACAACTAATTTCTCTATTTATAGTCTATCAGGCAATTCAAACGGCCAGTAGCTTGGAGGTAACCACGTACGTACGATATGTACCCGTATGGCAAAAGATCTTCTCATCTCAATGTGTACCAAATCCTGCCAATTTCAAGCAATCCAAATTTCTTCAATTATTTCAGTGTTGACACTAAATTCTAATCAAGAGATTCATCCGGTGTGCCGTAGAAGTGTAAAGATTAGGTAATATAACTAATATTTAAGCCCTCAAATAATATAATTCTTATGGAGATTGATGTATAAGGGGTTAATTTATTAAACGGAGCTAAGTCATTTAATTAATTACAAATATATATGGGGGAAATTTCGGGACTTTGGGATCTTTGGAAACAAAAAAAAAGTTTCACGTTGTGGGCGATACCCGCGCCGGTTTCACTTTTTAACGATCGTTCTTTTTCGTGGCCCTCCTCTGGTTGACTGATCAATATATCACAATAACTCATTAATGCAAAAGTAATATTTTTTTAGAGCGTAGAAGACTCCTAATAGAGCTATCTATAAGAACTTTACAAAGTTTCAGAGGATTACAACCATTCAAAGCTCAGAAATGCAGATTTAAAGGCGTTCTTTATTATGAATAATTGTAATTCACACGACCCTAGACTTGAATTGGTCAGATCAAAGGGACAGAGAGCTGCGATTAACGATGAAACAAAGCTTGTGAATTTTTAATTAATACAGGCACACTAGCTGATAAGTCGAAAAGAATACAAAAATAAATAAACAGAACATGGAAGGATATTGGGATGTTGTTGTTTCATCAATTCAAGACACTTGCAATTCAAACCAAAGACTTAGCTTTAATAAACTAGATTCACCAACAATAAACAATAAAGATGATGAAGAAGAGATCAACACACATGTGGAGTTAATCAAGAAGCATAAAGAGAATTTAGAGAAAACAAAGAGAATATTAGACACTGCGTTAATAAACGTGAATGGACTACTATCACAATCGTCATCTAACAGTAATAATGACGGCCAATCTGTGAAATTATCAGATTATGATGATAATGAAGAAGACGACGATGATATTGAAATTACCAAAACAACAGCAAGCTTGCCAACACCAAGAATTGTGATTCGAGGTTCGAAAACAACTCCGATTGCAGGAAATTCCAGTATTTCAGGAAAGAACATCTCAGGCAAAACATTACCTGGTTCACTATCAGACTCATCCACATCATCCACTACACGTTCATCAAATTACAAATCCAATTCTAAGGGAAAGAGCTCTGGTAGATCATTTTACACCTCTCCATATCACCCATCATCGCCCATTACAGTTGGGTCGGAAGTTGCATATAAGAATAAACGTACAACCGAATGGATTCAATGTTCAGTTACCAAAGTTATATCCGACACGAAGTTCGAAGTTTTGGATCCCGAACCAGATGATGGTATCGGGTTATTCATTGCTAATTATAAAGAGGTTCTATTAATACCTGCTGAAACGAAGAGTTTAAAATTAAGAAATTATCCAATTGGGTATAAAGTGTTGGCCAAGTATCCCGAGACTACTGCTTTTTATCCTGCTGAGGTTATTAGTAGTGTTAAGAAAAGTTGTAGATTGAAGTTTGAAGGGGAAGAAGAAGTTGGGAAAGAGACTGAAGTTGAAAGAAGATTTGTCTTGCCGTATCCTAAATGAATTTAATTTATTGTATTGTCCTTGTTCTTGTTCTTGTCTTTGTCCTTGTTCTTGTTCTTGTCTTTGTCCTTGTTCTTGTTCTTGTCTTTGTCCTTGTCCTTTCTGTATAGTATTGCCCTTCAAAAGTTTTCTTTTTTTTGCTTTCTCAGGTTAATAATAATATCTGAAGTATCCTATTTTTTGGATACTCCGATTATGAAAAATACCAGAATAATAGTAACTACCTCAAAAAATGGTATTATACAACTTACACTAATATAAAATAAGAAAACATAACAAAAACAAAGAAGTGGGACGGGGCAAATTAAAAAACTCAAAAACCCATAGATTAAAACGTAAGAAAGAAAATATGCACAACGACAACGACAGCAGCAACAGCAAAAGAACGATTAACACTAAAAAAACTGGATAGAAAATAATACCAAAAAAGAAACAAACAAGCAAAAGAGGGAAGGACAAGTTTAATAAAAAATACCATGAAGTAAAATAAGGTAATTCTCTTCAGTTTTTTTTACGAAACCTTAAGAAAAAATAATGAATAGCAAAAAAAAAAATAGTTGACCATAGAAAAGGGGGTACAAATGATACCAGCATCATCAAATTACTAGGATGTTTTTGCCAAGACAACACAATATAATGAACACTTAAAATTATTAGATCAAAAACAAAAAGGAAATCACCCCAAAGAAAAAACTTCAATATCATCCTAAAAAACACTAAGGTGAAATATAAAGAAGGTCAACTAACAACTAAAGAGAGAAATTGCAAATAAAGGTACAATAAATCAAGATCAACGAGAGTAGTATTAAAAGAAAACCATAAATTATAACAATAGTTGAAGACTCAAGAGCAGAGGAAATATAATTTGAAATTGAAATTAAAAACGAAAAATACGAAAGACAAGTAAAAAACGCAAAACACCGCCATTCCTAAATCACAAATGTAAAAGAAAAACAAAAAATGATAATAAAAAAAAAGATAAAGGGGGATATAAATAGTAATAAAACTTAAGGAGAAAACTAACTAAGTGAGTCATGAAAGGAAATGAATCCTAGAGTTTTGTTCTAAACAACTGAAGAGAGAAAGAAAAAAAATCTAAGAAATTTTGGGGACAGAAGGAAGAAGATAGACTTTTCCTTGGGAGAAGGTGAAAAGTGACAAAAAGTAATTATCATTATACAAAATTAATTTTTCCACACAGAAGAATGAAAAAATTCAAAAAACAAAAAAAAAAATAAAACCATTAACCGATATCCGAAAACAAAAAAATAATTGATTTGACATTTGATTTTAGTTTAATTGGTTGACTGATAATGCTTGATTCACATAATGAAATCTAAACTCATCTTAGCTTTTTTATTACTAGCAATAGAAACTTTATCGGCTTCCTCATCCTCATCATCTTCGTCTTCATTCTTTGTTGTGGTGCCTCTTGGACTTTGTTCAACAGTTAAGTTATTTAAAGTTGTACTTGTTGGAGAAACCTTTCTCTGAGAATCATCACTCATATTTAATGAATGTAGTTTATAAGGCAATGAATTTGACGATGCGCTTGGAACAGGGGGACAAGGTATTGAAGGAGGTGGAGGTAAAGGTCCATTAATATTATGGAATTGTTGAGCTTGCTGCAGTGGTGTCGGCAAATGAGAAGATTGAGGTAATGGTAAATTCTGTAAAGGTGGTAATTGCTGATGAGCAGAAGAAGAAGACGAAAAACTCAGTCTTGGAGCAAACGAAGGAGATTTAAACTCAGGCACAGCATTGTTTGAACTCATCGCCGAAGCCATTGCATTTGAAGCATAAAATGAAGATCTTCTGGAACTAATTGAATTAACTTCAGAAGCATGAGTCAGTGGAGTAAAATCAGTCGAAACTATTGAAGAGTTTCTTGAAGACAATCTTGATAATGGAGACGAATTCCCACTCAATGTACTAAATTGTAACTGATAATTGTTATTTGAAGAACTATTCCCATTATAAGTCGAAGTTGTTGAGTGTATTGACGCAGCAGAGTGTCTTCTAATTGGATACTCATCAGCTAACTTTCTTTTTCTAATTGAAACAAATTCCATTCCACCATTAGAAGAATTAGTACTATTACGCCAATCAACTGATCCGCTTCTACCTGGAAGAGTAGCAGGAGGGAAAGAAGATTGTTGTAATTGTTGGAATGGACCAATAGGATTTAAAATTTGAGCATTATCAGCCTTACCAAATATGGCAGTATTAAAAGTTGGGCCTTTATTATTATTATTATCTTGCACTTGCTGTTGCGAGAATAACGAGTGTTGTTCAGACTTACCAGCAGTTGAATTTGAACTATTGTTATTATTAGTCATTGAAGTCATCGAAGGTGCACTTGATGTATCGGAATTATTTGAATATGTGGAAGAAGAAACAGAGGGTGGGACACTGGCTAAATTATCAAATTTATCATCTTTTTTCATATTGGTACCTAAATTTTCAAGAGATGAAGTGGACTCTGTTGAAGGGTGTTTCTTTAGAGCTGGAGGATCTTGCCTATGAACATCCAAACTTGAACCATTCATGGCTCTCTTTCTTCTGTTCGAACCTCCATTCCACCAATTTTTAATTGCATTATCAGACCTACCATTCAAATGCCTTGCGATTTCCGCCCACTTCTTCCCATATTTGTCAACTAATTCTTCGATAAACTTACCTTCTTCTGGAGTGATAGGGGTTCTATTTAAAGAAGGCTTTAGATTTTGATGATATCGTTCTCTGGCTTGTTTAGCAGTTCTTGTTTGTAATACTTGAGAAATCTTAACCCAGTTTAGATTCTTTTCCCCACCAAAAAGAGAAACCAATTCTAATAATTTTGCGTCCTCCTCTGGAGACCAAGGACCTCTTCTTAATTTTGAAGTATTCGTAGACATAAAAGTTGGGTCTACACCTGGCATAGGTGCTATACCAGTAGCACCAGGTGGAGGAGGCGGAGGAGCCAATCGTGTCTGGTAAGGTTGTTGTTGCTGTTGTTGTTGTTGCTGTTGTTGTTGAGAGGGGATAGAGCCCATCATAGGGTACTGCATCATTGAGATGGCCTGTTGTTGAACTTGAGGGCCAGACTGCATTGGGTACTGAAGAGGTTGAGGATGAGGCAGTTGGTGGTACTGGGGGCCAGGGACCTGAGCAGGGTTGTACGACATAGCTGGGGATGAGATAGAAGCAAGTAAGAGACGGGATAAAGTTGAAGGAGGTGGATGTGGATTTGGACTAGATATATATAACGGTCCTATAGATGTTGAAATTAATTATTTGTTGCTGTTGTTGCACAATCGTGATGAATTGGCGGTTGAAACAAGGAGATCGACGAGACGAGGAACAAGAGCAAGAGCAGGCCAGCTAGCTGAGGCAGAGGTGGCACGTCGGTCAGGTGGGAAGTTGGTAGTGGGAATGGGAACAGTAGCAGACGTGAGCTGTGGCAAACAACAGGGGATGGGTCTCTTTTAAAGCAAGTGTTGAAGTAGTGGTAAATTTCATAATTAATAACTGGTAGTTGGCCAATTATTAAATTAGACGCACATACCCTGCTTACCTAATCGGTCAGCTTAGTTATGGTCGCTCAGCTCAGAGTGCGCACGCTCCCTGCACGTTTAATGGCGCGCCCTCACCTCAACGATCTTTTCCGGACGTTGCCCCCCAAGTTTCCGATCCAATGATACCGGCGGTTCGTTTACCGCCGGCATATCGTTAATTCGTCGCTGAGTGCCTGGACCAATGCCTTGCGGCTTAAAAGCTTGTCTATTGCGCGGCCCTCATTAGGCTTCTCAGCCGCAGCTCTTATTATAGCACTGCCTGACCATCGGTTTTACCTGCCATATATGCAACCGCTTGCCGACGTTTTATTACCGCGAGTAAGAATTGTTTAGAATTATATAGAGGAACACCGGTTAAATTGACTCCTTCAAGGTACCGACATGCTGTTTGCCGGAAAATTGCCGCCAGACATTTATAACGTCATGTAACCGGTTGCCGGTTTCAAGCTTCATCAATTATAAAACGTTCATATGCAGTACGTAAAAATTGAAGTCATATTTAAGATCGATATAGATACCAGTATCCACTATATACTTGACTGTAATCTCTTGAATGGGTTAATCAGTACATACGATTAAACTATTTTCGTAACGTAAGCTATATAACTGTTAATAAGTTGCTATATATATAAGTACTACCTATAATTGTTAAAAAATATGTAACACATGTGCTTACATGTGACTATGCATTTTAATTAAATATATAACCCAAATAGGAGAATTTCGATCGGATGTAAGACTTTAAGATTATAGATACAACACGTAATTTTTTGAGCAGTGTTAAGTTAGTTAGCTATATAGATCGAATAGAAATTAAAGGCACATTATACGATTTTGTGAATTATACAAAGTACGTTATAAGATGGCTTCTTATAATTCTGAATGCGCCCTTGGTGTATCCAGAGCTGGCATTGGCTATATGAATAAATCTGAAAGACTCTCAAAAGTAATTTCATTCTATTGATAAAAGATGTATATGATTAAACTGAATATTGATCGATAAACGAATTTAATTGTGTCCCATATATGTATCAGTTTCATTTAATAGAATAGAACGTTATCAATCTATAGAGCTGTTTTGAGAACTTCCAGGATTCTTTTAACGGTGATCTCGATGTATTATCACAGATCAAGTAAGTACGCATATGTTCATCCCGGATCTTTCTATCACTACTACGTTAACCTTTGACGTACTGAACCTACATGGCATATGGCATTGTCCTTCTTAAATTAGGGTATATATGGGTACTCAGTATCCCTCTTTCATTTCCGAGCCTTTTTCTAAGTTACCTCAACGTCGCCTTCTATTTCAGGACAATCCGCCCTTTACCACGCCCCCATTAAAACCCCGTTTTTTTCTCGCCAAAATTAAGTGACATAAATATGCAAATGCAATTTTTTGTTTTTAGAAATGCTCCAGAAACGTCGTGGTGGCAAGTTGTCAATTGTTCCAAATGCAAAATACGTGACATGGGCGCACAGAGAACAAAACACGCAGTTTATTTTTTTACCTTTTTAGTAAAAATCATGAGTTTTGACCGCGTACGTGAGGCTTTCCGATGAGTTGATTGCCTTGTGTAAATGGCTATATGTACTATAAATTTACTTTAAACTATAGTTTAAATACTTGATTTCGATCGATACATCTGTGTAGAGATAATTATTGAAGTTGATCGAGTTAGGATTGACCATGCGAAGACTGAATTTAAATCACATGATTGAAAATTTAAACTTTCATCTCGAATTTATATATATCTCGCTTAAAAATTTATACGATAGATTAATGTTACATGGAATTTATAATTAAAAAATTATAGTTGAGAACAAGAGCTTACCCTGGTTACCATATACATAGAAGTTATATGTGAGAATTTGGCCACCTTAGAATCATTAATTAAAACATTAAAGAATTAATTAATCTCTTCGAAAAAAAGGTCGATGAGTGTAGCTAGACATTATATAACGCTTGACGTTATAGCTTGTACTTAATCTAATCATGGAAAAATGGCCCGACCAGATGAGAGAACGTGACATTTACCACGTAGCCACACCTTGATCGGATGGCTTGTCCGCAGTTTAAGCGTAATCATTATAATTGCGCAACATAGGCTGCAGTTGTCGAAGTTAGTCTGGCATTAAAAAAAATTTAAATGAATTCATTATAAACGCTGATAGCAATTATACTACAAATTTTACTGTACGTTAAAGAAATTACCAACTTCCAATTAATGCTTATATAAGGAAGATGACTTATATGACAAGAAATTTCGAAAATATATATTATTCTTTCAGGAATAATCGAAATTGTTCGATGATCCCTTTAAAACTGTGCATTTATATGAATGTGTCCCATATATACCAAGCGGTTATCTCGTCCGGCGAATATATATTAAAATCTATGTTTATTAAAGTTCCAAGATATATGTAGAAATTCAAATTTAAAAATCTACTCTATCCTGATCTTATAAGTCAACTCAAATATTGATAGTAAATCTAGAGATCATTCTAAGAATCAAAAAAGTAAAGAAGAAATTAAATAGAAATTAAGTAGAAATTCTTTACTGAAGTTGCAGTTATTTATATTTGATCACTAAGCTATATACATATATCTAGATATTAATGACACATGATCATTCATCAGGTAAATTTTTCGATATGATTTACTGATAAACTTCAGACCCACAATTTATAAGTTTGGGCCCTCTACGGTTAATACGGACCGAACAATCTCGGAATCTCCAGACCAACTGCCCGCCATTTTGTGCGAGATCCATCCCTGGGATTTTCCCATATTTCACCGAGTTTCTCCGTAAAAGAGTGATAGCTTCAAAAGAAATTACTATATATAATTTCACTACCTTAAAGCTGTTCGCGGGCACGTTTTCACTCCTATTTGCTTAATAAAGGAAGAAACCAAATACCATATAGCTTATCTTCGATCGGGATTCTGACATGTGACCGAAAGATCGATAAGCTAAAGAGGTATCGATGAGATGGGGTGGCTGCTTCTAACAATGATATAGAGATATAGTTTGACCGATAACATATCATCGTCTCAATTTTTCAAGGAGCTAGGAGCTATGAAGCACACGGGAGTCTTATTGATCAAGGATTTAAGGGTTTTTTCGTTCATAGCTTATACAGCACGTATTGATAAACTTACAAAGTATACAAAACATACAATGACGAATGTAATTAAAATTTAGTACGTTATACAGCTAGAGACATATATACGTTACTAGTTAAGCCGAAATTAGTGTCGATGCAACCGCTCATATATGGATGGATATATATAGTCCAAAGTAAATCACGAACAATTTGATTAGTTAATATTTATATAATGGAAATTGCGCACAATGTTCTCTACTATAATTACAGTCACTCAAAAAGTGCGGTAAAAAGGTAAACGGTAATTGTTGTTCATCCTGTTATTACGATTGTACACAACCTGGACTATAATTAATTAATTATAATTTGTGTAAGCTACATGACACACACAAACAATTCATCAAAATTATATTCTTTTTTGGAGTATACCATTAAAGAGACATGGGAAGAGCTGCAAATACTATAATAATTAGGCGAGAGATAAAAGCAGTAACATAATATGATATATAATATATATTATATGGATGATGCCAGCATGATTTGATTTTAATTTACTTAGCTATAGACCTATAGGGTTTTTCGGATATTGAATAAGGATTAGGCGAAGTAAAAATTAATGAACAATAGGCTTGTAGAGCTATTTATATTTTTTGTATAGCTTTTATAAACTTTAAGTTAATTTTAATTAGTGGAACTACAAGGATACTTTGTCAATCACATATTGTTCAAATATAATTAATTGTAGTACCAGAACGTGCTCCTATTTATTTGACTTTTCCAGATCACCATCTTCAAATTGTTTGGCTAATCTTCTAACGTTTAAGATAATTTTGATAATTGAAACAAGCAACACCAGAACGAACATGACTAGCGAGACCCAAGTTAATGCAGCAGCCTTTGAACCTTTTTCAACGGCAAGTAAATTCAAAGAACTTGGTTCACTGATTTCTGTACTTGTACGAATAACCAACCAATACCAAACGGATCCAATTAACCAGATCATAGAACATAAAAACTTCAAGCTCATAGAAACCATGGTAACTTGTTTAGTGAATGGGAAGTGAAATTTTATCGATATCGATAAGTAAATTTCAATTAGCAACAGGACTAAATCGAAGATAATAGAAATAATGAGAAAATAAGGGTTGACCAAGCTTTTGTTGATATCTTCACTAATCTTTATAATATCCAAATTAGCATCATCATCCGTTGAATTTGAGTTAGTGTTATAAAGTGATAACTTTGGAATTTCATCCATAACAGTTCCCATGTTTCCGATATAGTTACAGATAGTAGAATTAGAATCAAATTTAATACAATAACCCAGATAGCCAACTTTGACTGTTAGTTCGGAAAGATCAAATGTATTATTAGAGTAAGCATCTTCCATAACATCGAACAATGAAGAGTCTTGATTGAAAGAGTATTTTATCAAATATGTATTTCTATAACCCCTACTTGTGCTAGTACAACCTGTAAGCAATGATATTAATAAGAAAGCATTAACGAATAGAAGTAAGGCTGGGAGGTGTTGTGGTAGTTTCTTTAATAACTGGAAAGCAAGGATAAGAGACATGATGATGTGTAATATTATATATCTCAATCAGTATCATGTCCAACTCCATCATTGTGGATATCATGACTGCTATATATATAGAAGTCTCTTTATCAGTAGAAGAAAACTTGTTGAACACAAAACACTCGGGAACCAAACCAACTTGACACACTTTGGACGCGTTTGAATCTCAACGGCAGCTCCACTTGAACTCTCGGGTTTCAAACTTTCAACAAGTGAATTAAATGCTTCACATGAAGAACAATACAACAACTCATGTTTCCTCCTATCAAACAAATACGATCTATCAGATTATCTAATTCTAGACCTTTGGTCACCACCCACTCAATAAATAAGCCTGGGCTTCTTGACTTTGACTTGGTTAAACCTGATAAACAGTCTAGTCAAATACCTCCAATTATATTTCTGCATGGCTTATTAGGAAACAGAAAGAACAACAGAAGTGCTTCAAGAGAGCTATCAAAGAGCCTAAACACATCTGTTGTGATTCCAGATCTAAGAAATCATGGAACGTCATTTCACTTGGCCCCCCATAACAATTATACCATGTCTCAAGATCTGAACCATTTAATTCATTATTTACAAGATATTGTTGGGCTTCAAGGTGGTGATAAATTTATACTTATTGGTCATTCTATGGGTGGAAAAGTAGCACTGTCCCATGGGTTAACAAATCCGGATGTTATTAAAGGTATTATTAGTATAGATAACATTCCTTATACGAATCCAGAAAGATCATTAGTTGAATTTGAAAAGTTTCATATTTGGCTAAACGAATTAAAAGAATTAACTGAGACGAAAGGACTAAACAAATCGATGACAGAATTAAGAGAGGGAATGAAAAGAGTCGTTGATTCTGACCCAGTTCTAGACTTCTTGCTTAGCAACTTTGCGAAGAATAATAAGACAGGTAAAATCGAATCCAAGGTCCCTTTAAGCTTGCTTAATCATTCAGTTGAAAATCTAATTGATTTTAAATTAGAAAAGCAAGGCGATTTGAATAACGTGGGCCAATACGATAATCCATTATTGATAATAAGAGCAAATTACAGTGAATTCATTGGTAAAGATTTACATGGGCACGAGGTAGATAAATATTTCACTAATTGGGAAGTTCAAGACATCGCGTCAGGGCACTGGGTGATCAGTGAAAAGAGAAAGGAATTTGTTAAAATGACCACTGAGTGGATATTGAAACATTTTTGAATTTTTAATTAGAATTTTATATTAATTGCATTTAATTATAATTATGGAATATTAATGGGATATGTGAACATGCTGCGCAATTAAATAAAGTTATTTCTGATAATTGATTGTTGCAATTGACGCAAGTTTTCGTACTTGATGCAGTTTTCAAAAAGAACGGGAAACTGTATTGCCATAGAGTATGTATATAGATGCCTTCGTCTTGGGAGGATCAATTAAGATTAAGTCCGCCAGAGTTTCCAATCACCACGCCTAATCCAGTTGCACAGCCGTCCTGCCCCGACTCCGATTTCAAATTCAATGCCATTTCAACAGCAACAACAAGTATGTACGAATGAGGTATCAACTTATATCTTTGTACTTTATTTTTTATACTCAATTAATATCAGTCCGGTGATAAGTGCCTGCGTTTCATCTTTATCATATATAACCAGCCACATCTGTGAATAAATACTTCTCGAATTTATAAAGGAGTTAACATATATACGTACCATGGTATCCAAGCTATCTTTTAAAGGTGAAAAGAAACCGAAGAAGAAGAAGAGATCAGATAACACTGATACGGACCCGGCATCGTCCAACCGGAAAAGACACAAACCGGATATCAGTAGCAGCAGTGAGCAGGTAATACTTATCGAAGATGAGGAAGACGATTCAAATTTGATTACTGTGAATAATAAGTTGATTAGGATTGAAGACCTTTCGAAAACGGAACTACAAGAAGGTTGGACAACTAGTGTCTCTCCGAGAGATTTATCGGGGCCAGTAGTGATAATGTGTCTAAGAAACAAAAACATAGGTTGCCTGAGTTGTCTTAATAACGAAAAATTTGTTGTATCTGATAGAGATTCTTTGCTATTAGTTGACTCAAAAAATATTATAAATTTCAACTTAAATGATAAACAATTTGATTTGAATGATGAATTAATACGAGCTGAGCCTAGCACAACTTCTCAAGTTTTCACACCTATTAACATTGATCATCTAGTTAAGTCAAATGATAAAGATATGTTGTTGAACTTGAATAAGAATAAAGAAAAATTAGTGAGACAGCTAGCCTTGAAAAACTCAGAAGGTTGGTATCTATCATACGATAGAGACGCCAATAGTTTAACAACAACACAGGCTTTAACTAATGATGCAATATTTAATTTTAAGGTGAGTACAGTAGAACCATATAAATTTAATATAACTATAGGCCAGGATCCAGACTCTTCATTCAAATTAATAGTTACGGATAATTTTGAGGTGAAAGTGATAAAAGATGAAGATGATTTACTTGATGATTTAAATCTCTTTACTGTTAAAGTGCAGACTAGAAATTCAAACATAGCTAAACGGTTATTATTTAAATTAGAAGAAAAGGATAGAAATGAAGGTTTAGTTTACCATGATTCTAAGACAAATAGCAAATTGAATGAATCTGTGAAAGAGTTGATGAGGCTAGGAATCAGGGTAACCAACAAGCTATTAGACCAACTAACGAAAGCTGTTGATCAAGGTAAATTGAATGAGTTCATGGTTGAGTTGAAAGAGAAGAAGTTGACCGACAGAAGAGTGTGAGGGTAAGCGGTAAGTCTGCGGAGGTCGGCAAAATCACGGAACCAGTCTAGTGAGCGATTTGGCCACTCCGATCCCGGCTGCTCCTACCAGTTATCAGTTATCACTGATCAGATATTCCTTGATTAGCACTATACAGCATCTCCTTTATATTTTTACGTACCTGCCATAATCTTGTTCCTTTCCCACTTTTCTAATCCCTTGGACCTTAGTATATCGCCACCTCTTTCTTTTGATCTGGCTCCCCTGGAGATATACTTTACTGCAACAACAATCTTATCATGTTAAAGATATTCGAAGATATAGGGCTAACAACCTTAATAAACGCACCCAAAGACATCAAGCTAATGTACTGCTGCAAAATCATGAGAAATACATCATACAGCGGATCAACTTTAATTATAGCTTTGTTTCTAAAAGAAATAGGTTTTGAGCCAGGCCATATCGGACTGTTTATTGGTATAGGCGGTTTAGGTGATCTTATTAAGACCTTTTATTTATCCTTGATAGTCGATCAATTTGGTAGAAGAAGATTGATGAGATGGTGTTACAGTGTTATGTTATTATCCAACTTGATTTTCGCAGTTTGTGAAACAAAGGCTATTCTATGGGCAGTTGGATTTGCTGGTATCATCAGCGTCAGCGGTTTGGAAGTGTGTATTTTTAGAGCGTGTGAACAAAGTGGTATCTCCGAGATGAGCACCCCGAAAGCCAAGTCGGACTATTTCAGTTGGTACGCTTTCCTGGCAGTCTTGTGCAAAGCTATAGGTAGCGTCAGTTATGGGTGGTTCTTGTGGGCTTTACAAAAGAAATTGAATTATACACCTTTACAATCGTACAAGATTTGCTTCCTAACCATTTCTGTGTTGTGTGCTTGTGCATTTTTGATTACTACGAAAATTAGTTCTGATGTTGAATTTCACAAAGAAGAAGATGAGGAAGGAACTGAAGGCAATAGTAGAGAAGAGCAATCTTCATTAGTTCGTGAAGCTGAAGAAGAGATAGAAGAAAGTTATGGCTCTGTTGACATGAAAAACAAACCAAGTTCTAATACATCCATATCTGCTACCTCCATTGAAAGTCAAGAGACTAGTTCCTCCACTAAAGTTCAAACAAATACTGGTTATGGAAAAATTGCCCAAATCGTCACTTTATATTCGATTGATACAATGTGTATGGCAATGACTATGGATTCCTGGATCGCATATTATATGGTTGACAGATTTCATGCTGATACTAAAACAGTGGGGACAGTTTTCTTAATTATCAATAGTGTCAATGCTAGTATGGCCCTTGTTGGTACTATTTTCTGCAAAAAATATGGCCCAATTTATACTATGCTCGGTGGTCATGTGATTGGTACTTTCTTCACATTCCTGGTTCCATTTGCTCCCGATATTTGCACCTTATGTGTGTGTTTATTCTTCAGAAATTTGGTGAAATCCATGGATCAAGGTTCCAAAACGGTCTACATAACTTTATCCGTTGATAAAAATAAGCAATCAACTGCTTTAGGTTTACAAAATACATTCTCAAAATTGAGTAATTCAATTGCTCCTGTTGTCACTGGGTTCTTAACTAATGGCGGTAGACAATGGGCTAGTTTCATTCTAGCGGGGTTAATTAGAGCATGTGTCTACGAAATAGGTATACTTACACTATTTTGGAAAGATAGACATTTAATTCCAAAATGATTAATACTTAATTTAATTAGCAAAGGCATATATAAACCGTTTTTATAGAATGAACAATTTTTTTCATTTATTTTGGCGCTTGGCAGAAGTGAAAAGTTCGTCTAGCGTTCTTTTCTTTGATGGTGATTTTTGTTTACGAGATTTATATGGAGATGTTGGTGTTGCTGAAGTGCTCTCGTTTTTATTATCTCCTTTTCTTGATTTGTAGGGAGATCTTTGTTCTTCTTTTATTGGGGTCAGTACCCCTTCTTTTTTCATATTTATACTTGCATTTGCATTGTTATTTTGTGCTTTCTTCACCTTTAGATTATCTGCATCTTCTGTTTTTATTACTTTTATGTCATCCATTTCAGTTTTAATTTTACCAGTATTTCTTTTAGATGATGAAGCAAGCATATGTAAAATTGACTTAGGCTCCTTCAAAGGCTTAGTAAACTCAGACTTATCTAATTTGATGTTACCAACCTCAGAATCAACCTTGTACCACTCTAAATAATCACCATCATATAATTTCAAACAGGATTTCAATTCCGCCCAATTTGATTTCTTATCATTCGCTTTGTTCAACCATATTTCAAAATCATCTCTTGCGGGATCCAATATAACTGGCATTCTATGATGCAACCATTTCAATTTTTCTGGTGCTTGAGCTGTTATAATAGTGTAACTGTAAACTTCTTTACCATCAATTGTAGTTTTAGAATACAGGCCAGCTAAATACATTAATCTTCCATCCTTTCTATTTATAAAATATGGGGTCTTCTTAGTACCTGATTGCCACTCATAATATCCAGAAATTGGAACAGCACACCTATTATTCAAGCTTGATAACCAAAGCTTGTTTTGTTGTAAGTTCTCTAAACGAGCATTAAAAGTGGATATCTTACTGCTCATTTCTTCTGAAGACTTTGCCCAAAATGGAATCATCCCCCATTTCATGTATCGAACCACTCTCCTTACTTGGTGTTCTTGATCTGGGATCGTGAAAAAATAAACTGGTTCAGTAGCCATTGGGCCTATGTTGTATTGATTGTTGGATCTGTTTTCACCGTTCACGACTTGGTCCACTTCCAAATTAAATCTTCCAAATTCAAAGGGTAAGTCTGTTGGTTCGATAGGCAATGCATATCTTCCACACATTATTGATTGTAGAACAGTTCTCTGCTTACATGTCCAGGTAACGGACGTTCTTCTTCTATACTTCAATTGGACCCATTGATCTGGTTTTGGATTGGTTTGAGAACTTCGCCGCTCGGGAACTTTTTCGAGCTTAGAAAAACGTTTGAAGTCTCAGCAGTTTCTTAGGCATACGTAGTTTTTTCTCTTAACTAGCCTTAACTTATAGATCCTCACCAGCAGTTGACCAGTGTTTTATAGACCATGTTAAGACTGGCAAGATCAATTGGTAGAAAGGGGGTATCATCCAAGCCCACCAGACTCTTTTGTTGGAGATTAGCTGCCAGCCGTCTTTATTCCACTCTTCCAACAAATGATATCTCTAAACAGCCTTCTCTAAACCAATTTCAAAATACGCAAAACCCTCCACAGCATTTCAGTCAGTCAATATCACAGAATAATGGTTACCAGGCACCATTGGGAACGAGTACACATCAACCTCTTCCCGGTATGCCCCCTCAAACCTCAGATGTTAGAGGTTATAAAGTTATGAAATATACCTTCTTATTTTTATCAGTCACTCTAACTACTATGGGATTATTGGGATTGTATTTGAATTTGCAAGAAGAGATAATACCGAAAAACGTTTTAGAATCGCTTCAGAAGGTGATGGAATCCGAGAAGAAGGGTCAAATAGGTGAAGCTATTAAAGAATGTCAAACTACTTTAGCACTATTTGAAGAGAATGGTTCTGCAAACCATGTTAATGTTAACTATACTGGAGTTATAATCAAATTAGCTGAATTATATGAAATTCAAGGTGACTTTGATAAAGCAATTGCGATTTATAAAGAGATAGCTGAATGCCATATCTCGTATGTGTCTAACCTTAATGATGATGTTCCACAAACTTTCATACAATACGATCTTATGATTTCTCGTATGCTACTAGCTGTCAATAGATTTGCTACTTTGGCATCAGCTGATGATGCCCGATATGCTGAAAAATTATTATTGTTTGCAATAACAAAGGCCCAAAAAAGAATAGTTAATATATATCCACCTTTCATGCCTTTCTTAAACCAAACAACAAATCAAGGTATGGCTGAACTTATTGGTGAATCATTAATGGAGGAATATAAAGATTCTCCAGAGGAACTAGCTAAAATACAACTTAAAGAAGGAGTGCCATTATTGGAGTTACCAATTTTCCAAACTCAACCTACTAAAGAATGGGAATTTCTATCTAAATTCAAAGGAGGCTGGCCTGAATTTGTCCATAATTTACTAATTGCTAGAGATACATATGCAGAAATACTAATGGAACGGGGTAATTTTAGGGAGGCCGTGATGTTGGTATCCAGCAATGCCAATATGGCGAAAGAAAGTTATCAACATCCAGTTATATGGTGTTTAACCATTACTAAGTTAGCCGTTATTTATAGATTGTTAACTGAAGTGGTTGAAATAGATCAAAAATCAGATGATATTGATGAAGCTCTTGATGCTGAATTGGTAGACACTGCTTTAAATAACGTTGTTAGTGAAACTAAACGTTTATTTGATGTTTCAATATTAATTGCAAATCAAATAAACAAACAAAGCATTTCAACGCTGACTACTGCTTCTAAAAGTTGTTTGGATAGATGTGTTATGGTTTCGTCTGCTGGTTTAGGTGATATCAATCAACGTGCAGGTAAACATGATGATGCCTTACAAATGTTTCAAAGAGCCAAAGTTTTAGCTTCGAAATATAAATCGGAACAATATTTGCAAGATATTACTACTGCTATTAATAAACTAGAAAGTAATAGTATAGATAAATTGGATGAAAGCACTAGCTAGTCATTTCGTGTAAGTTTCCTTATTTATTTATTCTGGTTCATCGTTCTGTTTCTTTCTACTTTTTTTTGTAAATATTATTTAAGCTGATGATTTTTATCTATTCCTATATATAGCTAAAACAAACTCACTGATATAATCTATAAAAATCTTTAAATTAAGCATTTTTTTGGCGATCGATCGCTTAGGAAACTTTGCTCGAAAGGTTGAACGATCGATGGCTGAAACAGCCCGACTCACACCTATAGTCAGATTGATGCAATTTTTGTCGGCTTACTATAGGCTACCTGGGTAATCCCTCAAGTTACTGCAAATCAAGTCAGGTTTATCCAACTACTATTTTTCTTCTTGTGTTTACTCAATCAATTAGATCAATCATTAAACAATTGAAGCATCTTGCAGAAATAAACTACTGCAAACTCTTACCAACCCATATATAATAAATACAGTTACCGATAATTTCATCTCCGGCTTTTGTTGAAGATATTCTTCCATTCTTCGAGTTTTTGTATCATTTAGTTCCTTAGAAACATAATATTCCACAAAAAACGTGTTGTCATGGTTTTCATATTTATTTATCCATTATCTTTCATAACTTTATATTATTTAGTCAACGTTTCTAACATTGCAAGTTATAGAACTGCTTTAGAAAGAGCAATTTTTGCAATTAGTTATTTATCCCTAAATTACATCTTGATTTCATTACTTTTTGGTTCATTTCTTGAATTTAAAGAGCTCACTTCTAAGAACAGAGCCGAAACTAACAAGAAAGGTAAACTTACACTTCTGATTGAAATATTAGCTGTGTTTCTTTTCTTTTTGGTTGAGCTATGTTTAATTGCTGCAGTTGAATTGAAGTAGTTTTCTAATCATTGACCCTTTATTTATTACTTTACATTACCTTATTCTTATGATTCCCGTTGCATTTACTTAATTTTTATATTTTGTTTACTGTGTATCCATTTAAATAAAAATTACCTGTTAACGTAAACCTTTTACCATGACTCATGGGTGAAATACGACATTATAATATTTTCATAATGTATAGTGAGAGATAAGCTCTAACATATAAAGTGGAAGAAACGAAATATTTAAGGGAGAGTTAAAAACTAAAAAAAAAGCGAATCAGAACTAAAAAGAATGAGAATAAATAAAAAAAAGTTAGATTATAGTCAGCATAATAAGTGAAACAAAAAACAACTTTGTAATACTAAGCAGAAGTAGTAGGGGTGACAGTTGTAGAGACGACTGTAGTGACAGTTAAAATAGATTCGTTACCTTCAGTAACAGGAATAGTTGAATAAGCGATATCAGATGGAACAGTAGAATAAGTTAAAGAAGCTGCACAAGAAGAAACTGAGGTAGCATAAGGTCCTGGTGCAACAGTAGTATTTAATGGAACAGGAACAAAGTCTAATCTAGATTCTCTTTTAACAACAATTGGGATGATTTCACCAGTGCCTAATGAGACTAATCTATGACCAACAGCGTCTAATAAACCTATACCAATACCACCGTGTGCGGTAGCTGAGATAAAAGTATTTGGATCTGAAGTAAATATGTCATCTAAGAATTGTCTGGCTCTCCAGTACATACCATTCAAAGTCTCGGATGTTTTTGAATCGTATAACACATCTTCACTGACAAAATTGGCCTCAAATGAGAACCTTGGGTACCTTGCTTCTAAATAAGGTCTGTCTCTTCTCTCATCGCAGGTTGCTCCCCCAATGACTTCTCTTAAAGATTCTTTGAAAATGGGAGAAGCGTAACCAGGATTCAAAACAGTATCATTCCAAGTAATTGATAAAGTATCCGCACATCTAGTAAATGGGGAAGAATAGAAAGATTGAGGTAGTGGGAACCCTTTTGCAATTAAAGATTTGACTAGATCACTGTTGTTATGGGCTTCTTCTAAACCATACGGAGTAAGGAAAGGATCTGGGCCCCAAGTCATATTTCCATCTGAGTAGAATTGTCCATAATAACAACAAAATGCATCACCATAGACTTCACTGGCAACATTATGCCATCCTTCGGCATGTCTAGCATAATAAATAACCTTGTAGGTTGTATTCAACGGAGCATTAGCATTTAAGTCTTCAATTTCCTGTTCGAAAGCAGACCAAGTTAAGTTGTCATATAAGCCTAAATTATCATGATAATCAAAAGTTTTGCTATCAGTAGAACTGTCAGCTTGCCTGAAATATCCTTTGACAATCGAGTATTCACCATAGTGCCCTTGGACGGCTTTGTAAGCAGATGCAGTTGAAGACAACAGTAACAAGAGAGAGGATGCAGAAACCATATTTTTAAGCTGAGTAAATGCTTTTTTTTGTATTCTTAATCAGAGGAATTATTACTAATGGTGATATGACAGAAAAAATAGATATATGGAGGAAATCTGGGGTCTTTTATAATATCCAGAAGTTCACTTTGCACCGGCTATCCGGTGGATTGAGCACGTTTTCATGTTAAAGTTAAGGTTTTTGAAATTGCTGTCATGACCCTTCAGACATACTTAGAAATCAGTTACCAGTACAAATCAAAGAAACAGACTGACGGAAAGAAATAACTTGGCCGAAGGAGATGGACTACGCGTTGTTCTTGATGCTCAACCATTTGAGTGTACATGATTGAATGAGAAGCATTTTAAGCAAGTGTTGAACTGAGGTGGAAGGTTCACTTTTTTGGTACGCGCACGCCCAACTTGAAGTAGTGCTTTGGTCGTAGATTTGCCCGTGATTTTTCTGTCCTAGCTGTTTAAGCTCGTTAATCAAAGCTTTTACTAGATATATTGATCTGTCTATAATTACCGCAGCATATAGCCTGTAAGTATGGACTTGTCCAGGAGCTTAAAATCAATTCAAGTTATCAGTGGTCAGATAAATAAAATTAAGGTGGAAGCTATACCAGCTTGCGGCTCCCACGTTGTCGGTTGCTCAATATTACGTAAAAAATGCAATTTTAAGGGTACCATAATGTGTTTCCCCGAGAATCTTGGACTTTACATGTAAGTAATTAAACCCCAATTTGGGTAAAATCAATTTCCCCTAGAGGCTTGGACCCTAACTTTCAGATTTATTTACCCAAGAAAATTAATTGATTAATTTGAGTTGAATGTCTAGCCATATCATGGTTGATGTTTTAGGATTTATCCAAAGTGGCTAGCTCTATCAGGCACATTATACGGAGTAGAAAAATCCATAATGTACATGGATGGAATTTAATTTGGCTTAGAAGCACTGTGATCAAGTAGATAATATAGGATATAGAAAAGACGAGGTGCCTAATGCCTATACAAAGAAAAATTTAAATATTTCCTCTGCACATGTGATTGGCTGATTGATTTAATTAGAATCCATGCAATAATTCAACTTAAATATCTACTTCGAATTAATGTAGTCGATAGATTGCTTGACATGTTTATTGATATCTTGCGAGCCAAGATTTCATTCCCCGGTCTTGGTTTTTGCCTAGAGAAGTTGAAAACGGTTTCATTAAGACTTCTCAATTCTTGGATTTAATCCTCCACTTACCATCACATTTAGAAAATCCCCTTCGGCCATTTCATCGTAACTATATGATCTGAGACTTTAATTAGAATTTCCTTATGCATGGAGGCGACAGGAGATCAACATACATATGGACAATTAAGCCCATCATGTGCGGCGAGCACGTTCCTAAATTCTTCTCCATGATCAATAACTGATCCTCGAAAGTTCAAAAAGATCTTTCATCTGCGTTTGTACGATATAAACATAAATGCTCTTTTAGGAAACCCTGATTTCTCTGTTTGGTTCAATCATGGATCGTGGTTAAATTGAGACAAGGAATTAAGTTTCAGCTATAAAAGCCCCCACATTTCTCCCATGAGTTCAACCTCTCTTTCCTTGTCTTAATTACAAGTCCATTAGACAATTCTGAATTCCAAAGATGGTTTCTTACACAACCCTATTAACTGTTTTACCAGTCTTAGCCTCTACTGTTTCTGCTACTTTCAAAGCCGTTCAAGGTCACTATGGTGAATATTCTGTTGTTACCGGTTTCTTCAAACAATCTGATGCAGCTACTAATAACACTTCCTTTGATTACCATGATAACTTAGGTTTATATGATAACTTAACTTGGACAGATGTCAAGGATCAAATTGAAGAACTAAATGCCAATGCTCCATTAAACACCACCTATAAGTTAATTTTATATGCCAGACATGCTGAAGGTTATCACAATGCTGCTGAAACCTATTTCGGTGAAGATGCTTGGAACTGTTATTACACAACTAAAGATGGTAATGGTACTGTTTTCTGGGGTCCTGATGCTTACCTTACTCAAAAGGGTATTTCATCAGCTAAGAACAACTCTGATCTTATCAAGTCTTTAATTCCAGATGGTTTCCCATTGCCTCAATCTTTCTACTCTTCTCCATTCACTAGATGTGCTGACACTTTACAGTATACTTGGAATGACACAGTTTTAGCTCCTGGTTATGCTACACCAATCTTCAAAGAATCTATAAGAGAAATTATTGGTATCGATACTTGTGATAAAAGAAGAGACAAGGAATACTTAGAAACTAGATATCCAGAGTTTGAATTTGAAGCCAACTTTGTTGACCAAGATATTTTATGGAAAGATGATGAAAGAGAAACTGATGGTCACTTATACTGGAGAGCTAGACAATTCTTAGATGATATTTTCACTTCTGATGAAAACACTTATATTTCTGTTACTGCTCACTCTGTTATTGCTACTGGTGTTTTAGCTGCTATCGGTCACAGAAAATTCCCATTAGTCACTGGTGCTATTATTCCATTACTTGTTAAGAGAGAATCTAGATTGGATTTTGTTCCTGTTCAAGCCAACTCTACAGTCACTGTCGGTGCTTGGGATACAGTTCCTGCTTGTCCAGCTACCTTGAGTTTCAGTTCTATTCCATCCTCTATTGAATATGCTACCATGTCTGTCGATGAAGGTTACTCTGTTGTTACTGTTACCACTGTTTCAACTGCTACTGTTACTGCTTCTGCTTAAGTCAGAACACATGTTGATACCTTAATCTTTTGTTTCATTTCTTGTTCGTTTACCATTAATTAGTTTTCTTTCAAAAAATAATTTGAATTTTTGTTTTTGTTTATATACACTTACCTAAATAAAGAGTAACTTGGTTTAATATTGTTTAGGTCGAAGGTAGATGATTGGCCGAGTCTTAAGTTAAAATTCGAGTAACCTTTTTTGTGTTCTCGAGCTCTGGGGTCAAAAGACGTAAGTTGACAAACTTCATTATTTGCAGCAACGAACAAATCCAATTAAGTAAATCAAAGACATAAGCTTTTGTTTGTATTTGCTTAACGCGTTTAATACATGCGTATATTTTAAATATTCCACAATTAACTGCAGTTACTCAAAATAAAACTGACTTATACCAGATCTACACCTCTCTGAATCTTCATGCAGTGCCCACGTTCACTGATCATTTTACCCTTCTGGGCCCTTCAGTGCATGTTACACATGGATTTCGTGAATTATATATATATACAATAATTAATTAAAATTGCGTGTCCGATTCTAGCTTGGCTCTTGGCTCTTCTTGGATCTTCTTGGCTCTTCCTGGCTGTCAAAAGTGCTTGAGTATGGTGTTCTTTAATTTAAGTTCGGCAGGTGACAAGAGAAAAAGGACTCTAAGCATATCCAGGGTCCAGGGTCCAGGGTCCATACATATTCCCGAGAAGTCAGTAAGTTTATACAGACTGTGCAATTAATTGACAACATACTTGTCTGCTTATTTAATTTAATAAGTGAGTTCAATTTTCCCGAAAGACTGTAAGGGTTATAGCTATATGTATATCAATTGTAAAGTTCAAATTAGCTAATTGAGCCGATTGAAATTATATTTGATTGAATTGGACTATACAAATTTCCTAATCCAGAATCCAGAATCAGAACGTGGGTCTCTGGAAATGAACAAACCGCCACACAATCAATTATTGAGTCCTCATGTCTACTTTCATTGGTATATACACCAGCTTCGGATGTATATAAGGCAGCCAAAATCATGTTTAATTATGATCTTCTGTTATTATGACAATCTCCTAAGCTTTAAGCTTAGCATCTGCAACTCTTTTTCTCATAAAGATGGTTTCTTTTTCTACTTTAGTAGCTGCTTTACCACTATTAACTTCCGCTGTCTCAGCTTTCAAGGCTCCACAAGGTCACCATGGTGAATACTCTATTGTTAAGGGTTTTTTCAAGCAAGCTGATGAAGGTACTAATAATACTTCTTTTGATTACCATGATAAGTTAGGTTTATACGAGAGCTTAACCTGGTCTGATTTCAAACAACAAATCCAAGACTTAAACGACAATGCCCCATTAAACACAACATATAAGGTCATATATTACGGAAGACATGCTGAAGGTTTCCATAATGCTGCTATTAATTATTATGGTGGCGAGTTATGGGATTGTTACTATACCAAGATTAATGGTAATGGTAGTGTTTTCTGGGGTCCGGATGCATATCTTACTCAAAAGGGTATTGATTCAGCTAAGAACAACTCTGCTCTTATCAAGTCTTTAATTCCAGATAGTTTCCCATTGCCTCAATCTTTCTACTCTTCTCCATTCACTAGATGTGCTGATACTTTGTCTATTACTTGGGGAGATATCATTTTAGATACTGGCTATTTCTCGCCAATTTTCAAAGAATCATTAAGAGAAACTATTGGTTTGGATACTTGTGATCAAAGAAGAGACAGGGCTTATTTAGAAGATAGATATCCATTATTTTCCTTTGAAGCCAACTTTGCTGATGATGATGAACTTTGGACTGCGGATGAAAAAGAGACATTGAATGGTAAATACTGGAGAGCCAGACAATTATTAGATGATGTGTTTACTTCAGATGAAAGTACTTTCATTTCATTTACTGCTCATGCTGATATTGGTGCCGGTTTGTTGTATGCTCTTGGACATAGAACATTCCCATTAGTTACTGGTGCTATTATTCCTTTGGTCGTTAAAAGGGAATCTAGATTAGACTTTGTCCCTGTTCAAGCTATTTCCAATGTTACTGTTGGTCCATCAGAAATTCCAAAGACTTGTGGTGCTTCTTTAAGTTACAGTGATATTCCATCAGATATCGCATATGCTACTTCTATTGTCTCAGAAAAAGGAGTTTCCATTACCACTGTTACAACTGTTGTTAGTGTTACTGCTTCCCCATCTGCTTAAGTTTTGACTCATACCTCGATTTAAGAGACTTACCTTCGATTTTTTCTTACTTATATATTTTATCTTCTTGATCGTTTACTTTGTACTTGTTTAGCTTTGAAAGTCAAAATAGAAAGTGTTATATTTAAAAACAGGGAATCATGATTCCGAATATTTGGAATAAAATAAAGCAGTATAGTGTGTAAGAATAATAAGTAAAAGTTAAATTAAGAAAAGGAAATATAAGAAAAAAAAGTAAAACTAGGACTAAATAATTGATTAAAAATCATCTCACAAATAAATTATCTACATGTGGTAAAGTAAAACAAAAATAAAAGAAGGTAGGCTAAAGGGATATCATCCCAAAAATGCAAAACAAAAGTAGATCATTTATAATTCAGAACTGTCTTCTTGGAAAAGTAAGAAGAAGATAACATAAAGCTAGTACCATTTGATGACGTTCTACCGGACCCACCGGAGAGATTAGAAAACGACATAGAATCATCATCATGGTAATACATTTCAGAACCAGGACTTAGTGGGGTAAATAAACGTTGTTGTTGTTGGTGGTTACGATGGCGTGAATGAACGTTAGTTGAAATCAAAGATGATAATAACTTATCTAAATTCAATTGTGAATTAATATCCAACTTTAATTCTTCAATCTCATCTTGAAAATTCTTACCAAATAACTCAACCATCGCCTCATGTTGTGGCCTCAAATGAGATGGAATTAAAGCTTCATGTAATTTCAATAATTTGCTCAATAAAATGATCAAATTATTAAAACTAGTTTTCAAAAATTTAACATCAGTTTCATAATCAGGTTCTCCTTCAACTGATGTCCTACTAAGGAATATTCTATATTGACCAACACCACCATTAACCGGGGAATCAACTGTACCTGCCAATATTCTAGATAAGTTATTAAAAACAGAACTGGCTGAAATTGATTTAGCATCAATACCTTCTTTCAAATCTTGCTTAATTGAATACTCCAAACTTGATAGTTCTTCATTCTTATCGATTAAAGCCTTAACAGCATTCTTAATTGGAGATAATCTGATAGCATTAGTTGCTTTAATTTCAGATCTATTCATCAACGTTGGAAAAGTCAAAACTGTTTCATATGTAACTTCTTCAGTCCATAAATCAGCAACACTCTTGGCACCTGGAATTCTCCTAGTTGAGACAAAGGTATTTAAATTTTTCTTTTCAATATATTGCCTGGTCATAAAAGTGAGATTATGGGAAGCATCGGTACGTTTTTGCGGAGAAACAGCTTTAATATGTAGATACTTACCAATTGGAGGATTCAATAACAATTTCTTAGAAACTTCTTCCGAAGTAACAATTCTTGAACCTGGATATAATCTAGTCAGTCTATGATTAACTGACGTGATATGTTCAAATGGTAGACCTTCGTAAATGAACTCTTTACCTCTAATTGTAGTTGGAAAAGCATAACCAATAAAAGAAATCTTGAAATAAGACGGTTCAATTCTACCAACACTTTGTAATTCATCAAACGCCTTAGAAAGTGCAGCATAGCAGTAACTTAAACCTGCTAAATCAAAGTTGTAGTTATCATAAGCATCTAACAATTCTTTGTAACATTCAACAGCTTGATCAATCTTATCGCCTTTAGTAAAGTTGGAGGCCATTAATCTATACAAAGATTCTTTTCTCTTGAATTCTGTTTGACTTGGGAAACTTGGTGCGGCACACGGTGGTAAATAGGTTTCTGTATCCCAATTATAAGTATTAGCTAATAATTCTAAACATAGAGCAGCTTGGATGTAATTCTTCTTATCAAGATGGGCAACATACATGGAGTTAATAAACGATTGGAATAATTCTGGTTTATCAACATTCATTAAATAGCCAGAAATGTTTAATTTATGGAAAGTTCTATCATCATCAAATTCATCGCCTTCTGGAATAGTTTTCAATTCAGCAGCAGTGGTCAAGAATTCGAATAAAGTATTAACAAAGTGCAAAATTGGTTGATAAGCTTCATCTTCAATATCTAAACTAATACATGATTTTAAAGTGCTAATGAAATTTTTAACTTCAATGATATCAGGGGCATATTTTGGGCTACGCAAGAAAATATCATATAAACTGCTCATAACCTGAGTCTCCAATTCATATAAACTTTGAGTTGAGCACCATTCAGAAACAATGATGGACCAAAACATTTTTGAACCCAATTCAAGACACTTTTCATTTCTTTGTAAACAAAACAATAATAATGGCAACAACAGACTGTAATCTTCATTGGAATACAATAGTTCTTGAAAACCCCCAAAATGGCATAAATTAAATCTATCCTTTTCTTCCTGAGTCGCTTCGTTACCCAATTGTTTCCAAGTGTTGAACACAGAGATAGCACATCTAGTTCTGATATCACCAGTTAAATTACTACAACCTTTTCTTGGAATAGTGCTTAAATGTTCAATTGATGACGTTTTCGAACAAGCACATTTCAACATGGTCATTAAATAATTGGTAAACATCGTCTTAGGGAATAAGTTAACTTGATCAGATGAACCTGGAATGAATGGTATCATATTTTGAACGAAATACTCCAAGTATAATTCATAAGATTGAACAGTGGTTGCTTTGAATGAAATCCATCTATTAAAAGGATAATATATAGGATCAATCATAACTCTAATTGTCTGTGTTGTTGCATTAATATGAGCTGGGTTTATTAGGCTTGAAGGATCTCCCAAAAATTTATTAATCGCTTTATAACTAGTTGAATATGTTAAATCGTTAGTATAAACATCAGTAAGTAATTCATGGATACCAGCTGAAATTTGAGCAGACATGACTAAAATAGCAGTAAATTCAATCAAAATTTCACTAAATGGTTCATCATGAACAACAGTTGAATCTATCGTATATTCTTCAAATGGGAAAGAAGGTGGGAATAATTGATTGAAAGTTCTACGTGAACCTTTTAACATGTTATTAGAACGGCAGTATTCCAAAACTTTATTGAAAACAATTGATAAAGGTGCAAACATTCTTGATAAGACCAGGTACAATTCATTTGATGTATCATAGAAACGTTTTTCTTTACCAAAACTAACAGTCATCGCGGATAACAAAATACCCAAAGCTAATCTATACGGGACTATATCAATATATCTATTCATCAAAACTTCAAATGCAGTGCATATAGCATTACTAAATAATAGTTCACGTGCCTTTGGAGAGCTAGTATCAACCAAGAAACTATGTAACGATCTATTGACAAAATATAGCTTGGTGATAATCAAACTATGTTTCTTCTTCTTCTTTTTATTAACTAAAGGATTACTTGATAATTCTTCCATAGCACCTAAGCCTTTAACGCCCATAGAAGTAGTCCATGCTGTAACCAGGGTTATCAATTGGCTATCATCAAATCCACTTTTCTTTAAAGCTTCTATAACTAACTCTAAACTTTCAATTAAAACAACTTGATCAGCAACTAGCTGGTCATTATTCGAGCTCAAGAATTTAGAAACTAAATCAGAGAATTTGGCAGCTGAAGATAAATAATAAATTCTATCATTAACTGTAACATTCCCAATTTTTAAAATTAAAACGCAAGAACGACAAATTGCTCTACCAACAGAACTCCAAACCTCATCAAAATTGGCTAGATATTTATTCATATTAGTAACTAAATTGTCACCAACCTTAGGCAGGAGCTTAGTATTAGAGTTCATAAATTCATCAAATAAAAATATATATTGATTTTGTCTAGCAATAGTAATATCTAAAACTTGAACGATGGCTTCAAAAGCAGCTTGATTCAATGATTCGAAATTATTTTCAGGTGTTTTAGTTCCGATAGTACTATATCTCAAAGCAGCTGAACCATAGTTGGTTTCCTGAGCAAATTCATAAATTTCTAATAATTTCGTTAACAATTCAGGGAAGAATTTAACAATAGCTTGAAGGCCAACTTTTCTCAATCTATTCAAAGTAGCAATTAAGTTAGCTCTACCTTCTTTAACATTTTTCTCAAGCATTCTCTTCCAATTTAGAATCAATGCAACATAAGTATCAATGTTATAATTCTTACCAACATATTCTAGATCAATCTCAACACTACCAACAGGTACATTGGAATTAAATATATCAATTCTTTTAGATCTTTTGGAAAACAAACCAGTTTCCATAATCTGATTATAATATCTTAAAGGATATTTACCTGAACCGACGTATTCAGCATTAGCATAAACATCAAAGTATAAATAATCATTTTCATTAGTTGGAATATCAGTTAACCCAGTAATTTGAATCAATTCACTAACATATTCTTCAGGAGCAGTTGAAGTGAATTGCCATTTTGGAGTTGGTTGTTGGTTCGTACCTTTTGAGAACACTAATGTATTAGAAGAGCTAGATAATTCAACAGTGATGTAAGGCTTTGGTTTAAGGCAAGGAATATCAGAAGTTTTAATAACCCTTAAATAAATTCTACTATATGATTGATCCAACGGGTTAAAGCCGATTGTTTTAATTAAATCAACGGCATCAAATGAAGCAGCTCCAGTAGATAAAGAATTCTGCTTGACCTCTTTAACCAGCACAATCAATTTTTCAGCTCTCGGATTAACAGCAATCCCTTTACTTGAACCAGAAATGATTCTATCAACTAATTCACCCCAACCATTATTCGGCATTGCCATTGACATAGCCAAAGCTGAATTCATACCTGCAAATAATTGGATTTCTTGAGAATCTTTAGTCATATAAGATGAAAACATTTTCATTGTAAATTGATGAGCTTGACCAGATTGTAGATGACCTTTATGTCTTGAAAAAATACGTGAAATATCAACAGCACCTGCACAAATACCTCTTCTTATTGTCGTCAAATCTGGGAAAGAATTGAGCTTATCATCTTCACCGCCGTTATTCAAGTGATTGGAACTAGTCACAGTTGAATTTGTAGAATTTGAAAGTATAGTTGCTGTTGTTTGTGATCTTCTAAGTGGCGATCTGACAGGAACTGTTGGTGATGTAGGAGATTCTGGATTCTCGATGTTAATTGTTTCTGTAAGTAAAGCAACTAAATAAATCCTACCAGTATCAATTTCATTAGTTGGAACATTTCCAAATAGCGCAGCTGATAAATTTTCTAGAGAAAGATGCTGGCCTGGTTTGATAGTAACAGCGCAGGCCTCTGTTAGTCTCTTCTTTGCATTACGTAAATAGAGATATGCGGTCATTCCAGCATAACCTTTTGGCACCAAAGTAGAAGAACCACTAACAGCTTGAAAATCAACTAGGATATGAGAAGGAAAGGTTTGATCAAATTGACGGTTTCTTTCAGGAATAACGCTAATATCAGAATTTAGCATTGGATAATTTGGAGATAAAGCACAGAAGATTTGACTTTGAGCAATTTTAGCAGAACTAACTAAAGTATCTTTTAGATTTTCATTAGCATGAGAATATAGTTCACCAGTTTCTTCATCCCTAGCCAATATACATTCATATCCTGAGATATCTTTAATTTCTTTACCTAAACTGCTACCATTAACTACCAAATCTGCAGCTGCAGCAAACTTTGAAATCTTAGTTAATAAAAAAGCGCATTGTCTATTTGCCTCTGATCTTTCATTTTTGGTTAATAGATTATTTTCAAAATTGATTCTAAGATCATCTAACTCTAAGAAAATTTCAAATAGCTTTTTAAAGTGGTCCAGATCACCCTTTGTATATAGAGCAAATAAATGAACGGCCAAAGCTTTCATTGATAAATCTAGTTCTTGAGATAAACCTTTTGAAGATAAAGCAACATTATTAACAGGTAAAGCAGGTCTTCTGGATTTTCTATGATTCTGAGTGGTTAAGCTTGATGAATTTAAAGAGGCATCGTCTGAAAGATCTGGTAAATAGCTATAATCCAGAATGACATTGTTAGCATAATCATCATCTGTAGAAGAAATTTCTAATTGCTTAATGGTCTTAATATGAGCCAAGGGAAGAATAGATATTGAAACTTTTGATTCCGGTAAATGTTCCAAATTGACAGTCGCAGTTGAAAAATCCGACGGATTAGGTTGCGAGACAAGATAGCCTCTAGCCCATTTACCTTTCGATTCAGTTTCGAATAAGTAAACTAAATCACCAGGATAAGCATTTCTAAAATGAGCTCTGACCTTTGAATCTGTCAAATCGTGATTATCTAGAGGTGTGAAGGGCTTGGCCACCCTACCACATAGCATCATAGGAAGAGGGGACCACGATGACATGGTTATTGTTGCTGTTGCTGTTGCTGTTGTGGGTGTGACTTCAGGCCGATCTTTTGGTGTTGTGGGGAATATATGGGAAATAACAAATATTTAAGGGTAATAGGAGATAAGGGGTGTTGTGACCCGTAGTTGCGGTCTGTAAAAGTGAGGTGGGAGAAGTTTGCAACTTATAATAATGTAAGAATGTTTCTTAACGTGAATAGACCTTGTAGATTGCGAAAGGTACGCTGAAGTTGAACAAGCTGAGCGACGACACGTTAAAAATTTGAGTCATGATTGATAAATGAAATGGTCGGCAAGTTTTGTAATAGAAGAAATTACTTGATTGAGCCATGTATATTGAATCTAGCTACGTATTCAATCCATTGCCAGGCCGACAAATTCAATTTTTCACTTTAATTTGTTGATGCGAAAAATTCGAATAAAGAAACGCTTAAGATCTGCGCCGCAAATCTCTCCCACAAAATTAATCTTCACATTTATCAAAGGGCATATGTGAGCACCACGTATACGTTCATATGAGCTGTGCCATATAATCTCTTATTAATCGAATTCTGGAGATTGACTCCTATAGCCGGATATCAACTAGTCAAATCAAGATAAACTCCTTTTACCAAGACCAAACGTTAAAATTACATAATTCAATATAAAAGATCCACCCCCATTGGCCAGGGCCATGTTTAAGATCGAAAGATCGGCCCACTTTTTAGACCAAAACCTTAACTCTAACCCGAAAAAGAAGGCGGGCAATTAACTATATAGTTGATAATCCGATCGTATCCGACTATGAGAAACAGGGTGTACGGGTGTACGGGTGTACCGACAATGTTGCCGAGTGAGACGGGGATATACCAGATTTGCCGGGTCTGTGACGACTAAGCAAGTGGCAACTGTGCCATACTTCTCATTATCCAGTTTTGGAAAGCTAATTGAAAATAATCAGGTAGATCTTCAACTAAACAGATCAGAATTATTCTCTGTAAGTCAGAAGAGACTTGAACAGATTAGCTAAAACCAGCCGACGTTATGAAAGTTCTCTACAAGCCATAATAGATACTTAAACAGGTGAATATTCCGGACACTTCACTGATTATTACTCCCCTTTGAAATGATCCATGGTTAACTTTTTTTCTTCTTTCATTATCTAAGCTATTTTATATACAATTCACATTCCAAGGAGCATCCATGAAGTATTTCTTACCTATTTTATCCCTATATAATTGATAGAATCTTTCTCACCTCATGAATTGACGGCTTGGAATTAAGGTTTTCCATATGAAACTCATAGATTTAGTCTATTAATTGAAATTGTTCTTCCTTGGATTATTTAAAATATTTACAATTGCTATGAATACACAATCGAAGCATTATAACCACATTTTCAATTATAGTACTAACTACTGAATTTGAACTATCAGTTTTCTCCAAGAAATATATGCGAAATCCCCCTTATTAAACTAGGCATTGCTTGAGCAGGAGGCTGGAGTAGAAAGCTGTATTATTTAGGCGCTTATCACCCTAAAACATTTAATTTTAAAAGCGAATCAATTGTCGGAACTATGATGCTCATAGTACATAAGATAGTTAATTCTACCTTTAACGATATAATGTACTCATAGTCAATAAGATAGTCAATTCCATCTTTAATGATATGGTGTACGTGGCATAAAGAAGATCCTCCCTGGTGAACCATTCCCATTAGTCAAATCGCAAATTGGACTGTATTGATTTTATATAAATACGAGGAATAATCCTTAATTCTAGGATTGATTTATATACTTATATAGTGATAAGAATAGAGGTCAAGTCTTATCATAAATTAATTCCGGTTAGAATTCTTAGTATACAAAGCAACTTATACTTATACAGCCACCAATTACGTAGGTTACCTTACCTTACGAGATACAAAGGAGAGATATCCAATAGTTGCACCTTCGTCTACAATATCTATTTCGATAGACTTGTACAGCTTACACAAACGACAATTTCAGAAGGCACCTATACACAATCTAAAGTCTTTTCAAAGGAGGGAATAAAAGGTCAACTATAAAATTAACTAAATTTCTAATATATCTTCCCATCCAGAAATCTTCTTTAGATCAAAACTCATTAATGAACAAGATGCAATATGACGTAATTTCATAATTTTGGAAAAATTCCCAAAATTGGAGGGTTGGCCGAGTGGTCTAAGGCGGCAGACTTAAGATCTGCTGAACATTGTTCGCGCGAGTTCGAACCTCGCATCCTTCACGTTTTGTTTTTACTTGTAAACTCTTGGAAGCCGCACAACTCAAGACACGAGTTTAATTGGCAGGAAGAAAAGCGTGTTTTCAACCTTTCATATAACGTGTTTTGTGAGTTTGGATTGTTTATTAATTTGTTTGCAAGCTCAAAGCCACCAGTTTTTTGCTCATATCATTTAGGATTCCTCTTGTGATACCAAATCATTTGTAAACCGTTAGTTTTGTTTTACAAATGGCTAGTACGATGGACCCTTTGGTTCCAGAGATCAAGAAGCATGGCAACGTCTCCGGCGACACAACTTTAAGGAAAAGCACTCCTGCCGATATCTTTAGACAGATAAGGATGAAAGATAAATCACGAGTTGAAGCACAACGGAAACTGAAAGAACAGGAAGAACAGGAGGCATTGAATTGTGAAAATGAAGACAAGCACGAAAGTAAAGCGGGAAGCGATGGTGATGTTGATATTGTTATGATCGATTCAGATAATGAAATTAAAGAAGAGAGCAAGCTCGATGATCATAGATCCAATGAATCAGATAAGAAATTTAAAGGGATGTCAATTTCATCCATACTTCTACATAAACCCAACAATGAACAAAAAATCACAGTTGAACCACCAGAACAACCAAAAGGCATTTCATTAGCATCTTTATTGACAGGAACCAAGAAAAAACAAGTTAAATCTAAGATGATCACAGTTCAAGTTAATCCTGATAAACTTCGATCTGTTCTAAATCCTGCTCACAGTCCCAATGAACATGGCGACGAACTAGTTGAAACAACAGCAACACTATTACCCCCACCAATACGAAAGGCTAAAGTTAATAATGCTAGACAGATTCTAAAATCAGGTAGATTTGATATTAAGACAAGTAAATTGAAAGCTCAAACTCGTTTTGTGACTTTGAAGATCGATCCAGTAAAACTCAAATCCCTACTAGAGAAAAGAGACGAACTTGAGCTACCTATTAAGAAAACAGTTAAATCACAGTTAAATGACAAAGATTCACCTATAGTACTGGATGACGAAGAAGATGAAGATTTGAAAGTAGTCGAAGCTAAGAAACCTTTACCTAAGGGAGCTATGATGAATTCATTTTTCAAAGAAGTTGCTGAAAGGGCAGGAAAATCGTCATCAATAATTACAGACAAAGAAGCTCCAAAGCTTACAAAGAAACAAAAAGAAGAAACTTTACATTTACGCCCGTTAACGAAAGAAATGTTTCATATTTATGATAAAGAAGAAGCTGGAAAGTTGTATGAAGGCAATGACAGACCACTAAGTTATTTTACTCCTAGACGATCAGTTGAATGTGTTTTTGATTATTCACCTAATGATTTTAACACACTTATAGAAAATTATAAAAAATCAATTATAGAAAATACACAGATCAGCTACACATCCACAATTCTTTCGGGTATAACAATTAATGATATAGCATCCCAGAAGTATGATAATTTATCAGATTCTAGATTAAAGAAATTCCTAGATAAAGAATATAGAACCAATCGAGAGACTCAATGGTGTGATTTATTCAAGCCTACGTCTTACAAGGAAATACTACAAGAAAAATCAACAAGAAGGGAAATTAATAATTGGATTCAGAATGCATTTAAAAGATTGAAAAAAGTCGATAAATCTAAGAGAGAAGGAATATTAAAGAAGAAGAAAGTTAAAAAATCAACGAATGAATTTTATGATTTTATTAATGATTTTGAGGAAGATGAGGATGAAACTGAGGAAGAAATCTTTGTTCCATCTTTGATTATCGAAGGTCCACACGGTTCTGGTAAAACGTCATCAGTTTATGCTATTATGAGAGAACAACTTCAAGGAATTGTCTTTGAAATTAATTCAAGTCAATCCAGAGCTAAGAAACATATCAGTTTTCATCTAAAACAAGTTGGTACCACTCAAGTTGTTAATCAAAATAAAAATAGTGTTATTTTATTTGATGATGTTGAATTAATTGATGAAGAAGGAGACCGTGAATTTTGGATTAGTGTGACTGAATTATTAACTTACTCTTATAGACCTGTTATTTTTACGACTACGGATGTATCAAGAATTCCTGAACATATCTTAAATGAGTCAACTGTTTGCAGTTTCGCCAAAGCTGAAGAATCGATTGAAAAAGAATATTTGGATTTAGCTTGTCTCAATATGGGATATACGTTATCAGATGATATTCTCAATCGTTTTGTCAAGAGTGATCTAAGAAGTTCGTTGTTGGACTTACAAATGTTCTGTTATAGATTTGAAACTTTTCGTGATAGTATTACGGAAGTGACTTTACAAGAAGATAACACCAAAGAAGAAGCAAAGACTGATTTAGAACAACTTACGTACACTATGAATCAACAAGGTATGGAAATATTTACTAAGGAATATAATCCAGAGGAAATAGAATATCTAGGATACGAAGATAAAGCATACGTGATTGATTTCTATGCTTCAAAGCTGTTTAGTAATGGGTCCAGAAGTAGGACTCTGAAATACAATGATGGAGAAGATTACTTGAAATTTCACCCTGGTTGTTGCTTCAATAGATTGAGTGTATATGAAATAGCACATGAAATAACTCCTTTCATCAGAGAAATGGCTAGGGTTGAAGCTGATAGAAGGCTGGAAGAAGAAGAATTGGAAAATGCTCCCAAATCTGCCCGGAAAACGTTTGCTTTGGGTAATCTCATGGCACCAGCAGCAGCCAGAAGACGGTTTGAAGGTGATACAGAGAACTTATTATGGAGCTTTCCCCGTGTATAATTTATAGTATATAGATATCCTTTAATAAAGCTCCTGCAAGGTACGTAGACAGCTATATAGCATTGATAACTGTGATAAGAGAAGTCGAATAGTAATATTCCGGTGACGCTCCGGTCAGCGCAGTGAAAAAAAAATTTGTCCAGTCCAATGACATTTCAGCATTAGTCATAGTGAACCTGGAAAACTACTTCAACTTCGACGATTACTCCTTTGGCCTTCTTGCCTGTTTTCTACAATCATCTGTCTCACAAAAGCAATGCTATCTGTCAGAAACAGACTCCCTACTCGTCGTGTGCTCCAGGTGCCGGTGCGTTCTTTTGCAACTGCTTTGGATCAAATCAAATCTCCTGAAGGTTTTCAAGCTAGAACTCCACCATATGCCAAATTGATCAAAAATTTGACCACTGTTAAGAGAGTTCTAAATAACCAGCCTTTAACGTTAGCTGAAAAAATCTTATATTCTCATTTGGTTAACCCGGAAGATTTGGCTATTGGTAATGGTTCATCAAGAAATATCAGAGGTATCGAATATTTAAAATTGAATCCGGATAGAGTTGCTATGCAAGATGCTTCTGCTCAAATGGCTCTATTACAATTCATTACATGTGGTATGCCTTCCACTGTAGTTCCAGGTTCTATTCATTGTGATCATTTAATTGTCGGTAAAGACGGTGCTGACCAAGATTTAGTTTCTTCAATTTCAACAAATAAAGAAGTTTTTGATTTCCTACAATCATGTGGTGAAAAATTCGGTATTCAGTTTTGGGGTCCAGGTTCCGGTATTATTCATCAAATTGTTTTAGAAAATTTTTCTGTGCCAGGTTTAATGATGTTAGGTACTGATTCACATACACCAAACGCTGGTGGTTTGGGTGCAATCGCAATTGGTGTCGGTGGTGCTGATGCCGTTGATGCTTTAACTGGTACTCCATGGGAATTAAAAGCTCCAAAAGTTTTGGGTGTTAAATTAACAGGTACCTTGAACGGCTGGACCTCTCCAAAGGACGTTATCACCCATCTAGCTGGTCTTTTAACAGTTAGGGGTGGTACCGGTTTTATTGTCGAATATTTCGGTGAAGGTGTTAAGCAATTAAGTTGTACTGGTATGGCTACTATTTGTAACATGGGTGCCGAAATTGGTGCCACTACTTCCACTTTCCCAATGCAAGAAGCTCACTACAAATATTTGTATGCTACTAATAGAGGTCCAATTGCTGAATTAGCTAAAAAAGTTAATAAAGAATATGGTTTCATGACTGCTGATGAAGGAGCTGAATATGATCAAGTTGTTGAAATTAATTTAACTACCTTAGAACCAAGTGTGAATGGTCCATTTACACCAGATTTATCTACACCAATGTCAAAATTAAAAGAAACTACCAAAGAAAACAAATGGCCTGAAAATATTACCGCTGGTCTAATTGGTTCATGTACTAATTCTTCTTATCAAGATATGTCTAGAGCTGTTTCAATCATTAAGCAAGCTGAAAATGTTGGTTTAAAGCCAAAGATTCCATTCTTTGTTACCCCAGGTTCTGAACAAGTTAGAGCCACTATTGAGAGAGATGGTTTAATCGAAACTTTTGAGAGCAACGGTGCTATAGTTCTAGCCAATGCTTGTGGCCCATGTATTGGTCAATGGGACAGAGGTGATAACGCTCCAAAGGACACCAACGTTATTTTCACCTCATTTAACAGAAATTTCAGAGCTAGAAATGATGGTAACAGAAATACAATGAACTTTTTAACTTCCCCAGATATTGTTACTGCCATGATTTATTCAGGTGATATGAATTTCAACCCAATGACTGACTCAATCAAACTAGAAAACGGTAAAGACTTTAGATTCCAACCTCCAACTGGTGCCGATTTACCAGATGAAGGTTTCTTAAGAGGGAGAGAAGAATTCTATCCAGAGTTAGAACCAAAGCCAAAGCCAGAAGTCCAAGTTAACGTTTCACCTGACTCTGATAGATTAGAATTACTAGAACCATTCAAACCATGGGACGGTAAAGAGTTAGAAACTACAGTCATTTTAAAAGTTGAAGGTAAATGTACAACTGATCATATTTCTGCTGCTGGTGCTTGGTTGAAATATAAAGGTCATTTAGGTAACATTGCTTATAACACATTAATTGGAGCACAAAATAAAGAAACCGGTGAAGTCAATACAGCTTATGATTTTGATGGCAAAGCGTACGGTATTCCTGAATTAATGATGAAATGGAAGGAAGAACAAAGACCGTGGGTTGTTATTGCAGAACATAATTATGGTGAGGGTTCGGCTAGAGAGCACGCAGCTTTGCAACCAAAGTTCTTGGGTGGTAAGATTATCTTAGTTAAATCATTTGCTAGAATCCATGAAACCAATTTAAAGAAACAAGGTATGCTACCAATGACTTTTGCTGATGAATCTGACTACGATAAAATTAGCTCCGGAGATGTGTTGAATACTTTAGATTTACAAGACATGGTCGCCAAAGGCGGTGACAATGGTGGCATCTTAAAGGTTCAAGTTACCAAGAAGAATGGTGAAAAATTCGTGATTGACTGTAAGCACACCATGTCCAAAGATCAGATTGAATTTTTCAAAGCTGGTTCTGCCATTAACTATATCGGTAACACAAAGAGAGAAGCCGCCGAAGCTATTAGTAACTAGTCAAGAAACATTTAATCGTCTACATATTATTAATACATCCATTTTCCTAAAAAAATCAAAAAAATAACATTCACCTTCATTCTATCCTATTCGCATAGATACTGGTTTATTTATTTATCATCCATGTGTATATCTATCTCGTTTTTTTCTCTCTTCACTCTTTCTTAATTATTTGCACGTTTTCTTACTTTAATACAATTGTGGTTATAAAACTTAGAAATTGAAACTGTACATATAGCATGGAAGAATTAAAAGACAAAGTGAAATTAGTGAAAAAAATTAAAGAAAAAATAAGGTGGTTAAGAAACAACAAACTGTAGAAACAAAACAAAACTAAATTTAGAAAACATTATAAAGGGGAAAACATAAAGTAATAAAAAAAAAGAATAAGAAAAGTATAAGAATAGTAAAATAGTACACGAAACTAAAAGTTAGAATAAGTAAAATGTAAAGGCAAAGAGAAGAGGAAATACACTTTAAAAAGAATAGTAGTAGGTATCACAACAATATAAAACATCAAATAAGCAAACAAGCAAAAGAAAAAATAATATGGGTATCACTACACAAATTAAGCTTAAGAAAAAAATGGAATCACAATAAAAAAATAAAAAGAACGTAAGAAAATCAAGACCATCAATTCATAGAGGGTGAAACTATTCGTCTCTAGGCTGAATTTGACAACTCAATTTCCAACTTCTGTCTTCTTCCTTGGCGTTAACTTGCTTAACTTTCCAAACTTCAAGTAATATCAATTCTTGCAAACAAGGAACTCCACTAATATCAAACATATCAGCAAATGACATATCACCAGTTTCTAAATTAATTTGAGACTTCAGATTCTTAATAGTAGCAGATCTAACTAGATCAGTTCTTTCATTGTTATAAATATCGCCCAATTCTCCAATATCTTTATAAGCCACTTGTAAAGTTTGTAAATCTGAGATAATCTTAGTAATTTTGAAGTACTTATCAATGTTGATTAATTTTTGTTCTAAGAAAGACTTAGTATTAGTTCTATAATTTGGATTACCATCAACAACAAATGTCATATCTTGTAAGAATAATGACAAATAAGGAACCAGTGGAATATCCAAATTTTCTTCTAAATTAGAATCCAAAAATTCTTTTAATTTGATCCTATAAACTTGATAATTCTTATCAGGTAAAATAATAGATGCCAAATAATGGAACAACTCTTTATATTTAGCTGGTAATTCTTCCCAAATCTTAGAAATTCTTGAAATCAGAAAACTTTGTAATGATGTCATAATGGAAGCCAATGAATTGAAATTACGCAAATACAAGCAAGAAATTGAAATCTTTAACCAACATTTCAACGCATGAACACGTTGCTTTAGAGATAACTTAGGCTGCAGAATACTTTCAATAACATAATCACTTAATAAATTAGTAAATAAAACTGATCTTTGAATATTTGGCGATAAATTCAAATGAAGCTTTTTAGTGGTGAAATTCTGATTTAATAATTCTTCGACTTTAATAGAGCAGAACATTTTAGATTCAACCAAAGTTAATTGTTTAGCAATTTCTAAAGCATTGAAATTCAATAAAGCTAAATCTTCATTCAAAATTTTCCAACTTTCCTGCGATGCACTCCACCAAGATTCAATTAAAGTTTGGGTATCAGTTGGAGCATATTGACCCGTGATAGAACCTTTAATCCAATGATCCATCAACATGTTTCTATAAGAAATGATAACTTTATGAATAGATTGAACTTGTTTAGGTGTAACTAACAATGAATTGGAACCATTCTTCTTTAAATCAAACTTCAAACTAAAATTAATAGAATTTCTATTAGGTGATGTTTTATTTGATGCATTACTACCATTTGAATCAACTCTTTGTAATTCATACGTATCAACATCATCCATGAAATTATTATAGGCATCAATATTATTTATTAAAGCAGAATTGCCAGCATCATTATCAATTGGGCCATTTAATAGGGACATTTTGGATAAATGTTTCTTTTGTAATTTAGGGGAAATCTTTCTTGGAACCAATTGAGAATCATTATCGATATTATTATAATAATTTAACTTATCCTTCATCGTTTCAACTGGTGGTTGGCCAACTAGTCTTGATGCAGTTTCTAACAATTTGAAACCTTCAACAGGCATAAAATCAGTAACAGCTTCGTTGAAAAAATTAATTAAAGGAGCTAATAAAATATAATCAGTTCTTGGTTTCCAATAACTTTCTAGCCACAATTGGAAAGTTTTACAAACCAATTTTCTTCTTGCTTTAATCTTAGTATCTAAAGTAGTGAACTTTGAAGGTAAGCCACCTTTGAATTTAGCAGCCTTCATCACTAAATCATTAACGTCAAATCTAGTAATTAACTCTTCTAACAAAATCGAACCATTTGCAAAAATTCTAAATGTTAAAAAGAAAGTAGAAATGAAGAAGTAATCAGGTGGATTAGCTTCATCAGTCAACAGAGCAACCAGTGACTTGAAAGAAGCACCTAACAATTTACGGCTATCAACTTCTCTAATAATTTCATCTTCAGGATTAAATGGATCCAAAACAATTTCATCATTTTTATTGGAATTAATATTAGGGCTTGAGCTAGGACTCATTTCACTGCCCTCTAAGAACTGACTAAATTCATTATTCTTACCAATAAATGGAGAGTCACCTGTTGATATACCGGCTAAGAAATCCAAACCATCATCATTTAATTCCATATCACCAGAATTACCAGTTCTGAAAATTGAAAATCTTTTAGAATTTCTATTGGCGCCATTGGCACCAGGAACTAATAATCTTGAAGCACTTAAAACACCTTCATCGTCATCGTTACCAAGAGCAGGACTTGAAGCAGCTGAATTTGGGGCAGAGCTATTAGGCAAGGCTGGAGATTTAGGAGTGCCGTCATCAGCACCAGAAACAGTAACAATTGGTGAATCCAGATGATTGTTATGTTGTTTAACTTGATTTTTGACTTTTCTATCTTTAGCTAAACCAACTGAAGACTTTTTAATGAAGACATTAGGTTTGATTTCCATCTGAATGAAATTTGGATATTTTCTAGATAAGGGTAATTCAAATTCATTTGTCCATGAGACCAAATTTTTCAAGATTCTGTATGAAGAAGTGGCAAACTGAATCATTTTACAAGCAGAATTAATAACATTACCACCTTCTTTGGAATAGAAATAAATGTTTTTGCTTCCTGGATATTGTTGTCTCTTTCTTGGTTGTTTCCAAGTATTACTTCTAGGTAAAACACGTTTAGCTGAAGGACCTCTACTTGGTCTACCATCATTCTTAATATTATTTGCAATCAGTCTTCTATTAGCAACATCAACTAAAAATCTAACATCACTATTTAATTTTTGAATCAATCCAGATAGCTTTTCACTATTAAATTGTATAGTTTTCAACTGTGCAGGTAAATTACTGAACTTATTATTATTAATATTCTTTTCATTGACATCTTCAGGTAATTTAGATTTTGTAAACTGTCCTAAAAATTGTAATTCACCGACTAACAAATTAATTTGGGAAACAACCATTTCCAACATTCTACAACCATGAATATTATGTTCAACTAAATCCAATCTACCCGAAATCAAGGCCAAATATCTCATCAATTGATTATAAACTTCATTAATTCTATATTCTGGAGCAGGTGGCTTTTCTAAGTAAGTGATAGGAGCCTTATTATATAACCCAGGCTTAGCACTATTCTTATTCAATTCACTTTCCAAAGCAGCTGATTCGATACCCCAAACATCCAAGAAAGTTAAAGATTTATGTAAAACTTGATAAGTCATCAATTGTAAATATTCGATCTTGTTTCCATCAATAGTATGCAAATAATCTTTAGCTTTGAAAATTAAATCTGACCAATCACGTAACAATTTCTTTCTTAATTTTCTGACAACTGGTTTTTTCTGAACGACTAAACTAGATCTGGAAATACAGTCTGTTTCTTTTAACAAATTTCTAACACCAAATGTAATACCATTAATATAATTAATATCAAATGTATAGCCCACCAACTCTTGCTTTTTCAATAATGGCTTAGATTGCGGATCAAGTAAAAAACGTCCTGCATTTCTTAATAAAACTCTTAATGGCTTTCTTGAATCGGCTAATTTCTTTCTTGACCATTTTTTAACATCTTTTTCATCATCGTCTTCATCATCATCAACTAAAGTTGGTCTAAAATAATTCATTGGAACCCAACCTCTCTTTAAAGAATTTAATAAAGTGACTTCACCCCAACCTGATTCATCCAAAGTATAAGTAAAAGCGATATCACCTTGATTAAAAGATAAACAAATAGAGGCATCATTAGCAGATTCTAAAGATGATGCATCGAACGGATAAGTTGCTGTAACAAATAAAGCAGAAGCATCAATTGCATCTTCGTCTTCATTTTCTTTAATCATTGGGTCTTCTTCAGGGGTCAAATCAAAAATTTGTTTAGTTGAATCCGAGTGCACCATTGAAGCAGAAGTTAACATTGTGGCGGTTGATGGAGAAGATGGATAATTCACGCCTTTCGAATTTGAGTAAGATAATTCCTGCTTTTGTTTATTATAATTTTGATATAGTGAATTTTGTCTAACCGAAACTCTAGGTTTATTACCGAAACCAGCCACTGAAGGAGGAGGAGAAGTTGGCGATTGTGGGTAAGATTGTGAAGATGAAGTGCCACCAATAATAGAAGCGATGTTCACAGGAGAGCCACCAAATGAATCACTACTCGTTGTGTGACCAGAAAGCATAGGATTAGAAATTGTGCCATCAACTTTAGTATTAATAGGAGCAGGAGCGTAACCTCTAGAAGTCAAAGTGTTAGCTGACGAAGAATTATTTGTACCAATGGCAGGAGATGAGGAGGAAGAACTGACACCGTTGGCATTCACAACTTTTTTAACAGTGAATCCGTTGGCTCTAGTTGTAGAAGCGGTGACGCCGGGATAAGCTTGATTAGTTGTTGATAAGCCACCATATCCATAATTAGGGGTTGTTGTAGAATTAGAGGACGCGATGTTTGTGTTTAAAATAGTTTTTCTTGCTGATGTTGTAGTTGTAGCCGCAGATGGAGTGGAAGGAGATGAAGATAGACCCACTGAAGAAGTGGGAGTGACAGGAGACGAAGGTGTTTTATTAGCAGAGAAGGCGATGGTAGGAATGCCAGTTTTAGTCGTAGTTGAAACAGCGATACCGGTAGCAGCAGTAACAGCAGAAGCGGCACCAAAAGCAACACCATTTTCTTTGTTGAATTTATCTTGAGCAGCTTTTTCGGCATCCTTTCTGGCTTTTCTCTTTGACTTTGATATTGTTAAATCTCTAGCTAACGGGAACTTTTGATTCAAAGGAGTCTTTCTCTTTTCAGCTTTAGGGGTTCCTTCTCCTTCCTCGTGTTCAGGATTTTTTAGGCTTGTTACAGGAGTTAATTCTTTAGGGCTGGGTAGAACGGTAATTTTCAAGGTTTCTGCACTTGATGGAGGTAAATCAGTTAAAGATCCAGATCCGGTCGATTTTGGAGGAAGAGCCATCGATGAAGTAACTGGAGTTGAAGAAGTTGATTTGGCAGGAGTTAGTAAAGCATTTAAAACTTGAGGATTAGCCGAAGAATTTCTAGTTTCAGAACCATTAATATTATTTAAAACTGGTCGAGACTTGTTTGAATAAACAATTTCTTCATCTTCAATTATACCTTTCGCTGTTTTATTAGCTTGTTTATTATCAGAATAGCTTTGATCAAATGAAAAGGTACTATTAGAATTAGGTAAGGCAATACCATTTTCATAAATTGGAAGTGTCAACTCATCACCATATATATTCTTTTTAGGAGTATCTTGTTCAGACTTCAATTTATTTAAAAACAGGTTTTTGTTTTGAGCATCACCTGAAAAAGATCTATATAAATTCTCATGATCATTATTCAATAGACTTAGTTTTTCAGCACCTTTGGAAACTCTTTCTGAAGGGGAAGACAAAGAGACCCCAGAAATATCATGCAAACTAACTTCTCTACTTAAATTTGGAGTTTTACCAATACCAGTGATATTAATTAATTCAGGTTCTTCATCTTCATAAATTGGATCACCCATATATGGAGAAGGGGCTCTTGCATATTTATAATCAGAGAGTCTATTTTCGGAATTTAAAGGATTGGTAAATCTTTTATTATTTTCATCATTTGGAGTAGTTTCGGGTTCTAAAAACTTAAATTGAGAGACAACAGGAGTTTTTTCATCATCAAAATTCAATTCTTCAACATAACTATTTCTGCTATTTGGAGAAGTGATATTGGCAACTCTTGATACTGGCTGTTCTTTATCTTCAAAGTCATTAATTGAAGTATCTGTTTCAGTTCCAGTCTCATTAATGATGTCTAAATCATTAGTATGAACAGTGGCTAAAGAGTTATCATTATTAAAGCTATCATCTTGTTTATTATTGTGTAAACCTAAAGCACTTGATAAAGACTCGCCCATCTCGAACATTCTAGAGAAAGGGCTATGAGAAGCTATTGTTGAATTGGGTGGGATAGCAGGTCTCTGAGAAGAAACAGCAGAATGATTTAAAGGATTTGTCATAGGGGAAGAATCATTAAGCGAATTGGAGGCTGGGCTTCTGTTATTACTATTAACTGATTCTAACTGACCTTTGATATTACTAGAGATTTTCAAACTCAGAGGAGAACCATCTGGAGAGCCATTCGGAGAATTCAGAAACTCATTAAATTTCTTACCTGAAGGATTTAAGAATTCTTTGTCTTGTTGTTCGAACTTCTCGTTTTGTTTTGTTATCCAAGAACCAGGCATTGGAGATAATTTATCAAAAATATAATTATAGTCTTGTTTTGGAGTTGTTGCGCTTAAAGCAGAAGCTTCTGACTTATCAATTTGTTCAACTTGAGTTTTAGAAAATATGTTTATCTTTAATGGCGAAGTAGCCTTGGAAGTTGGAGAATTTGGGTCAAACTTTTCAGAAACTGGTGTTTTCAAGGAGTCTAGGGTGAAAATTCCAGAGTGGTGAATGGGGATAGTTAGTAAGAAGTAATTGAAAGAATGAAGGGGGTCCAACAATGATAGTAGTAGACGTGAAAAAGGTTGAAATTGAAAGGGGCAACGCGTTGGATCGGGTTGTTGTTCAAAATTGCACTAATTTTCAGAGAGAAGGATTGATTGTGGGCCCCCCGGTGGTGGAGAGTAGAGCTAGCACATACCTAGGTTGGACTCGAAAGTGAAGTTTTCGTCCTTGGAGAGAGGTACTGAGTTGGGGGTCGTCATAGTGTACGACTAGTTCTGGAGGGAAGGGAAAATGAAAGTACAAGAACTTCAGGTGTTTTCTGATTTTGAGTTTGACTTTGACTTTGAACTGGTTTTGGTCCAGCACAGCCCGAATACCCATTGCCTGGTGGCGGTCACTGGGCGCGTCTTGCTTAAGCTGATCGGACGCGTTTCGGTTTTACTGAGGAATTGGGAGTGATCTTCGCCTGAACGAGCTGGCCATCTGTGGGCATGCCTAAACGGGATAAAAATGAGATGGCCAGCTGTGATGAGACGCTCTCAGTTATCATGGGTTCACTTGCCATACGTATATCCATCTGGCTGCATAAGCTTTATGACTACAATCGAGTAGAATATTATATAAAAATTACTTCTGGGACTAATCATGTTCTGGAACTGATCGAATTTAGCGTTAGTCGATAGCTTAATTAATTAATAGACGATCCATCTCAAGCTTGATGAGCCAATGGCTTACGTACACTGATTGCCCAATCCGGTAGTAAGTAGTGCTAGTATATAGGGCCGGTCAGATTTCCTTTTTGGGCGGTTTCGGCCGGTAACTCTTTCGGCCCAAACTAAGTTATAAAGGTCACTTTATCCTCTTCCTCAGAGGTTTACTTCACCCAGTCCATCAAACGATCATCAAACAAAAATGGTTTCTAATTTTACAAAACTAGGAATTCTAACCGCTATAACGTCCATCTCTTCGTACGTCTACCTAGACTACAGGCTTGCTCAAAAGTATCCAAACATTCCAATATCCTCACTACCACCACAAACCCAATTCAAATCATCATCAACATTACTCCACACTAAACTTCAAGCATCAAACAAATCAAACACGTACATAGCATATTCAGATAACTATAAACAATCCATTCCAAACACTACCATCAATGCTGCCTATGACAACTTCATGAACTTTAAAGTAATCAAAGATGCGACCACACGATCATCGCCAACTGGGCCACTTCAGTCTTCGATACTATATGAATCCGAATTACCGGATGGAACGAAAACAGCCGTTATTCAATGGACTTGGAATAATAATTTTGAAATTGTTAAGAAATTTGAAAATTTGGCATTGAATTGGAAGTATCCATATAGATTAATGAATGGTGGATATCATGAAATCACTGTCTTGAAAAATGGTGAGGATAATGTCGACCTATATTTCTTAACGGCTCATGAATACAATCAATTAAATGACGGTAAAATTATACCTAGTTGGAGTTGCAGATTACATAGAACTTACGCTAGATTGATCTTATATTTTGGTGCTCATTAGGTGATTATAGCTTGGTTTTGGTAGTTTTATATGCGTTTTTTTGTCTCTGAAATTCTTTACACGATACTATTATATGTCTTTTTTACTTTTATTATTATAATTGAGGATCGACACTATTGACTATATATTCTAATCTCACTTTTTAAATCAGTCTGACGAGAAAACAAAAGAGCCTGGAATAAATCGTACCTTAGCAGGTCTAATAATCTAAATTGGCGTAAGCACTACCTATTACATACTCCCTCTTTGAGCTGGTTTACACTCCTACCAGATTTTTTAAACTTTTAGCAATACTTTTAGTTCTGTACTTAATTTAAATATAATCTGTTATACTTGATCGATGTGTCGTGAGATTGATCAAACCAATCCTTATCAGCATAACCAAAACTTAAACTCCCTTACTCGCAAGATAAGGAATGGCGTGAGCCCGAGAGGACTTATATCAAACAGTTAACCCCTTGGATCTCGAGCCGATACCTTCCATCTAACTTGCTCATTTCTACTTCAGTTCAATTGCTCAATGAAGCAAGACAAAAAACACGAGAACATTTAGACTATGCCATTAATCAAAAGACTATTCACGAGGTTATTCAACCTCACAGTATACACAACAGGATCAACAATAACCGCCTACACCCTCTTAAGTTACTTCCTATCCAAAAGATACCCTGAAGTTACACTAGGAGAAATTCCCCCACAATCCCAAATAATCTCTAAACCCATTGGGCTGCTAACTCCAATAAACCCATACAATCCACACAAAACAAAACTGGATAATTTCTCGTTTTACAGAACTACACAACATAACACCACTCTAAACAGAACAACTACCAAATTCTTAAAGAATCCAATAATATCCCAAATAATCAATAACACAAAACCATACCAAGGGGGGGGTCAGTTAGTTTCAGCTGTAGCATCCGGATCACGAGAACCCACTGAAGTTAATTACAAATCATACTTGATTAAATGGTTTCATCCCCTAGACAATGTTCTATTGATGGAGAATTGGGCCGAGAACGGATGGCCTTATAGGATGTATAATGGTGGATTGCATGAGTTGTTAGTTATTGGGAAAGCAAAAGGGGAGGTTGATGTCTGGTTTTTAAGTTCATTAGAATACAATGATTTGAAAGATGGAAAGGATGTTGGATTTCTGGTCAAGGACTTACATAAGACTTTGAATCGTTTGATTTTGTTTTTGGGGACTTGGTGAGATTCAGAAAATACAAGTATATATTTGATTTCAAGTTTTCCAGTACTGTCTTTGACTTTCTGTTATTGTTACAGGCATTTGATTCATCGCATCGTCTTTTTCTTTACAGTAATTCAATTTATAATTTGATATAATTTATTTTTAGTAATATCATGATGACAGAAATATAAAAAAATCACGAATTTAAAACTGTATAATTAGTTAAATGTTCCCAAAGGATATCAACTAAATTCTTTAACTAAATCAGTAATTCTTTGACTTAATTTTTCAACATCTTCTTTAGTCTGAGCTTCAGCATAAATACGAACGGCATCTTCTGTACCACTAGCACGAACAAATGATCTACCACTATTAAACATGCTCACCGCAGCATCAATCTGAACTTGTAATCCAGCAGGTTCTAACAATTGCCTTTCAGCATTGGTAGTCTTAAATGCAAATCTATCTTTAACTATCAACTTAGATAATTTATTTGGTAAATCTTGATAATCTGAATCCCAATCGGCGGGAGTTTTACCCGAAACTTTCAATGCTATTAAAACAGCAAATAAATCACTGATTGAATCTCCCACAGTTTGATTAATCAAGTCGACTAATAATCTTAAAGTTTTTAAAGCCTTTTTTTCTTCGTCATTTATTGGACTATAAGAATTCAATAAAGAGATATAATGCTGTGAGAATAAAACTGTACCATGACCATTGGCTTCGAAATAAACACCGATATCATATTCTTGAGCTTTATGATGCAAGTGTTTAACACCAGTTGAAGTGAAAGAAACGGGAACCTTTAAAGATTGTTCAATATATTTAGTTGAAGATCCGTTAGCATAAGCAGTTTGAACAATACCTAATTTTAAATCAGTATTGGATAATTTACTTAATAAACTATTAATAAAAGTGGCCAATAAAGTAGCAATTTTATCTCCATCCAATAGTCTAAATTTGGAAGTTTTATCAACATAATAGAAAACAACTCTATCAGCATCACCATCAAACGAGGAATATAATTGCAATGGTACAGGATTAGTGACACCAGCAGGTAATTTTTGATTAGTCTTAACATAATCAGCACCACAATCAACATTCAACATGTGAGGAATGTCGCATTGATCATTAATAACAGTAGTTTTAATGAACTGTGAATGAATATTTTCTAATTTTGGTGCACCAACACCATTAGCAGCATCAACGGTAATAACTAAAGGATCATTGATATTCCAAGTTTTCAAAATTGATTCGATGGTTCTAGTTAATTTATCATTATAACCTTGTTCACTAACAACACCAAAAGAAAGATCATTTGAACATCTGGTTAAGTAATGTAGTTGAGGTGTAGTCAAAGTACCAAAATCGGTATATTTACCACCTAATGATTTAACACCATCAATTGCAGCGCTTAATAAAGCTGGACCAGATTCTCTAGTATCTCTAGCTAAGACAACGTTACCAATTTTGGATAAATTGATATTTTCAGCCTTAATTATTTCTTCTAAAATGGCAAAGAATTCATCAAAAGTTTCAGAATTGGCCAATTTAGTAGCAACAGGTTCCCATGATTGTGGTAACATTTCACCCATTGGTTCGACGACTTTCACACCATTATCTTGAGGAGGGTTATGAGAAGCCGTGATCATAACACCGATGGTCTTACTTGATAAGGACAATGATCTTAGAGTGGCTAAAACACCTACTTTGAAAGCAATTGAATCCAATCTGGAAGCTTTCATTCTAAAACCTGCGGTACCGTAGGTGTAAGTTTCATTGGGTAATTTTGGGTGTTTGTCGAAGTACGACTTGAGCTGGTCTTTGTCTAGGCTCATTGTTTGAGTGTGGGAATTAAAAAACAAAAATAAGGAAGTAACAAGCACTAGAACCGTAAATAAGTATCTATGTCTGAAAAAGAGCAGTCTGAACATACCTCTAAAAGAAAAACAGATCAGATCAGTTTGAGATGAGTAAACAAACAGCGACGCAGCTAATTTCGATTTCTTAACTCTTTTTTATAGTTAACAGTGACTGTTAGTGGAAGTTTAGTTTAGAAACCAACACACAAGCAGCCATGGCCCCATCCCTACCCGTCTACTCCAGAGAAGAAATCAAGTCTCTGCACCCAGAATTGTTCCCTGAAAGAATACCCACAGAAAGCGGCCAAAAGCTAGACTTGGATGACTGCACGCTCCACTGCATAACACAGGATCAGTGCACTTTCGACGGAAACAACATTATTTGCGTCCCTTTCAAGAGAATATTTGCTAGATGCCTAGACAAGCAGTATGCCAAACGAAGAGAAGTGATAGGTTATAAGTTAACGCCCTCCCATAAAGAATTTAGTAAGGATCCTAATGCTAAAGTTTATAGAAACGTCGAATTGACTGATTGGTTTGATAACGATTATTCGAGTTTCTTGAGGGATAAAAGCAAAAAAGATGGAATAGTAGATGCTAACTTATTAAAGGAGTTCTTTAAAGCTGATAAGGTTATGAAAAAGAAAATACAGGAATACTATGAAAACCTATTGAAAGAACAGAAAAGAGATGATTAATGAACCCATTTAACTCTAAAGAGGTTTACATTTTAGTTATTTATTTAAACTTAATTTACTTGGAATACAATAATTTATATAAATTCATGTCGTTGAAATAAATACCTGTATGTACTATGTAGTAGTAGTGAGAGAGTAAAGATGTAAAAATAAAATAAAAATAGGAAGAAAAAAGATAAACACAAACTATAAACACCTACCAAGAAAATGCTAAGTAAACAATACAACTATTAACCACCTATGGATTCTGAACGTTAACAACTAAAAGGTTTCACCTTCGGCAGGTTGAGGTAATTTTCTATTACCACCATGAGCCATTTCCTTTCTTAACTCTAATAATAGGATTTCCATACTATAAGTTCTTTTCCAATGTGATAGCAGTGGGAAATTATTGGCTGTAACATTTCCAGTTTTGGAATCAACACAAGGTAAATTGATTTTAGAGCTGAATTTAACAATAGGAGGTTTATCGGGATAATCTTTACCACATTCGATAGTTAATGTATAGATCCTATTTTCATGGTTTGAGTTAGGAGGACCTAAAATTGTGGCATTCCAATGACTCATTGTCATATCATCGGCATCACTTAACCCGTAAGAGCAACTCTCTGCTCCTAAACCTTTTTCACCTTTCTCTAATTCTTCCAGTAATTTGAAGTTTCTTGGGCTGTATTATCATGGAAGGTGTGAGGTTAGTAAGACTGCTCATCCTGGGAACTGATACATAAATAATCTGATACATACACTTTAGACATTCTGGTGGTCTGGTGGTGTTTGTTTTGTGTACCTGTTGTGAACACTAAAACCGGAAGGTTGGAGTACTTAACTGAACTGAACCACCTGCAAGGGCGCTTCAACACACTGTTACACACTGTTACGCACACAAAAACCGGCGCGCGCTGATTGCGATGATTCTCTCAGTGTTTACGTTTATGTATTTAGGTTGTCTGGCTATCTGACCGATACAATTCCGAAGACACAGAGACACATCCAGACACATAGAGACGTGCCCAAAAAAATGGACTCTACTCCAAGCTCTCCTTTTATAAGATCACCCAGCAAGCCTGGGATTGCCCATCCACTTGCAGACCGTTCAACTGAATCTACTAACGAGATTCAACTAAACTTAGAAAATGAATTAAGAAAAAAAATCTCAATTTTAGAATTTAAATACTCGCAAATAAAGGATAATCAGCAAGTGAAAGTGAACTTCTATGAGAAGAAAATAAAAGAGTTGAATGATGAATTGGATTCGAAGTATTTGGAAAACGAATCAAGTATAAGTGATGCTAAATTTGTCTTCGACACAAATTCAGGTTTACAAACTAAAAATAAAGAACTCGTTGAATTAGTTGCTAGTTTAAAAGAAGAGAACTCCAGATGTAATTCAGAATTGAATGATAAATCCAAGAAATTGAATGAATTCTTATCTGACTTTGAAAAATGTGAAAAAGAATTTCATACAATAATCGAAAGAAAAGATGGGGAGTTCAATTTAAAGCTGAAGAATGCTCAACTAAATATTCAATCATTGGAGAAGGCAGTTGATGAAAAATCAATGAAAATAGAAGAGCTTCTAAATAGATTGAAATTTAAGGATACTGAAATTAATGATTTGCAAATCATAAACACAAAAGAGAATGAGGTCCAAGCCAGACAATTGTATGAAAAAGAATGTAAAGAACAATTAGAATACATTAGAGAATTAGAATCTAAAAATCTGTCATTAAGCAATAAAATTAGAGATTACCAATCGAAGCATGAATTTTCCGAAGTATTAAAAGAAGAAAAGAATGTATTGATTCAGCGTATCTCAAATTATGAAAATATAGAGAAAGATTATAATGAATTGAAATTTAGATACGATAAGCTAAATCAACGCACAGGTTTATGGAAAGATGACAATGAATCTCCAAATGATTTGATTAATAAATACAAAACCTTGCAATCAGAATATGATAATAAATTGAAATCATTAAAAGAAACTAGACTTGAAAATACTAAATTACAATCTGATTATGTTGAGTTACAGTCTAAGTTGCTGTCTTCCAATCATAAAGTTAAAGCTTTAGATGATAAATTATCAACTAAGAATTTGGAAATTATGAAATTAAATAACAAAATCAAAATAAATCAACAGGAATTGCATTTTTTAAAAGATAGATTGGAGAATGTAACTGAAGAAAATACTTTTCTATTCAAAAATAAAGAAATTCCTGAATCAACTATTAAGAAGGAACTTGATGAATCTTTGAAAACCTCAAATGAATATAAACTACAGATTGATGAATTGGTGAAAGAGAAAGAAGAGTTAATTAACGAGAATTTTAAAAGAAAAAAGTTAATTCATTCAAATAGCAATCAAGATGAAAGAATCAGCAATTTATCATCACAACTCCAAATTAAGTTACTTGAAGTTAATTCTTTAAAGAACACCAATATGGATTTAGAAAAATCAAGAATGGAATTGTCCATGAGAACACAATCTTTAGAAACCCAATTGAAGTCAGCTACAACTCAAATGCCACCATCACAGCAACAAAGGATTTTACAATTAGAAGATAACCCAACACTGAATCACGAAAAGATAACACGTAAAATGTTGGTTCAATTAAGGAAAGAAAACAAGGACTTGCTATCCAAATTCAATGGTGATACTATTCCTAAATCTGTTTATGAAAGGTTAACAACAGAACAAGATCAATTAACTCAAGATATTAAAAACTTAAACAAGAAGTTGATCAGATTAAAGGAAATATACAGTAAAAAATCAAATAAGTTTATTGATTTGATATTCAAAATTCTAGGTTATAAAGTTGAATTTTTAAATGATACAAAAATCAAAGTTACACCCAAATTATTCAACACTAATCGCACCAATCAGAACCCCCACTCTGAAGAAGAAGATTTTGATGATACAGACGATGATCAAGGTGAAGGGCACGGATATATTATAGTTGAATTAACGCGAAATTTGATTAAACTAAACAAGGATCATTTTAAAACTACGAGTGAATTTAATTTGGACAATTTAGTCGAATTTTGGATTAATGATAAAAAAGAGATCAGTTGTTTCTTTAATGCCTTAAATTTAGAATTATATGAAAGTTTAAGACTGAAAAAATCTTCTTAATGTTAATTAACTGTTGTTTTCATTTGCTAATAATGACTTATGTATTTCTTTATTTCTCTATGTGTATATTTGCAACTTTTTGCTAGCTCTTTTTCTCATGTCTTGTACTTTTTACCTGATGAATAACCATGCAAGCACGACCTGGTTGTGAATTGTTGAGCATTCCCTCTTTCTGCCCTTTCTTTTGGCGATAGGCTATGGCAACTATAATAACGAGCCACAAAAACCTTCAAAATCACCCCGACTAATTGATTAAAACTTAAAGGAGTTTTACGATGTCCGTATATCAGGGTGAACGAGGTAATATGGAATCGATGTGATAATTGGCTATATGCATTTCATACTTCCGGATTTCTTGTAAAGCTAGGATCAAGATTTGTTTCTATACAAAATGTACATATATATTCACTGCAAGAAAGCATATAACTTGTGACTATGTAACCACTGTATAGAGTCAATTAAGTATAGACTTATTTAATTGATATTGAGGCTGGATTTCAGATACTCATTTAGGAAAAGTGGGAAAAACAGGCGTGAAGAGCTCGTTAGAGAATCCCACAACGAAAAGAAAGTTCCTAAATTCATATAGCTACATAGGTCAATTCTTATTTAATTAATTAGTTTTAATGGAAATTAATTTTACTAATCATCAATCTGTATTTTTAAAAGCTTATTAAGATTAAAATTACTCCTGGATCCCACCAACTTATTGCGGACTACAGTGTACAAAATACCTATCATGAACTACCTCTTGAAATCAATAAACCTCTTTGTATATCCGCAAACTTGAATGGTTGTGGCATATATAAGATTTGAAGTACCCAAAGTCTCAAAATCATGTAGAAATTGAGTTATTTTGGATGCCAGATCATAACATTCTGTTACAGGGAGATGCCCTAGTTAGACCTTCAATTCTGAGCCCTGTAAAGCTTTACGTAGTTGTTAATAAATTGACTAATGTCAAACTTGTTTGGCTCCAATATTTAAAATAAAGGCTAGAAATTTAGAAATTATTTCAGTTTGGAAGTATTAATAGAAAGGAAATTCCCCAAATAATGAAGTTCAATCACTGTGTTTCACTCTATCAGAGTCGCCAGCCAATTCATCTTCACAAAAATGGAACTTTTGATTCTTCCAGTCTTGACTTCTTTTATTTCCTATACTTTGCCAACTACCACTTCAGTCGAAATTTCACTTCCAGGAGATACTCAAGCAGCGGGTGCCTTTGTCGTTCATCTTCAAACGTATGCTACTCAAACTCTTGCTACCGCTGCCGCTACTGCTACCCCCCCAGTGGAGACGATTCTGGCTCACTATTTAGAATCATTGATACCCCAGTTGAAGAAAATGATAGTGATCCATCAATCAATAGCACTGAGAATATCTGCTATACTCCCAATGTTCTTATACATACCTTTTATCAGAGTAAACTTCTCAATATATATGGGGCTCCCAATTATTTTGGCTCCCAATACGAACTAACGTATAAGGTTAGTCCCAGTGATGCCACTGGAGGCCCCACCGGTTTTTCATTAATTTCTGGTGAATATCTTGCTTTTGGTCAAGATACTGATTTTATGGTTTGTGGAATGGTTGAAGGAGATGATGGTGGCACATGGGCCAAAGTTTATCATAAAGATCTCACTACGGGTGGTGGTTGTGTACAGGGTAAGACTAGAATGTTCCTTACAAGTACTTCCGCCTGTGGTTATGAGTAATAATTTTTGTTATTCATTGCTGTAAGTTCTTTTTCTGTCTGTTCATTGATTTTATAACTTCTTTTATTATGTGTACACAGAAATTCAAAAAAAGGATCGATCCAATTTTTTGTCCTCCCGAGTTTTGTGCCGACACGACCTTGTAATATAAAGATGGGTTGTGGAAGGATATGATTTGCCCTTCTGATTGGTTGCTCATTCTTACTCTTCTACACCCTAAACAATTCTACAATTGGCTGATATTGAACCTACAATGAATTGAAATGAATCGCTAGTTGAAGCCAATACACATGTCCACCATCAACTCTCTCATTTTCAGACACCTTTAAATTTTTCCTAGCTTTAGGTAGTCGAATTTTGAGCTAGTTTGGTAACGGCAAATAATAACTTATTTAGTTAAGCACAAGAACCACTTTCCAATGGACTTATTTTCTTTCCTTGACAACGTTTCTTTTCCGTTCTTTCTTTTAATCATACTCTATTCTTATTTACCAGAAGTTAAAGTTTGATCTTTATTTTGATATAACATATATGATGAATCACTGTTTAGAGATAATAATATCAGCTCTGCTCTTAGTATCATTGCGTTGATATTAAAAAGTCTACTGTAGCAAGTATTTGCACATGTGATCTCAAACTATAACCAAAACCACCAGCATCCCACCTGCTAGTCTATTACGCCCACCTTCAGAGCACCCTGAGCACCCTGATCACCCTGATCATACACACTTAAATTAATTCATGATCAATTGAGTATTTCCCGTAACCCATCACCCATAACCCTTATTTAATCAACTCCTCAAATGGTGGATCGCACAATTGAACTATATAATCTGCGCTAGCTAACTAGGCGACTTTCATTTCAGTTTTTTCCAGTAAACCCCAAAGCATATTTGTTATACCCGATATGAACCAATCAGATTTACTCTACTTTACATCATCCAAGTAAGTAAGTACGTACGAAGCAATTAAAAAGTAAGAAAAAAACGACCAAACTAGCCATCTGGGGTACAGCTAAAAAAACACAATGCAGTACCTTTGACTATAGTGAAACTAGAGTTGCCCCTCCAGGGTCCCACCCCCACAAACAGTGGGGCAAGCTTTTGATCATGATCCGGGGTTGTGGTGTGTAGAGGGACGAGTGATGTTTAGCAGTAACAGACACGGGGTGAGTGCCACTGGGTGGGTTCGGTTGGGTCCAGTTTGAGAGAGCTCTCTACCTGTGCTACCAACTTTTCATAGAGAGCACTTGCTCATCGAACTAACTGCTCGTCTCAGGCCTCGGGGACAGCTCGACATGTATGATATCATATATCTCAGTAGCTGGAGATATACAACAGAATTTCTGGAATCTGGAGACGCTAGAAACGGCCGAAACTCAGTTTAGTCAAGGGAAGATGTGAAGATCCCAGAATAGTTCCCGGCCTGCCTGATCCAGAATTATGTAGCTGTAGGACTTGACTTTCCACTCGGCCAGGCTGCTGTCACTGTTATCAATACCATCTGGCCGTTTTCAGCTAGACGTAGGTACAGTCGATGGGCTTTCCCATTTCTACTTGATTTGCATTTGCCCGTGTTCTCAGAACCCAGAACGTAATCCTTTTTTCCTATATACAGTAGTAAGAAAAGAGACAACAACAAATCGCCTGAAAGTGAGCGTTTGTTGAAGTAGAACCACAGACACAATGCCAATTGACCAATGAAGAGACGCCAAATCTGGCCAAAGGACACCCCATCATGGCAACGTTAGCTGTGATGATCAAGGGCCAGAAAACGAGCCACGAGTCCACGACCAATGCCTGCTGGCCTTTTACCACCACCAGGAAAGAGCGCGGACAGACACAATATTAAGCCTTAACGGATACGAACTTTCTCCAGTGCATGACCACGAGCGCACCTCATGATTGGCCGTTGGCAGCATGACCATCCTCAGCTCTGTGGATGGTGCTTTTGGAAATTTTCATGGCTATCAGCGGGATTTCTGTATTATTATGGTGTGGCGGCCTTCTTCTTGATTGTTCCTCAATACATAATTGACCGTTGCATGGAAGCTGATAATGGTTTTGTATGGACTTTTTATCAGTTAGTCTTAGGATACGTTACGGATACTACACGTTTTCATACGAAAAGAGGGAGAGCTCGAGCTGGGTCATTCAATTAGGTATTTCCGATAACTCATTACTGTCGAGAGCGATGACTAACCTCAAATCAGGGAGTTACTGAACCCTTCTGGATCAAAGTGAAAAACTGGAAAACTACAAACTCGCCATACAAATCTGAGCTGGGTGGACCAGAGAACGAGAATCTCCGCTCGTGGCTCATGGCCTGGACTGGAAGGCCTCTTCCCCAGCGTCGGCAGCGAGCCAGACAGAGGGGGTTTGCTTTCTCCCGCGCGGTGGCACCTGAACCCCCTGGCCTGCGGGAGGGAACGCTCGCTAGTGCTGTGCGGTGCAACTAGCTGGAGCTGAGCGTGCATGATGGTAGATGCTCTACTCCGAAACTCTAGTTGTTTATCTCTAGCAAGACTTATATAAATACTTTTCCTGTTTCCACTTGTTGCAATTGTTCAGCTCCTTCTCTGCTTCCCTTTTTCCTTTTCCTATTATTACGAAAGTTTAACGAACCCCACACAATCACAATCAGAAACTATTAAACATGTCTAATCAACTAAGACTACTCGCAAGAGCCACTCCAAAGAGAACCTCCCTGTTGGCCTCTTTTTCTGCTGCTAGAGCATATTCTACACAAGAACCAGTATGTATCCCACTTTTTATTATTTTAATGGTAGAAGAACCCACTTAAAATGAACTCCGAGCACTGAAATTGTCCAGGTCCCCTCACAAAATAACCTGACAAAGAGATGGCTCACTCCAATTGATCACAATCACCCGAAGTACGAGCTTTTTGCCCGTTTTCGTGTCACCGGCTGTATTGTATCACTTTATAGGTTGAACTAGAGCTTTGAACTTGATCTCATTACACGACCACCTCAAGCAAAGTTCAACATCCAATGCATGCATGACCTTCGGAAAGCTGCCTTAGTTTTGATATTTCATTTTCACGGCTGTGACTCGGCTGCAGTAAAGCCCTGCACCTTCTCTGTCCATCTTCTGCCAATAAAACTCCTTGAAATTCAAATCACTAGTATACTAACCAAATTCGGGTCCCCCCCCCCCCTTGAACTTTCTTTAGACTTTGAAAGAAAGATTTGCTGAGCTATTGCCAGCCAGACAAGCTGAAGTGAAAGAATTGAAGACTAAATATGGTAAGACCGTATGTATTCCATCACATCCCACAACCCCATTTAGCGAGTCGGCAACCGGAATTAATTAGAGATTTAGAGATCCCATGTTTTTCCGTTTTCGTCGCGCTAAATTTACTTTGGCTCTCATATTGACGAGATCCCAGATCTGATAGGAAAAGAAAGAAATGTATACTAACCAACCAATTAATTATTTGAATATAGGTTATCGGTGAAGTGTTGTTGGAACAAGCCTATGGTGGTATGAGAGGTATTAAAGGTATGGTCTGGGAAGGTTCTGTCTTGGACCCAATCGAAGGTATCAGATTCAGAGGTAGAACTATTCCAGAAATGCAAAAGGAATTACCACATGCACCAGGTGGTTCGGAACCACTACCAGAAGCTTTATTCTGGTTATTATTGACTGGTGAAGTTCCATCCGAAGCTCAAACTAAAGCTTTGTCTGAAGAATTATTTAAAAGATCTAAGTTACCAGCTCATGTTGAAGATTTGTTAGACAGAGCTCCAGCTACCTTACATCCAATGGCACAATTCTCGATGGCTGTTACTGCTTTAGAAACTGAATCCCAATTTGCAAGAGCTTATGCTAATGGTGTTAACAAGAAAGAATACTGGCAATACACATATGAAGATTCCATTGAATTGCTAGCCAAATTACCAACTATTGCTGCTAAGATTTACAGAAATATCTTCCATGATGGTAAATTAGGTACCACTGATGGTTCATTAGATTACTCTTTCAACTTTGCTAAACAATTAGGTTTTGGTGATAATGCTGAATTTGTTGAATTAATGAGACTATACATTTCAATTCACTCTGATCATGAAGGTGGTAACGTTTCTGCTCACACTACTCATTTAGTTGGTTCTGCTTTATCTTCTCCATTCTTATCTTTAGCTGCTGGATTGAATGGTTTAGCTGGTCCATTACATGGTAGAGCTAATCAAGAAGTTTTAGAATGGTTAATGGAAATGAAGAAGGAATTAAAGGGTGATTATTCTGAAGCTAACATTGAGAAATACTTATGGGCCACATTAAAGGCTGGTAGAGTTGTTCCAGGTTATGGTCATGCCGTTTTAAGAAAGACTGACCCAAGATATACCGCTCAAAGAGAATTTGCTTTGAAACACATGCCAGATTACGATAACTTCCAACTGGTTTCGAACGTTTATAAAGTTGCTCCAAAAGTTTTGACTGAACACGGAAAGACAAAGAACCCATGGCCAAATGTTGATTCTCATTCTGGTGTGTTGTTACAATATTACGGTTTGAAAGAACAACAATTCTACACTGTGTTGTTTGGTGTTGCTAGAGCCTTTGGTGTGTTACCACAATTAATCATTGACAGAGGTGTTGGATTACCAATTGAAAGACCAAAATCTTTCTCTACCGAAAAATACAAGGAACTGGTTGAAAGTATTGCTGGTAAGAAATAAATAAGCTAGTCTAATTTATTATAATTATAAATTCTATTCTCATAATCATATTTTATTCTGCATGCATTACCATTATTTACTGTACATAACAAAATACAATTTGCAAATCCAAAAAAGTATATTCGCAGTTTCTTCCGATTTCGATTCCCTTCAGCTTTCACTTCAACACTACTTCATCCAAGTTTTTCTTCCAACATTTTTTTATTTATAAGGTTCTTTTAAAAAGATAAAAACCAAAATATTATTATTATGGGCTGTGTTCTTCTGTTTAGGTATATATCAATCAGTTAGTGATGAAATAAATACTACTGATGGGATAGTATACTCTTTATTTATTCCAATTACTCTTTTTTTTTTATTATTATTCTCTACTACTTGTTACTTTTCTTAGTTTTTCCAATTTATTTATCCTTTTATTTTTATTGTTTCTGATATTTCTGATTTCTGATTGTGTTATTTTTTTATAATTTGTTTTCACATAACGATTAACGTTTTTATTATATTTGTTTCTTACTGTACGAGGCGCCGCTACTCCAGCATTGGCATTGTAGATTCATGTAACGTACTACTTGGTTGGAGGATTCTATTGCTGTAAAGTTGTGACCATGGAGTCAATTTGAATTTGCGGAACTTCTGTGACTAGCTCTGAGACTGAAAGAAGAAACAAGTCGTGTGCGCACCACGCCTACTTTGCTTTTATTGTGTCTTCTGATTCTTTCGATTTGTTTCAATATCAATCCAATATACGTTCTCTAACAAGACAAGACCCGACATCGACGACACAAGCACCAACAACCTCGAAATAAGTACAGATCCTTGAGCATGTCCCATCTCCCTATAAGATCAACATGCATGCTCCTCTTAATGATGGTGAGTGTGATATTGGTTGGCAGATTAACATCGGACGAATCAACAATACGAATAACTGATGCTGTTAGTTTATCATCGAGCTCACCATTAACCAACTTCCTAACCTCCAACCCACAAGATGCATCTGAGCGGGCCAACGCCACTTTTTACACATACATCCCCAACGTGAAAGACACGGCCGGTTTATTAAAAACTGTGAAGTCAGTAGAGCAGAAATTCAACATGATTTTCGGATACGATTGGGTTTTCAGTTATTATAATATCAACAATGAACCTTTTCCAACAGAATTGTTAAATCAGTTGGAAATGTTTTGTTCTGGACAGGTTATCATACAGGAAATACCTCAGGATTCTAGTTTCAAAATGCCTGAGGGAATAGATAAGGGCAAGATTCAACAGCTATTTAAGAAGAGGACACAGGATAAAGTGTCGCCTAATCAACGATCTATTTCATATAAATTGAAGACCAGATTTCATTTATTAGATTTTGTTAATTTACCGGCGTTACAGAACTATCAATATTATTGCAATGTTGATGTAGAGACTGAGTTGCTATGTGATGTAAACAAGGATTTTTTGAAATTTATTCAAGATAATGAGATGTTGTATGGGTTTGCTAATGCACCAGTTGAATCAAGAACTTCAGCAAAAACAATTTTCAAGACCTATTTGGATTTCTTAAAAGAAGCACCATTGAAAAGAAGAGTGGATTCAAGAAACATGATGGATTTTATAGTAAAGAAGCAAACTGGAGATGTGTTGTCTTATTCCAACTGTAATTTCGATTCCAATTTTGAAGTTGTGGATTTATCAATCTTTAAGACTAAATTATATCAAGACTTTGTTGATTATTTCGATAAGGCTGGCGGTATATTTTATGAACGTTGGACGGACTATAACATCAAGACACTATACTTAACTTCATATGTCCCAAACAATAAAATATTCTGGTTAGGCAACATTGGATACTTTGACGCACAGGACAGACAAGTGTGTTCAGGCGATTTACAAAGTCGAATGGAAATGATGTGCGTTTGTGATCCAGAACAAGATTACTCGTTCGGGAAAGCTAGTTGTCTAAGACGTTTTTTTGATGTTTTGGAAATGAAATATCCTGTGGGACTAGAAATGGACAAGTTTGAGATTGAAGAGGCTGAGAGTTCAAGAAGGAAGACTGGGCCATTGCCGGATGGTCAGAGTTATGAACCGAAGTATAGAAGACAAAAGATTAGAGATCAGGGGGATAGACCGTTTGAGAAGAGTTACAAGTCGAATGAAAAAGAGTATCTCGAGAAGTTTATGCAGGATTAGCTAGGGTCAACGGTAGAGTAGATGCTTCATTTCTAATCTTCTATTTTTTAAATTACCGTTATTGTTTTTACTTTTTTTTGATTTTTATGTTTTTATGTTTTTAGGTTTTTCATGTTTACGCTGTATTAAAAAAAAGTCTTCCAGATTTTCATCACCATATGTTAGTGGCACTTTATTTTGGTATTTTTATTTATTTGATTGTGATTAATTTCCATTTTGAAAAAAAATTTGCATTTTCCTCTTTGTTTTCTAAACCTTCTATATGCTTTACTTTATTTTGGATGTCTTAAACCTTTCTTTACTTTAGATAGAATAAATTGTATCATTGAACGAACAATGTCTTTGTATATTTTAGAAAATATTACAACTCAAAGTTAGAACCATGTTGAACTAAATGTAAGTCTATTAAAACACTAAAGGCAGGAGCCTGAAATTCCATTCAAAATATAAGCTAGTCTTCAAATAATTAGATTTACTTGACCATACATAAAGGGATTAATTAAAAATTACCGAATTGAATTAAGCCCTTGGTCAAATTGTAGAAGTCGTATAATAATTAACGTACCTGCAAATGTATCTAATTTAAGTGCATACAATTTGATAGCTCAAGGCGGTAGTACAATTCGGACTAACTCCGGTGAAGAGCCGCTCATTTAGGTGAAATATACGTGAAAAACAGAAAACCAGAGCGCGTCTAATGCGGACAATATCCGGATTCAGAACGCGTCTTGTGATTCAGGGTTTACTGTATCCTTTTATCTTGCTCTACTTTACCAAGTGAACCAGATTATCAGGAACAACTGAGTAACTAACATACCAGTGATCTAATGAACATGTAACCCGGTAATCCTTTACTACGTTTCACACCAAGCTGCCCCTATACCGGATGGAACTGAAACGGACGCGTCCCAAACAGGCAATACATTATACGGTAACGGCAGCGTAGCGTGTCTGAGTCGCTCTCGTTGTTTACTTAAATCACAATAGCCCTTCAACTCTTCAGTTCAACCCGAACACCTTCACAGCTACAGCTACAGGTCAACTTGCCGTGTACACGTCTTCGTAAGAGCCCACCACAAGTTCAACCACGACTAGGCACGTCTTTCTCTGTTGCTCTTGCTATTCTCCTCCTAGCCCAACCTCTCTTCCCTCGTTCGACTTCCTCTCACTCTCTATCTACTTCAATATACATCTTTCTTTCCCTTTTCTTACTGCAATTCAGACTCGTTAAATACCCGCAACTATGACTAACGGTGGTACCCAAGACGTCAACTTGAAGGTCTTATACACGTTTGACAACACCACTAACTTTTTAGCCCGTTCATCATCACCCATCACTGTCAGAGTGATCACACTACCACCACAACCTCCTCATAATGGTTCTATGATTGGCCTCATAGACCTACAAACGTGTCTTTCGTTAATAGCACGCACGTCTCCTGAATGTTTCTCCAACAAGTCCATGGATTATTCAATTTATTCAAAAGATGTTATTGAACCTGATGAACCTTATGTTGGGTTTGGTCTTTTTTCAAAAGTTATGGAATTAAATCAACCTCATGTGATTGTTCCAGGTAGAATTTGTAAAAACTTTTTTTCAAGTTTATTTGGCAATTCAACTGATGTTAATGTTGATACTTTAGAAATTAAATTAAGATTAAGCGCAATGAATTCTTCAACTAACCCCAGCACTTCTAATTCATATCAAGCTCCAATTAATACAAATGCCACGCTAGCCCCTCCTCCTCCACTTCCAAAAACAAAAAAGACTAAGAAGAGAAAAACTATAGCAAGCCCCGTTGACAGTTATGATCCTCATCCGACTTTAAAGAAACGACAACCTGATCCAGTTCAATATTTAGCATCGGCGCAAACCCAAACTCCAGTTAATGGTATTCAAAGTAGAAATTCCAATAAACCTGAACTAGCTACAAGAACTCAATCAATGCCTTTCATCCAACCTGTCCAACCTATTCAGCCCATCCAACCCCAAAATGATGTTTCTTCAAGATTTGCCAATTTTATTAATAAACAATCCACCACAACAAAGTCAAATGTTCCAATGAGGGCAGCCAGATCAAATACCGAATCATACCCAATTAAAGCCAGAAAGACAAAAAGTTTTATTAGATCGGTTGTTAAAGTTGGTGATTCTGGTGTTGATTCAAGAAAGTGTATCAATTGTAAATTATCTGTTCCTCCATTTAAATATTATAATAGTGGTATATTTGAATTTGGTAATTCTGGGTTCTTGTGCTGTGTGTGTAATGATTATTATGTTACTGACAATACTGATAGCTTAAGGGCAAGAGGTGAATTGGCTGCTAAAGGCTTCTTGGATGATCATTATAATAAAAATACCAAGAAAAAACTTCTTAAGAAAAGAACAACAAATAGAACAGATGATGATTTAGCTAGTAGTTCACCAGCTGCAGCTCCTGTTTCTGCTTCTTCTCCCTTAGCAGCTGTTGCTATGGCTAAGAGTAGAAATGCAAATTCAAGAAAAGCTAGTTCCATAAGCGGATTAAACTATAAAAACCAAGAAAATAATAGTAGTATTCCTCAATTTATGAGCACTTTGGACGAAATGTTAATTACTGATAATTTACCAGATTACATGAATGATGGACCCAAAAATACCCAACATCCACTAACAGATATTGATCCACTTTATCAGCCACATAGACAACCAACTCCGCAATCACAGAAGGAAGACGATCAACCAATCAATGCAATGAAATTGAACACAACTTTAATTCCATTAGATGATGATGATAAAGAAAACATTCCACCACCACACCAATTACAATCTCATTCAACCATTATGGAAGAGGAAAAGCCACATTCAATATTTGGGAATGAAATGCTGTCTCCCTCGTTACAGAGATTAATAGAATCCATGCCTGGCGATGTCGGTGCTTCATCATCTCCAAGTAAACCAGGCACTAATACAGATCAATGGATGAATGAATTATTCACACATAAAGAACATCCAAATGAACAAGCAGAAAATCTAGAAGAAGAAGAAGAAGATGAAATTAATAGATTGATAAATGAATCAAAGCTTCATCAAACTACCACCACAACAACAACTAAAGAACCAATGACTTCAAACAATAACACACCAAGTGGTAAATACGATAAAACACCAGCTGATAAATTTACCCCAGTAGACACAGTTCAAACAGAAACCATAAGCAGTGAATCAAACACTCCATGCACCAACACTAACAACACACCAGCTGCTTCCACTACCGCAACAAAAACAAACACCCCAATACCTACTTCAAATACCAACACCACCTTAACTTTAAGAAACCCATACTACAACACATCATACAACAACACCAAACAAGCCAGCAACAGAAAAAAATTAACCATGAACAACATACCAAGCTCGCCATACTTAATGCTACCACATGAAGACCCGACTAATGACATCGATGATGATGATGATGATGGCGACGACGATGATGATAGTAATGAGACTTCAGTCATGGATCATTGGGGCAATCAGAGCGGCAGTGATGGAGATAGAACCAGAGGTGTTAGAAGTAGCTCGATTACTGAGATTAATGATGATGAAAAATAGATTTTGTTATGTTTTCAGAGTTTGAATTTCGAATATTTGTGTTTTTTGAGTTTCGGTTCTTGTTTTGGCATCCAATGTTTGTCTTACAGATCGGTGTTTATTGGCTCTTATCCAAGCTGCATATTTTTATTTCATGCTTTGTTTTTCAGTTGCCAGACTTCATTTTGCATAAAGGATGATTGTACTTGCAATACTGTCTGTTAATTTATCATATAATATTGATATCATACCGTATTCCATTGGCATTTTTTATTTTTATGGATATGCTCTCCTTGTTACTGCTCAGAAGTGTATTTATCAAGTACTTGATACCTTTATTTTCCCTTCGAGTTAGCCTGTTGATGATGATCAATTGGATGTTTTGAGTTAGATCTCAGTCTTTGCTTCCATTGTTGTGTTACGTCATTTGTTACTGTTTTTTGGAGATCTGGTTCTGTCATTGTCTTTGTTACGTTTTGATATTTATTATCAGGTTATGCTTTCTCTCTGGTTTCTGTGTTTACTTAATATTGCTTTCTTTGTTTTGTTTTGTTTTGATTTTATTTATTGCATATGTTGTTTTTGATATTGCTATTGGGCTGTTTGTTATTATTACTGCATTTTTTATTTCATTTTTATTTGTTTTATCGATTACATCAGGTTTTTGTTTTTGTTTTTTTGTTTTTATTGTTCTTGCATTTTTTTTAGTAGATTCTTCCATTCCCCACAATGCCT